>CM046876.1:52121444-52651444 GCA_025667525.1 Glebionis coronaria
ACGGTAATCCACCTGTGCTCACTGCCGGTTGCTACGTTCAATGGAGATCTCGTTTTCTCAGATTTCTCGACGGAAAAGAAAACCGAACTGCTCTTCGTCACTTCCTTGAGAATCCACCTCCAGTTTTTGAATTCAGACCAATTACCACACAGACAGAGGATGGTACTTCATCAACTATACGAGCTATGGAGGATTTTGACACATGTTCTGCTGAGAAAAAGAAACTCCTCCAAGCTGAAGCTGATGCTGTAAACTTCATACTCACTGGAATTGATAACGATATCTATTCCACAGTTGATGCATGTCCTAACGCTATGGAAATGTGGAATGCAATTCATCGATTAAAGCAAGGGGAGTCAATCAATGTTCAAGATCTCGAGACTAATCTACTTTGGGAGTTTGGAAAATTCACATCTGAAGATGGTGAATCCATTGACTCATATTACTCGAGATTCTACAAAATGATGAATGAGCTTGTCAGAAATCAGTGCACCATCTCTAATCATCATGCCAATGTTCAGTTTCTACTTCAACTCAAATCGGAATGGCAAAGGTTTGTGACTTTGGTTAAACAAATGGAAGATATCAAGACCATCTCCTATCACAAACTTTATGATATCTTATAAAAACATCAGAATGAAGTGAATGAACTAAGGGCTGAAAAGGCAGAACGGTCTGCTAATTCTATTGCTTTTGTGGCTGCTACTTCAACAAAACCCGTTCCCCGTCAACAACCACCTACTCATTCCTCAAAGTCATCAAGCTCATCCACCAAACCTCTAGCTGCTGCTAAACACAAAGCAAAAGCAATTGTCCCCACTCCACCTCCAAAGTATGACACCGAGTCAGATGGAGACAGTGATGATGAACAAACTTCAAGGGACAAGAAGATTGAAGAACTCATGTCTTTACTCACCACAACTTATAAGAAGATCTACAAACCTACCAACAACAACCTCAGATCATCATCCAATGCTAGATATAAGGAAGTTGATCATGCACCTAGGTATGATCGTGATGCTAGGTATGATAATCAGAGGATGCTGAATCAAGTTGTGGCTAGAGATACAGTAGGCACTCCGGTTGTGCAGAAGACTGGGATTCAATGATTCAATTGCAAGGGATTTGGGCACATGGCTAGGGAATGCAAGAAGCCAAAACGGGTTAAGGACTCAGGGTATCACAAGGAAAAGATGCTGATGTGTAAGAAAGAAGAAGCAGGAATTCCACTCACAGCAGATGATGTTGACTGGCGTGATGACACTGATGATGAAGCCGATGATCAAGAGTTAGAGGCACATTATGTGTACATGGCAAAGATTCAAGAAGTGATTCCAGAGATTGCTGAAAATTCTGGACCAATCTTCGACACTGAGCCAATTGAAAAGGTACCATCAAATGATAACTATAATGTGTTTGCTAATGAACGACGGCATCCTGAGCAACCCGAAAGCATCAACGACACATATGTAATGGACACGGAGGATATCAATATCTCTACGGATTCACAACATATGTGTAATGATGACGGAAGAGCTGTTCAGGATACTGACTCAGATGAGGACAGTGACTTGCTTGCGTCTATTATTGATTCTTTAAAACATGAAATTGAGGAAAACAAAGAGGCTAATAAACGTTTGAAGCAAGCAAACACATCCTTAGCCGAGGAGATAGACAGGCTTATAGAGTGTGATTATGTAAAAGAAGCTGATCGACGGGTTGCGATAGCTAATGGTTTGGTATATGAACGTAAGGTGCTCAATGAATAATATTGTTCTGAAGTAACACACGAAATTCATATGTCAAAACAAAAGATATTGGACCTTGAAGAACAACTGCTGCTACATAATCTACATATCACTGAATTAGAGTCGGTTAACAAAGAAGAAAATGAGCTTTATAAAACTCGTGAAGAAAAGGATATTGAAAAAATTCTTGCTTTGGAAAAGAGAGTCGACACGTTAAACAACACTGTTTACAAAACGGGTCAGTCTATTCAAACTATGAATATGCTCAATAGAAATATGAAAACGAGTTTTGTCAAGCTTGAATATCTCAAGAAACTTCAAAGTACCAAGCCTGCTCTTTATGATATCGGTTGTTATGTTGATAATCTTGCTCTTATGCTTTCCCCTGACTACGACGAAATCATTCGTCAACAAGAAGAAAGTCGATCAAACTTAAGTGATTTAATAAACCTTTCTGATTCTGATAATTATATTAAGTTTGTTCCTCAAAAAGAACTTTCCAAAGAACAAAAGATGTACAATCGTGTTCCACCACCAAGTGATGAACCCCAAAAGAAAGTTTCTTTAAAAAGGAGTTTCAAAAAGCAATCAATTTTGTTAGAAAAACAAATTTCGGATGAAAAACGTAAATTGGTTGAGAAAAGCAAAAGTGTTCAGCAATTTGAGTTTATAAAACAAGGGGTTTTAAATTTGTACAAAGGTTTCGTCGACTATGAAAAAGTTTCTAGGGATACCATTTGGAATATTAAACCTAACCCACAAGTAGAAGTCGTCATTCAACAATGCACTGTTCCAACAATTGATGATCTTTCAAAAAATATGGAAATGTTTTATAATGCTCTCACTGAGGAAATGTTAACTGATTTAAGCTATGTCAAATCTCTTGAAGATGGAGTTGACTTTCTTCAAATTAAATTAAAGACACAAGAACACCAACTTTCTAACGAAATTGATCGACTTTCTAAGGAATACTTTTATGCTGACCATATGAATGCTATTCTTGGTGTGTATACCGATCTTGATCAATATTGTCATGTAGCATGTCTAGTGTCAGAATCGGACGAGAAATGTCGCAATCTTGAAGTAGAGCTTTCAAAACAAATTCAGTCATATAACAAACTTTTGAAAAGTTTTTCTCAACTTGAGAAACACTCCATTTCTCTTGAACTTACTTTACAAAAAGGTGAAAAATCTCATAATCATAAAAAGTGTCAAGAAATGTCAGCTTCTTCGTTTCGTCTACTAAATGAAAAATATTTCGAAATAAATGATTTGAAAGCTCAACTAAAAGAAAGGGACATAGTCATAAGTGAGTTACAGAAACTCATTGAGAAAATGAAAGGAAAGTCTGTTTTGGGTAAACCATCCGCCGTTCGTCAACCGAATGCGGTTAAATGCCCCAAATCATCTATTTTGGGACAATCCCCACAGACTTCGCCTAAGATAGGAAATGATAAGAGTAGTGATAGTTGTAAAATAGCACTTGTTTAGGAAAACAAGGCAATTAGGGTAAGTATTAACAAGTAGTTTAGGAAAACCACAAGTTATGACCCAATGAAGTGAGTTCGTGCTCGAGGAGGCTAGTGTGTTGTGTAATGAATTGATTTTGATTGTGATTTTATTGTTATGAGAAAAAGAAAATATAAATGGGGTAAGAAGAGAGTGACGGTTACGTAGACGGATTAAACTAAGACGAAAAAGGCGTTCACGTAAAACCGTAAAAAGATACAAATTAAAAATTTTAAACCTAAAAATTAATTAAAAGCTAAAACTAAGTCTATAATAATATAAATAAGAATAAAAATCCAATAAAAATATTTTAAAACCTTTTATTAATTAAATATTCAATTTTAAATGCTAATTAAAGCCCTAAAATTAAATATAATTAACAAAATGTCCAAAATATTATTTTATTGAACAAATAACTTACTTATATTATCTAAAGACTAAAAAGTATTTTTCCTAAATTTTAAAAACTAATTTTCTATTTTTAAATCACTAAAAACTCTTTTTAAACCAAAATAATCATAAAAAATAATAAAATAATGCTAAATTTAATTTGACACTTTTAAAAATCCTAATTTACTCTAAAGAACAGTAGAAAAATGAAAAAGTTTGAAAAATATAAAATTTTTCACTAAAAGACAAAACAGTTTGAAAATAAACCCTAATTAAACTAAATTAATTCTAAAAAATAAATAAAAAGTGAACAGTAAAAACTTTTTGAACTAAAAATCTTAAAATGTTTTTCTAAATCCAAGAAAATTTTTGAAACTGAAAAATAATGATTTTTTACACTAAATGCCAAAAACAGAATATTAAAAAGTATTAAAAATAGCTAATTAATGTAAAAAATACTAAATGATCAGTAATAAAAAATCTAATTAAACAGAAAAATCCAAAATTAAATAAGAAAAATAATGAAACTATTTTGAAAGTCTAATTCCAATTTTCAAGCACTAAAGACAAAATTTCTTAAAAACTGATAGTGACTTGTCAAGGACTTTGTCCTTTAGTGTAGCAGGGGTAACTTGTGTATTAGCAGGGGGAACTTTTTTCCCACTGTTAGTGTAAATTGTTGGTCAGTTAACCAAATAGCTTAGGAAAGCTATGCGAGGGCTTGTTTTTGGACAACAAGGCACTCCCACAACCAGTTGGGTTGTGGGAAGTCAATTAAACAAGAAAGAACACAAGTTGCTTGACACAATCAATCACAAAAAGCCCTACAAGTTACTGATATGGTGTGCATGTTTCTGATGAATAGTGACCTAGTTCAAATGGCACAAATGTGACTTTCACTTGGCTAAATCTTGCACACAACCCTACCAACTAGCATACAATCAATTACAAACCCTACTAAAACCCTACCTCTAACAGATTGCAAGATGTGATGAGCAAATTTCAACCAAAAACAGGCAAATCAAGGCACTTTCTGTTTTTTGAGGCAGTTTACCAATTTTAAACATGCAAATGTGTTTTAAACTCTACCAAATTGAAAGCCAAAAACTTATATCACATACTAACCACCTAAGAAGTGTGTGAAACAGATTTTTAAACAAGATTTATATCTATTACTCCAACTTAAACCCTAATCCAAACACCCCTTAATTTTCAGAAACTGAATTTTTTCAAACCAAATCAAGTCAAATCCAAACTAAACTGATTACAATAACTTCTAACATGCATACAACCCCTAATTGAGCATAATCAAACAGCTTAACAAACAAATAAACAATTTTTCCACAAAATCACATAAAGCATATAGATCACAAATTTTGAAGATTGAAAACTAAGATACAAGCCAAGTTACCTAGAGGGACCTACATCCAGGCCCCTCAATGGCTGCATAGCCATCTCCAAACAAGCTGGGGCTTGTGCAGAACCTTGGAAAAACAGTCAAGAGCTCAAAGTACTTTCCTGCTAAGAACAATAGAACAATAACAAATAATCTGTTTTCTTTCTTCAAAAATCTTTTACAAACCAATAAACCTTGGAACCAATGAATACGTTTTAAAGCAAGTACAAATTCAGAAATCCATTAATCCAAGTCCACTTTCACTTCCTTAGAATCTTGAATTTCTGAAAATATCAAAACCTTTCTTATAACTCTTTGAAAACTGAAACTCAAAACGTTTTACCAAATAAAAATGATGGAACTCAGATTCTTCACAAGCCAATACCAACTTTTAAACAAAGAAAAAGGAATTAATTTTTAAACAAATACCAACTTTCATTAATTTTAAAAAGGGATTACAAAACTTTGAAAAATATGGAACAACTAAAATAGGGTACATGACACCCTATTTATACAACTGGATAGAAGAATGTAGAAGCTAAAACCCTAGCTAACTAAAAATCCAAAAATGCCCTTGGTCAATGGCATTCAAATTCGTCAAAGTGGCATCTTGTGACTCTTGTACTGTTGACAGCTATCCTTGTTGATCTTGGGCGTTCATTTGGTATTGGGGACCAAGGAATACATGTGGGGCGTTTATCTGGTCGGGTTTAGGGGTTTGGGACGAAAGTGATGGGCAGGGGAGGGTCCCACAAGACACATGGGTGTGTCTGGGTCACGTTTTGGGTGTGGGATGGGTTTAGGATGGAGTGAATTAAAGTTCTGGAAAGTTATAACAAAAACCCCTTTGATTAGGTTTTAATCCGACCTGGGGAGAACTAGGGTTTAAGGGGTGATTAGGGGTGGGTTTAATCTGTTTTGGGTAAAGGTTTATTTAAATAATGTGTTAAGGAGGGAAAAATTGGGGTTTGACTGGGGGGTTGACTGAGTTTAATAAATAAACTCGTGAGTGGGGTGTGACTGGGATGGGGGTTGTGAGGTGGTGGGTGCTGATTGGTGGAGGAGGGTGACGTGTGGGATTGATTGGCTGGGGTGGGTTTATGTGTTTGACAAATATGGCCCCCCAAGTTTCTTCCTTCCTTCAATTTTTTATAAATAGCTATCAACTCCAAAATTACACTTAACAACTTTTCATAACTTGTCAAATCTGGCACAAGTTTTGCAAATACTTTTATCAAGGATCACAAATGCAATTTCTTCAATCTTCAAGGGCTGTTCATGTAACATCTTGATAATTTAGGGACCCAAATGCAAATAGAGAGTATTGCAAGGGTATAAATTTCCAAGTCTTCAAAAATGAGGGACCAATGTTGCCAATCTTCAATTCTTCAAGGTCATTTTTGGAAATTCCATTCTTGGGCCCGGTTCATTGTGCGGCTTCGTTTCCCGTGTTCGTTTTTGATTTATTCTTGTGATCTTTTTGTCATTTCCTCAATATCCGTACCTAAAATACACAAGCAACAAACACGAGCGTATATTTGGCAGTTTTAATGATATTTAATGCATTTTAAGCCCGATTTGGACGATGAGACTATGTATAAAAGCAGTCTCATCACTCCCCCATACTAAACCGTTGCCGTGCCCTTACGCAATGCTAGAATTAAGTATCTTAGCAGTTCCAAAATTCATTTTATGATGATATTTATTGAAAACATAAATTTAGATAAACTACTACACGTGTTTTAGATATAATGTATTGTTTTCATCACGGTGAAATGACTTTTAGGATCATAGAACAAGAACACGTGAATGCTTCGTTAGAAATAATTTCGTCGTCCTCGATTTTCACCCAATTCCATGCTAAGCTGTAACGAGATCATTATTATTATAAGTTAGCAACACGATCACATCTCATGAGTGTTAATTACGAACCTAAACTCCCTTATTCCTACTTGGTATCTCTTATATTTTATTTTTGTCTTAATGATCATGAGGATACATCATTGACTTATGCGTGAATAGAGATTAAGTCTAAAAATAGAGTCTTAACGGTGTAACCAAAATCATTAAATCAATAATTCATCCTAATAGACGACGATGTCAAAAAATTAAGTCAACAAGAAGGATCGATAAACACGGTTTTATAACGGTTTTGAACATGAGACTTATTACCATGACTTTTATTATCCGCCATTATCGGTGGTTTTATTATCATGGTTTACCTCCATCTTTTATTCAACTTCGCCATGAAGCTTTTATTAGGACTTTGGTCTTGCCTTGCCTTTTATTATCCGCCTCATCGGTGGTTTTATTAGCCAAAGACATATATCCTCACGCTAAAGCGAATTTTGGATCTTTAAAGCTTCGAAGATTAAGGCTTGATTCACTTTCAATTTAGGCATAGATTTTTCGGCCTTGTGAGCTTCAAATTTTTGCTTAATTTAGGTGAGCACTTGAAATCTTATTATTAGGTGAAGCTTTCAATTATTCGGGTGCCAATACTTCAAAACCGTGACGCTGGCGATACCTTAATGTTTTCCCAATTTAATTACATGGAAGCTACTAAAACAAATTAGAAACCAACAATAGTGACTAAACCGCTAAATCAATATTTATTAACAATTTATTTATCAAAAGCGTGGGGAGAATAAGCTAATAATTACTACACATGAGATCGTGACGATTACGAGACTTATAAATAACTCTATCATTTCTCGTCCTCGTTTAAGAGACTTAGCCTAAAAAGTTAAGGAATCAAAGCTAAGTGCTCAATATGCACGGTCGAGTAAAAAATTACTCTTATTCTCACCATCGGAAAACCTACATTCGTGTCTTAAACACTTATGAAAAATAAGAAAAATTTTAAAATTTGGCCATTTTTAGCCTTATTTTGCAACAAAATGATAAACAAAAAGATAAACTTTGGATTGCGTGGTGACGTAAGCAAGGTGAAGTATCTACTCACCCCCCATACTAAAGTTAAACATTACCCTCAATGTTTCGAGTCTAGGGGTGCAAACACCCCCATACTAGAGACGTAGTCAAATGCTTAATCTCGAGCATGGAAAGGGTAAAACGAATAACCTAAAAGCCGTTTATGAATTATGCTAATAAGATAAACGTTAGAACATAAAAGGATATCATCGGATATCGGAATCTCCAAAGGCAACGATCGTAGCTCGAGTGCTACGTAAAACGAACACGAGAGGCTTCAATGATGTCGATTTACCTAATGAATCACAATCACGAACAACCACGGAACAAAGGTTGGAAGGGCACAAATCCCCTCACATTAAACTAATTAGAAGGCAATAATATGTACATGGATAAGCATGAGAATCCCCCACGAGGCACCTTGTTTTTAATAACCGAGTCAAAAGCTCGACTCGAATCCCCATAAATGTGATCATTTAGGGATATCCTTGGTTCGGTCATTTTTGGTGGGACTTACATGTAATCAAGGCCCAAAAGCAACCGTAAATAAAGGCAAAGCCTTTATACCGGGATCGAAGATTGTGTCTTCGTTTTCAGATGATAAACGAAACAACACAACTTTCAACATCATCGTCCCAAAGGGACACAAGAAAATAGAATGAGAAGAGAAAGGTGGGACATTGGGTGGGAAAACAAATTGAGTTACTCGAGGTAAACTCATACCGTAAGTGTAGAAGGATCTTCTAGTGACTACTTCGATAAAAGACCGAGATTTTATCTTAAACGTAATACCGGGGTCAAAAATCTCGTCCTCGGTGGAGAAGTGTGAGGGAACAAATAGGGCTTCCCCCATACTAGATCCACACAAAACGTCGTCAAAAGAAGTAGACGCGTTTGTAGCAAGCTCAATTAAGTGAGGTGATGACGGAGTTAACTTTGGAAAATCTTTAAAATCAATTTTAAAATCATTCCCTTTTTCATTTTTTAACTCTTTGTTACGAAAACCCAAGTTGATTAAATTGAAAATATTAGGTGTTTCTAAAACAATTCGAGGCACACTTAAAATTTCCACATTTATCTTGAAGGCGGGAGGAGGATTTGAATTTTTAAAATGTGAATCGATTAATAAATCATCCCCCTCCGGGCTAACGCAACAGTCCTCATCAAACTCGAAAATAGAAGGCGGATCATCAAGAATACGTTTGATCTCGGAAAAATCACCATCGGGATCAAAAACGTCTTCTCTTCCTCGTGGAAGAGGTTGAGCAATAAAATCGTCAATAATCGAGTCGCTAGCTTCAACCGTCGTGAAACTAGGAAAAGAAGGCTCTTCGATTGAAGATTTTGCCTTTGTCGTTTCGACCTCGACATCGAAAAACGTATCGATGTGAGCAAGGCCATCGGCGGACTTTTCACATGATAAATCCAAAATCTCACTCGGTGTGGGATTAGGAGTAAAAGGCTCGTCTCGTGACGATTTTGCCTTGACGGTTTCAACTTTGTCCTTCGAAGGGATCGAACGTGGGTTTTCAAACATTTTAGCAAAACTACTAACACGTCCCTTCGGAATTAATTTTTGCTCATCTTGTAAAAACGAGGGTTCAACGATTTCATTTAAAACCTTTTCACATTTTTCTTTTTTAAAATCATTTAATGGAATTTCTTCGTCAAAATTGAGTGTATATTGATTTAGAAAATCTTCAATAATTTCATCCTCATTAGAAAAATTAGGTTTACAAGGTATTAGATTTAATACTCCCAAGTATCCTACGAGTTTTTCCTTTGGTTTATTTTCAAAAACATTTTTCAAAACTTCGTTAGATGACTTTTTCGTTTCTTCTACGTTTTTGCAAGACGATGAAGGTTTCATGACTCTAAAATTCGAGAGATTGGGATCAATACGAGACGTACGAGTCTTAGGAGTCGATAAGGCTTTAACTCTCCCTCGGAATTGGGATTGGTGTTATTCGATGAAGAACTCAACTCGTATGAAGCTACTTTTTTCTCTAAGGTCTCAATCGTTGAACGAAGTTCATTTCGCTCATTAGTGTAAGCCTCCACAACTTTATCAACAAGTTTATCCCATCTCTCGTCAATTAGGTCAAATAAACGTTCTTGTTCTTTAGAAGCGGCATCATATTCGTTTTCCAACTGGTTCTCATGGAGGCCATTTCCTTTAAGTAAAATTCCTTTTGAGTTTCCAATTGTTTTTCGTAATGTTCCTTAAGATTCGTAACTTGTTCTTGAATCATCATTAAGTTTTTATTATTACGTCTCACATAGTCACAAAAGGCGTTTTGATTCATCTCATCATTTTGATCACAATTATAAGACGAATCATATGACGAATAAAATGAAGACGATGGGTGATCTTGTTCGTAAGATCGAAACTTGTCACCACGATCACATGGAGCGGAGTTATAGATATAAGTATATAACCCTCTCGACCTCCAATAACCTCACAATTAAAACAATTGGCACCATCGGGCGGGCCTCCACAATATTGACACGAATAATATCCACCATCATTCGACATGATGCAACGAGAAAGACGACTCGAGAATTAAACGTTATAGAGGGTGAAAGAAGAGAATTATGAAAATAGAGGGAAAAAAATCGAAGAATCTTTTTGTGTTTTTGTTTTTTTAATTTTTTTGGAATTTTAGTGTATTACGTAGAAATTAATCTACAAAACTATCCACTAATCAAAGGTCTCGATTAATGAATCCAAGAGGAGTGAAGGCAATTACGTGAAGTAAAAACCCTCGTCGACTTTGAAACGTTGGCGGAACGCCAAAACGTTTCGAGGTTTAATAATTAAAACTCACAAAATTAGATTAATAATACTTGAGTTGGCAAACCCCTAATTAATCGTCACTTTCAAAATACGCACAAGCGAGCGGAGAAAACGAGGCGGCGCGAAGCACTTAAGAGCCTTTTTTCCTTAGGTCGTGAAATACAACCGCCTTATACCCACCTTATAGTTTGTATTTATCGAGATTAAATCAATTAAGAGTATTTATCATTTTGCCTTTGATTTCGTTTGAATTCGATACAACAATAGTGACCGGAACGCTCAAATATTGAGGTGCGATTTCTCGCGTATTTGGATAATTATTGTGTGTTAATTGTTCTATGTAAATACAATATATTTTGCACAATAAAAATGATAAGTTGTTAAATTACCCCTTTAGGAAAAGGAAGGCAATTAGGGTAAGTATTAACAAATAGTTTAGGAAAACCATAAGTTATGACCCAATGAAGTGAGTTCGTTCTCGAGGAGGCTAGTGTGTTGTGTAATGAATTGATTAATGGTTTGTGATTTTATTGAGAAAAAGAAAAGAAAATAGAAATGGGGTGAGAAGAGAATGACGGTTACGACGACGGATTAAACTAAGACGAAAAGGTCGTTCACGTAAAACCGTATAAAGCTACAAATTAAAAATTTTAAACCTAAAAATTAATTAAAAGTAAAACTAAGTCTAAAATAATATAAATAAGAATAAAAATCCAATAAAAATATTATAAAACCTTTTATTAATTAAATATTCAATTTTAAATGCTAATTAAAGCCCTAAAATTAAATATAATTAAGCAAAATGTCCAAAATATTATTTTATTGAACAAATAACTTGCTTATATTATTTAAAGACTAAAAAGTATTTTTCCTAAATTTTAAAAACTATTTTTCTATTTTTAAAACACTTAAAATTATTTTTAAACTAAAATAATTATATAAAATAATAAAATAATGCTAAAAATAATTGGACAATTTTAAAAATCCTAATTTACTCTAAAGAACAGTAGAAAAATGAAAAAGTTTGAAAAATATAAAATTTTGCACTAAAAGACAAAAACAGTTTTAATAAAAACCCTAATTAAATTAAATTAATTCTAAAAAATAAATAAAAAGTGAACAGTAAAAACTTTTTGAACTAAAAATCTTAAATTATTTTTCTAAACCTAAGAAAAATCTTAAAACTGAATAATAATGGTTTTTGCCACTAAAAGACAAAAACAGAAATTAACAATTTAATTTAAAAATGCAATTAAACCTAAAAAATACTAAATGAACACTAATAAAAAATCTAATTAAGCAAAAAAATCAAAAATTAAATTAGAAAAGTAATGAAACAAATTTGAAACCCTAATTCCTATTTTTACCCACTAAAGACAAAAAATGCAACTTTCTGATAGTGACATGTGACTGGATTTTGTCCAGTAGCTTAGCAGTGGGAACTTTTGTGCAAGCAGGGGGAACTTTCTTCCCACTGTAGTGCAAAAACTTGGTCAGTTAACCAATAAGCTTAGGAAAGCTTATTTTGAGGGCTTATCTTGGGCAATAAGGCACTCCCACAACCAGTTGGGTTGTGGGAAGTCAGATAAACAAGAAAATCACACAATCACTGAGCAAAAATCACACAAATAGGACAAAAACAGTTACTGATTAAGCTTATATAGGTCTGTGAGTATTTTGCTGATGCAACTTGCACAAAAGTGGATTTCAAGAGCTCAAATATTGTACATAACTTGACCAAACATCATATAAATGATACACAATCCTACTAAGCACTTAACCCTAACAGATTTCAAAAGGTGGCGAACCAAATCCACAAAAATCAGTCAACAAAGGCACTTACTGATTTCTAGCTATATTATCCAATTTTAACATGCAATTTGTTTTAAACTTCACCAAACTGAAAACCAAACACTAATATCACCTACTAACAACCTAATAAGTGTGTTTAGACAGATTTTAACCCAAATACTTTTCACCAAGCTCAGTTAAAAACCAATACCAAACACCCCTTAATTTTCAGAAACTTAATTTTTTCAAACCAAATCAAGTCAAATCCAAACCAAACTGATTTCAAACACTCCTAATATGCATAACAAACAATAAGAGACCTAAACAAGCAGATAAAACAATCAAACAAGCAGATTTTCACAAACTCATGAAAAATCACATAAAAGTGAAATATTGAAAACTGTAACAAAGTACAAGAGATTTACCTTGTGGGACCCACATCCAGGTCCCACAATGGTTGAAAAGCCACCTCCTACAAGCCTGGGCTTGTGTAGAACTTTGTTGGCTGTTTGAAAACAAGAACAAGATGATGATGGTGTTTGTTCTAGCTTTTAACCTGCATAAAACAGACAACCAAGACCAAACTTCAAGTTTGGATAAGCTCAAACCACAAGATTGTCAGGCTTAATGGTTTTAGCTTATTCAAACAGTAAGTTATGAGCAAAATAGAAGAAATAAGATTTTGAGAAAAATCTTTGAAAACTGGATTTTGATGAAACTCAACACAATCAACAATAATTGGAACTCAGATTTTTCACAAGCTTATACCAACTTTTAAAATAAGGTAAAAAGGAATTACAGTTCACACAAGAAAATACCAACTTTTATTTATTTATAAAAAGGGATTACAAAAACTTGAAAAATCTGGAACAAAGGGGCATACACAAACCGTATGCTCCTTTTATACTGAATAAGAGAACATTCTAGGTTACAAAACCCTAGCAACTAAATTTCCATAAAAGCCCTTGGAATAATTTGAATTTGGTCAAGTCTTGGCTCACATGTGATTGTTGATGAAGAAAGTGATATGCCAGTTGTAAAACTTTGATCTGGGACGTCCAAAGAGCAGTAGGGAGGAAGGAATAAGCATCAATCGTTGATCTTGTCCCCTGCTTTGGTTTTGAGGGAAAGTGATGGGCAGGGGAGGGTCCTACAAGACACATGGGTGTGTCTTGGTCACGGTTTTGGTGTGGGTTTTGGTGACAAAGAGGTTAATCATCATTCTGGAAGTAATTATCAAAAAACCCTTTGTTTTGGCTTGATTTGATTCTGGGTTGTTCTAGGGTTTATAAGGGATTATGAGGTTGTTTAATCTGATTTGGGGATTAAGGGATTTTAAAAAGATGTTTTGGTGGGAAATATTAGCTAATAAACTAATTAGGTTTATACTGGATGGTGGAAATCAGACGTGGAAGGGAGAGTGAGGTGGTGGGGTGTGATTGGTGGACTGGATGACATGGCAACCTGGTATTGGGTGGGTAGGTTTAGGTGTTTGATGGTTTTAGCCCTCCATGTTTCTTTCTTTCTCCATTTTGTTTTAAACAGCAAAAACTTCTTTTCCCTTTGTAACAAGTTTGGAACACTTGTCAATTTTGGCACAAGAGTTGTCACAACTTTAAACAAGGACTTTAAATGCATAATTTGCATTCTTCAAGGGCTTTTAATGACATGTCTTCAAAATCCAAGGATGCATCTTGTATAAATGAATTCTTCAAGGGCCTTTCTTGCCAAATCTTCAAAAATGAGGGACCAATGTTGACAATCTTCAATTCTTCAAGGACCATTTTGGAAATTCAGGATTCGGGTCTGGTTCATTGTGCGGCTTCGTTTCCCATATTCGTTTTTGATTGATTCTTGTGATCTTTTTGTCATTTCCTCAATATCCGTACCTAAAATACACAAGCAACAAACACGAGCATATATTTGGCAGTTTTAATGATATTTAATGCATTTTAAGCCCGATTTGGACGATGAGACTATGTATAAAAGTAGTCTCATCACTCCCTCATACTAAACCATTGCCGTGCCCTCACGCAATACTAGAATTAAGTATCGTAGCATCTCCAAAATTCATTTTTATTGACTTTATTGAATGATAAACTAGCTACACTACCACTATTGCTACTACTTGCGTTTAGACATAATGTATGATTTTCATCACAAAATGGGACGTTTAGGTTCATAGAATAAGAACACGTGAATGCTTCGTTAGAAATAATTTCATCGTCCTCGATTTTCACCCCAATTCCATGCCAAGCGTGCAACGAGATCATTGTCATTATAAGTTAGTAATGCTAACACTACTCATATGCCCTAATCACGTACTTATCCTCCCATTATTCCTAGGTTGTATCTCTTATATTTTATTTTGTCTTGAATGTTTCACGAGGATACATTGTTTGACTTATGCGATAATAGAGATTTAGGTCTAAAAATAGAGTCCTAACGGTGTAACCAAGACCATCAAATCAATAACCCCTCCTAATAGACAACGATGTTAAAAAATTAAGTTGACATGAAGAATCGATAAACACGGTTTTATAACAGTTTTGAACATGAGACTTATTACCAAGACTTTTATACGCCCCCTAACGGAAGGGCCTTATTATCTTTGGTTTACCTCCATCTTTTATTCAACTTCGCCATAAAGCTTTTATTATGACTTCGGTCTTGCCTTGCCTTTTATTATCTGCCTCATCGGTGGTTTTATTAGCCAAAGACGTATATCCTCACGCTAAGGCGAATTTTGGATCTTTAAAGCTTCGAAGATTAAGGATTGATTTCACTTTCAATTTTGCATAGATTTTTCGGCCTTGTGAGGCTTCAAATTGTTTGCTAGATTTAGGTGAGCACTTGAAATCTTATTATTGGGTGAAGCTTTTGATTATTAGGGTGAAAATACTTCAAAACCGTGACGCTGGTGATACCTTAATGTATCCCCAATTTAATTACACGGAAGCTACTAGAAAAGACTAGAAACCCAACAATCCTAACTAAACCGCTAAGTCAATATTTATTAAGCAAAAGATATTTACATGCGAAGGGAGAATAAGCAAATAACGAGAACACATGAGTTTTTGAAAGAATACGAGTACTCTACGTTTAGCATAGTAACTTATAATTAACTCTATCATTTCTCGTCCTCATTTAAGAGACTTAGCCTAATGTGTAGTTAAGGAATCAAAGCTAAGTGCTCAACACGCACAGTCGAGTCAAAATTTACTCTTATTCTCGCCATCGGAAAACCTACATTCGTGTCTTCAAACACTTTATAAAACATGAGAAAAATTTAAAAATTTGGCCATTTTTAGCCTTATTTTGCAACAAAACGATAACAAAAAGATAAACTTTGGAAAGCGTGAAGGTTTGGCAAGGCAAGTATCTATTCACCCCCCCATACCAAAATTAAACATTGTCCTCAATGTTTCGAGTCTAGGGGGTGCAAACACCCACATACTAGAGACGTAGTCGAATGCCTAATCTAGCATGGTGTTGATCCCAAACTTAGATCGATTAGCTTTGTGTATACGAGATTAGATCAAGTATAGCACGTAGAGAAACCTTTGTATATGCTTTGTGAATCTAAGTGTTATGCGGAATTTAACACTTAAACAAGAACACAAGATATAAACAAACTTTCACTTTGATTATCAATGTCGAACTTGCTTACAATGAAAGATGTTTATGAACGAGAACTTATATAAAACTTGATATTGAACATTAACCTAAAGGCCTTCTTTTATAGACTAAGAAGCCTTGTACAATAAGCTACGTATCAACTATTCTAGGTAAAGATAAACATAGAAAATACATTGTCGTTTCTATCCTTACTAGAAGTATTCTAGAATATAATAAACGTGTAGCTTATATCTTCCATCAGTGCTTGTCTTCAATGTTGTCAACGCTTGACTTCATCTTGTCAACGCTTGAGCTGTCAGCGCTTGTTTTGTTCTTGTCAACGCTTGATTTGTTCTTGTCAGCGCTCAAGTGATCTGGCCTTAATTTATTCCCAACAATCCTCCCCTAAACTTGATATCCACTCTTATGATCAAGTTTCTGAATAAGCATTAAGAACTTGGAGGAGTCTGACAAATCTTATCATATTGGTAATGAATAAATCTGATCAAATCCTTTGCCACGTCACTTGAATAATCTATCTCCAGCTGAGTGTCCTTCATCTTTTCCAAAATAGCTTTGGATATACAATATTGAGCATCCACAAGTAGATACTCAGCAAACTTTGTAGAACTCAAATGGTATACACCAGCAGCTGAATATAACCTCCATTGAAGACCACTAAGGTCATCTTCAAGATCCTTCCATATTTCAGGATCTTCTTCATTTGTCCCACACATTCTTTTGAATGTGGTCCAAAGTTTTATTCCATTAGCTGAAGTTGGTGCTTCAGCCTCATACTTGGTCTCTAGTAACCTCCAAAGGTCCACCAAGTCTTCTCTATCACAACTTGCAAATAAAGATATGAGAGTGGTAAAAGTGTGTACCTCCTTGCCAAACCTGCCAATCTTCCCGAATCCACATTCATCCTCATCATAACTCACAATTGGATTCCTGGAATCTAATGGTAACACCTGCACCATATCTGAAGCTTCTAATGGGGATAGCTTGAGGCTCTTTCTTATAACTGCTTCACTTGGATATAGTGGATCCATATCTTTTGGAAACTCAAATTTAAATCCCTTCTTCACTGGCCTGGGAATCATCATAGCTTTCTTGATTTCCATTTCTTCTGCAAGTTGCTCCTTTCTTTCATCTGAAAGAAGTCTGAGAGTGTTTGCTTCCTGCACTCTCACCCAAATAGGATAAGCCCTATGTTCCAACTCATCAAATGTCAAAGCTTTCAACTTCTGATGTGTCCATCCAACTCCATGACATCTGAGCAACATAAAATAGAGCTCTCTTCTATCCCTTTTCAATTCTGAGAGAATATTACTTGCCTTGTGCTTCAAAATCACTTTACAATCCTTCTGAACTCTAAGAAGAAGCTCCAAACCCCATATTTGATCTGAAATGGTCAAGTCTGGATTATCCATGCAGCTTTCTTCCCAAGAATTGTACATTTGAACCACCTCTGGCATGTCAAAGTCAACCTGCAATTTCAATTCTCTCAACTTTTCCCTAGCAAGCTCATCACCATACTCAAGCCTTTCTGGTTCTATAATCATCACACTTGAGTCTGAGCTAGCTCCATCACTTTCTTCTTCAGAAGTCACAACAAATGGTGACTTTTCCTTTTCACCTTGTTCCATCATTTGTTCAGCCAATCTTCTATCAAATTCAACTTGGGCTGCATCCTTTGGAACAATTTCTTCTACCAACTTACCCTTACCCTTATCTGATGGTGCAATGGTTGGTAAGGTAGATGGTAATACCTGAGTAGGAACTTCCTTGATGATAGATGATGACTGGAATACATCACCTTCATGTGCAGGTCTGTCAACGCCCATATTTATCCTATCAGCGCCCAAAATACTTCTATCAGCGTCCAAATTTGTCTTGTCAACGCTCAAATATTTTCCCTCAGCGCCTTGTGTAACCTCTCTCAACATAGCTGTAAATGATAAATTTAGATTGGTTGGAGAGATTAAGGACGTATCAAAACCTGTTTGTTCCTTCAAAGTTGTAAGGGCTTCAGCAACATCCATTGATTGACCATCTTGACTGCCCTTATCACTCAGATTTCTTTGATCTTCCTCCCCTTTGGAAGACTCCTCCATACCCCTCCTAGCATGATCACTCTCCAAAACAACAATCCTCTCCCTCAATTGCTTGAGTTCAAGGCCTTGTGAGCTGAAAATTTGTACTAAGTCTGCATTTTGCTTTTGCAAGCTAATGCAGACTGCCGTCAATTCCAAAAGAGTCATTGGTTCCAGTATGCCCTCTTCTAAAATGGGGATTTGACCTCCCAAGTCAGATTCATTGGGCAAAGATGAGGACTTAATTATGGTGGGACTGCCTTGGCCAGCATCTAAGCCAGAACCAATAGTCCCAGCCTCATCCAGGTCACCAGCCACACTTGTGGTGGTGGTTCTCTCTGCTTCATGGCTAGGACCACCAGAGGAGAACACTCCAGTAGTCCTTTGGCGTTTTATCAACCGATATTCAGGTGGTGTGGAAGATGGTGTGGAAGAATGGGTAGATGTGGGTTGATTAAGGGGTGTTTGGGATTGTGAAGGTTGTGTGTCAGCGTTGGAAATAGGCACATCAACGCCAACATTTGATGTGTCAGCGTCAAAGGGTTCTTGGTCAATTTGCATTTGTTCAGGTGAGGGTAAAGGTTCAGGAATGGGTTCAAGTTGTGGTTGAGGGTCAATTTGAGGTTGGGGGTCTGGTTGGGGTTGTGCTGCTGCAATAACAGCAAGCATGGCTGGGGTTAAAGGTAAGTCTCTATGGGGTGGTGAATTCATCTTCGTAAAAATAGCTTTCTTTTGCTCAGGGATCTTATAAAAATCATTGTGATCCCTTGAGCAGTAACCTTGATCATCAAAAATCATTTGCAGAAAACGGGGATAAGCTAAAGTCATTTTTGTCCCCTTGTTTTTACACATCCCTTCAAAAATCATTTTAGAATAGTTATATTTTTGCCCTGTTGCAATGCACACAATAGCACTGGCAATGGATCTATTGATCTCATTGTGTGCAGTACATTTGGGACTCAAACATTGAAGGAGGATGTGGATGAGGTACTTCCAGGCTGGGGGAAATTCCTGCTTATGATACTTGTTTAGAGTACCTTCATCAGGAAAAGGATATCCCAAAGCCCTAAGCCCTTGATCTATTTCATTTATGGGAAGGATGGCTACACCATCAGCATCATCAAGATGCAAGGCCTGGCGTACCAAGGCCTCAGTAACCACCCAAGACCTCCCATGAACAATAGAAGTTAATGTGGTCATTGAAACCTTGGTTTCCGGATCTTTTAAGCTACTAGGAATGATCATTGTTCATATGATTAAACAATCAAAGCGGAATTAGAACAACAACCATTAACAAGGTGTTTAGGCACAATAACATGAATTAAAACAATAGGGATGTTCATTATATTAATAACAAACATCCACTAGACGTGTATACATTGAATCCCACGTCTAGTGCACACACACGTTTAGGTTTACATTGTGAATGAATAATATGAATAAAACCTATGACCCTTGGTTCCTTTTATAGTGTAAGGATTAGGGTTTACAAGAGATAATGATGAATAAACAAGTAAATCTTCTATTTAAATAAACTTATGCAGAATATCTTTTGCATGTTTATCTAAATAGAAGCTTCCATAAGCTTCTTTGTCTACGTTTTGTCAATGCTTGAATTGCATGTAACAATGCTTACATTGTACATGACAACTCTTGAGCTATCAACGCCTAAATTGTACATGTCAACGCTTGATTAACTCTTGACATCGCTTGGACAATTTCTTCATGTTTTCTTCGTTTTTGAGTTTCTGTCACATCAACTTTTTGACCCAACAATCTTCCCCTAGTTGATAGTGGCAAAACTCTATGTGTATCTCTTGTAAGTTATACATGATCTTCAAATTGCTTCCCCTCAAGTGTAGCACGTATTTCTTCCCCTTTTTGTCACATCAACAAGAAAGTAAACAATGTTGCAATGTTGAAGATTCTCCATATGTAGCTCTATGTAATGATCTTGACGAAAAATAAATAAGATATTCTTGATGTAGAAGTAGAATAACCCAATCTTGTGTTCCATGTCTTGTACTATCCATGTGACTAAGAACTTATACTCATGGTACAAAGTATAAGTAGACCTCGATCCCTTGTCAATATTCTCATCCTATGTGAGACACTGAGCACGATAATGTAACTCCTTCAAGTGTTATGACAAGTCTTCATCACCAAACATGTAAAGCACGAACAAGTTACCTTTAAAGTCAGTGGCTGGAAGTGCATGACTTTAAGATATGATAGAACACAAACTCGCGAAAATCTTCTTCAATCATCAAACTTACCATAAGAATTCTTCCCCTTAAGCCAACATCTGTTCATGACGACTTTAATGAAAGATCATCTTCATACCATATGTAACAACCTCTCACAAGGTTTAGCCCAATTACATAGTTTAAAATATCCATCAAATTCCCACAAATAGTTGTTAACTCGCTTTAAGATCATTAATTCCTTTGAAAAATATCCGAGCCATAAATATCAACATGATATTCTAGATTAAAATGGAGATTCCATGTACCTTTGTGTGTATAATCCTCCTTTTTGTGTGCTTAAAACGTCCAATTTTCTCAAACAGCAGCAAACCTTGTGTTGTCCAATATCCTCTTTTGTCCAATATCTTTGGCAAATGTATTGTCCAATATCGGACAATACTTATCAGCGTTGAAGTTCATATATTGGACGACACTGTCAACTCTATCAGTGTTGACTTATTCTGTCAGCGTCAAACTTTTAAACGTCAGCGTTAAAGTAAGTCTTGTCAGCGTCCACATCTTTTTCACTTGTCAATGTTGAACTAAATATCAACGTTACCTTTTCAACGTTAAATAAGTGAATAAATCTTCTTTGATCGTGTAACCGCATGTCCATAGTAACCATGTGAACACTCAATTATGGACCAATCATCATACCCTTTTTCCTTTTAGATTATGTGAACACAGATTAAGAAAGGTCGTGTGAACATGATGCTGAATCACGTTTGAGATAGTGTGAACTTGTTTAACCAATCAGAACAATGTTACACACGTCTGTTTCCTGTGGACCTTAACAAACTAGCAGTAATCACACAACTCGACATAGACCCTGCGTGAACACCAACATAACAAGTGCCTTTTGTGTTTCCACCAATGGAAAAGCTTTCCTCGTGTGAACACTCCAACTCTCCACCAATGAGATATCTAGTATCATGTGAACACAAAGCTTATTCCTTTTAAATCGTTTGAATGCAGCGAGAATGGTATAATCTTGTATACCAATCAGATTAGAGGAACCGTGTGAACAAAACTTGTGGATTACTTTACACCATTAATAACTTGTAAGCAACAAACCGTACTGTCTTCCAAACTCGATCATCACAACAGCAACTCTTATATCTTAAAAACTCAACCTAGGGTTTATAGAATTTGAGCATCAAAACCCTAATTAGGGTTTGTAACACATCCTTAGATCGAATCTTCAACATCTATGAAACCCTCTTTTTCTGTTTATAATTGATTTAGGGTTTGGAGGAAACCCTAACTCATTATTTTATGTGAACTAAGAATTTCATAACTCATTATGCAGCCAACTTCGACCTCGAATAACTTTTTCATTAGGGCTCAGATCGAAAATCCCTTTGGTGAGATTCTAGACACAAGTGTCAAGAATCTACAGTCCAAAAATCACGAAGATCCAACGGTTAACGAAGGAGAGATCGTGTTTTGAATATGGCTGTTCACAGAAACTGCATTCATCCTGCTGCTGACTTTGACGCTTAATAACTTTTGCCTGGGGATAAAACTCGACAATCCCTCCGGTGGATGTTTAGATCTATGTATGTAGAACACACATATAAATTTTCATGACGATCCAACGGTTCAATCAAAAGTTATGACCTTCTGAATACTGCTGCGCACACAAAAACGCCCAGAAAAACTCTATACGAATTTTTCTTCTTCTTCACGATATACGAACACCTTGTTGGTCCTAGCATCACAAGCCACGAGGCTCTGATACCAATTGTGGAAACCTTGGTTTCCGGATCTTTTAAGCTACTAGGAATGATCATTGTTCATATGATTAAACAATCAAAGCGGAGTTAGAACAACAACCATTAACAAGGTGTTTAGGCACAATAACATGAATTAAAACAATAGGGATGCTCATTATATTAATAACAAACATCCACTAGACGTGTATACATTGAATCCCACGTCTAGTGCACACACACGTTTAGGTTTACACTGTGAATGAATAATATGAATAAAACCTATGACCCTTGGTTCCTTTTATAGTGTAAGGATTAGGGTTTACAAGAGATAATGATGAATAAACAAGTAAATCTTCTATTTAAATAAACTTATGCAGAATATCTTTTGCATGTTTATCTAAATAGAAGCTTCCATAAGCTTCTTTGTCTACGTTTTGTCAATGCTTGAATTGCATGTAACAATGCTTACATTGTACATGACAACTCTTGAGATATCAACGCCTAAATTGTACATGTCAACGCTTGATTAACTCTTGACAACGCTTGGACAATTTCTTCATGTTTTCTTCGTTTTTGAGTTTCTGTCACATCAACTTTTTGACCCAACACATGGAAAGGGTGTAACCAATAAATTAATAGCCGTTTATGAAGTGTGCTAAAAACCTAAGGTTAGAACATCAAAAGGATATATCATGTGGATATCGAGAAATTCTTCAAAGCAAAGATCGAGTGCTCCCATAAAACGAACACGAGAGGCTCCAATCGTGAAGATCATGATCTAAAAACCACAATTCACAAACAACCACGGAACAAAGGTTGGAAGGGCACAAATCCCCTCACATTAAACTAATTAGAAAGCAATAATATGTACATGGATAAGCATGGGTCTCCCCCACGAGGCACCTTCTTTTTGATAACCGAGTCAAAAGCTCGACTCGAATCCCCATAAATGTGATCATTTAGGGATTATCATGGTGTGGTCAATTTTTAGTGGGGCTTACATGATAAAAAAGGCCCAAAAACAACCGGTATTAAGGACTAAGTCCTTTGATGGTGCAAAATACCGGGATCGAAGATGGCGTTCTCGTTTTCATTGGAAAAACAAATCAACGCCA
Source organism: Glebionis coronaria (assembly GCA_025667525.1). NCBI lineage: Eukaryota > Viridiplantae > Streptophyta > Magnoliopsida > Asterales > Asteraceae > Glebionis > Glebionis coronaria. The sequence goes on from CM046876.1 coordinate 52,144,800, forward strand.
CTTCATCATGTGCCAACACAAACCCAAAGGGTTTCAAGAAAATAGATGAGAAGAAATAGAAGGGTGGGACAATGGGTAAGTCATAAAAACCATGAGCTACTCGAGGTAGACTCGTACCAATCAAATAGAAAGATTTTCCATTTATTACATCGGTGGAAGACCGAGATTTCCCTTTATAAGCAATTCCGGGATCAAATATCTCGTCCTCGGTGGAGAAAGGGGAGGGAACATATGGGGCTTCCCCCACACTAAGTCCACACAAAGCATCGTCAAAAGGAGAAGACGAGCTTGTAGCACTCAAAAGACGAGGTGATGACGGAGTTAGAGTTGTAGAAAAATCTTTTAAATTCAATTCAAAATCTTTCCCTTTTTCATTTTTTAAACTCTCCTTGTGAAAACCCGACTTAATTATGTCAAAAATATTTGGTGTTTCTAAAGCAATGTTAGTCACACTAAAAATTCTCACATTTGAAAACCGTTTTGGTAAAGGTGGTGGTAAGTTCTCAAAACGTTTGTCAACAAAGAAAACTCCCCCATCGGGATCAACATATTCATCATTTGAAAAATCATTCGTGATTGGAATCGTAGGCTTAACACTCTTAACCTCCACCGGTGGAGGGGACGGAAAATCGTTTTTATCATCAACTTCTAAAACTCTTTTTGAAATCTTTTTGCAAATGTTTTTGATGGGATTGACATTGTACAAAGACGTGATAGAATACACATGAGAAAGTGTGGAGTTTTGAGTTGCATTTATGACGAGTTCTTCCTCATTAAAACGAAGAGTGATTTTCCTAGCATGCACATCGATAAGTGCTCTCGAGGTATCCAAAAATGATCGACCTAAAATTAGAGGAACTTTAGGATCGATGGGGATGTCAACAACAATAAAGTCTACGGGATAGTAGAACTTTCCAACTTTTACAAAGACGTCCTCGGCTACTCCACAAGCTAGAATCGTAGAATGATCGGCCATCTCGATTGACATTCTTGAAGGAGTGAGATTGGGAAGATTGAGCGACTTAAAAATCTCAAGAGGCATCAAATTAATACTAGCACCAAGATCGGCCAAGGCGTAGCATTCTTCCATATCTTGTATAGCACATGGGATTAAAAACCTGCCGGGATCACCGACTTTTTGAGGTATGCGGCTAAGAAAAACTGAAGAACAACTAGACGATTTTTGCAATTTCTCTTTGTTATTCAACATACTTTTGAAGTTCGCGGCAAATCGAGGCATCATGACTAAGGCGTCGGAAAAACTTATATTAAAATGCAAGTCACGAAACATTTTCATAAAAAGTTCAAATTGATAATTATTTCGTTCTTGTGCCTTTTCCTTGTCTCGTCTTGAAGGGTAAGGTAAGGGTGGTGTGGGTTGGGGCATAGGCAACGGCCTTGGAATCTCGGGTTCCACTATTGGTATTGGTTCAACCGTAGGTGTGGTTTGAGCGGTACTTTGTGGGCTTGGAATTTGCTCCTTTTCTACCACCACCTCGGGTTCTTTCTCTTTTTCCTTCTCCATAGAAGTACTTGGACGAGAAATGGGTTCTTTGAAATTTTTACCACTACGAGTAGTAATAACCTTCAATTCTCCTTTCGGGTTCACGATGGTATCACTAGGAAGACCACCCGAAGAAGAAGGTTTACACATGATAGCTTCAAACATTTTTCCCATTCGGTCTTCAAACTTAGATTGCCTAGCATCCGCTTTTAACAACTCTTGCTTAATCTCATGTTGACCTTGCTCCATTTTTTGTTGATTTTGTTGGAGTCGTTGAACATTTCCTTCCATTTTATTAGCACGAGTCTTAAGTTCATTAGCAAGTTCGTTTTTAAGCTCGTTTTTCAACTCGGATCTTAAGCTAACCATTTCACGTTGCATATTATCAAACTTAGCATCGTTTGCCTTAGCATAATTCAAAAATTCTCCTTGAAGATTTTTGGTGTGATCATTTTGAAAACCTTGTGTGGAGGTTTGAAAATCACGGTTTTGGTTTTGGTTTGAAATTTGCCCATTTCCACTTTGATAATTACCCTTGTTGTAATTACGTTGATTGCCTTGATAATTACCACCTTGATTGTTGTTTCGATAGTTATTAGCATTTTGATTTGGTGGAGCTTGATTTTGGCGGGAACCTTGACCGTTTTGGTTATAAGTTTCCGTGGCTATATAAGCACTCGAAGTGTTACCATCCGCGGTAATGCACTCGGAAAGATCATGAGCTCCACCACAAGACAAACAACTCTTAGAAACCACTTTAACCGAAGCGGAATTTGAAGCTTCTTGATTTTTCCAATGAGTCATAAGATTAGCAAATCTATCAAAAAACCGATTTTCTTCATTTGCTTCATCATGTAAGGCATTAATGCTACGAGAGGATGACGACGATGATGAACCCAATTTGACAACACTCGGTGTGTTACGAGGGCTATAAACCTTAGACCTATTCTCAATTATCACCAAAGCTTCCTCAACCGTTTTACACAAAAAATTACCACCCGCGGCGGCATTTAAATAATCTCTTTCATGATCATTAAGTCCATTGTAAAACGTGTCAATTTGATGCAAGTCGGAAAAACCGTAATGAGGACATTCATGTAACATCTCCTTAAACCTATTCCAAGCCGTTGAAAAACTTTCATTAAACGATGAATGAGCTTGTCAGAAATCAGTGCACCATCTCTAATCATCATGCCAATGTTCAGTTTCTACTTCAACTCAAACCGGAATGGCAAAGGTTTGTGACTTTGGTTAAACAAATGGAAGATATCAAGACCATCTCCTATCACAAACTTTATGATATCTTATAAAAACATCAGAATGAAGTGAATGAACTAAGGGCTGAAAAGGCAGAACGGTCTGCTAATTCTATTGCTTTTGTGGCTGCTACTTCAACAAAACCCGTTCCCCGTCAACAACCACCTACTCATTCCTCAAAGTCATCAAGCTCATCCACCAAACCTCTAGCTGCTGCTAAACACAAAGCAAAAGCAATTGTCCCCACTCCACCTCCAAAGTATGACACCGAGTCAAATGGAGACAGTGATGATGAACAAACTTCAAGGGACAAGAAGATTGAAGAACTCATGTCTTTACTCACCACAACTTATAAGAAGATCTACAAACCTACCAACAACAACCTTAGATCATCATCCAATGCTAGATATAAGGAAGTTGATCATGCACCTAGGTATGATCTTGATGCTAGGTATGATAATCAGAGGATGCTGAATCAAGTTGGGGCTAGAGATACAGTAGGCACTCCGGTTGTGCAGAAGACTGGGATTCAATGCTTCAACTGCAAGGGATTTGGGCACATGGCTAGGGAATGCAAGAAGCCAAAACGGGTTAAGGACTCAGGGTATCACAAGGAAAAGATGTTGCTGTGTAAGAAAGAAGAAGCAGGAATTCCACTCACAGCAGATGAAGTTGACTGGCGTGATGACACTGACGATGAAGCTGATGATCAAGAGTTAGAGGCACATTATGTGTACATGGCAAAGATTCAAGAAGTGATTCCAGAGATTGCTGAAAATTCTGGACCAATCTTCGACACTAAGCCAATTGAAAAGGTACCATCAAATGATAATTATAATGTGTTTGCTAATGAACGACGGCATCCTGAGCAACCCGAAAGCATCAACGACACATATGTAATGGATACGGAGGATATCAATATCTCTACGGATTCACAACATATGTGTAATGATGACGGAAGAGCTGTTCAGGATACTGACTCAGATGAGGACCGTGATTTGCTTGCGTCTATTATTGATTCTTTAAAACATGAAATTGAGGAAAACAAAGAGGCTAATAAACGTTTGAAGCAAGCAAACACATCCTTAGCCGAGGAGATAGACAGGCTTAAAGAGTGTGATTATGTAAAAGAAGCTGATCGATGAGTTGCGATAGCTAATGGTTTGGTATATGAACGTAAGGTGCTCAATGAATAATATTGTTCTGAAGTAACACACGAAATTCATATGTCAAAACAAAAGATATTGGACCTTGAAGAACAACTGCTGCTACATAAACTCCATATCACTAAATTAGAGTCGGTTAACAAAGAACAAACTGAGCTTTATAAAACTCGTGAAGAAAAGGATATTGAAAAAATTCTTGCTTTGGAAAAGAGAGTCGACACGTTAAACAACATTGTTTACAAAACGGGTCAGTCTATTCAAACTATGAATATGCTCAATAGAAATATGAAAACGAGTTTTGTCAAGCTTGAATATCTCAAGAAACTTCAAAGTACCAAGCCTGCTCTTTATGATATCGGTTGTTATGTTGATAATCTTGCTCTTATGCTTTCCCCTGACTGCGACGAAATTATTCGTCAACAAGAAGAAAGTCGATCAAACTTAAGTGATTTAATAAACCTTTCTGATTCTGATAATTATATTAAGTTTGTTCCTCAAAAAGAACTTTCCAAAGAACAAAAGATGTACAATCGTGTTCCACCACCAAGTGATGAACCCCAAAAGAAAGTTTCTTTAAAAAGGAGTTTCAAAAAGCAATCAATTTTGTTAGAAAAACAAATTTCGGATGAAAAACGTAAATTGGATGAGAAAAGCAAAAGTGTTCAGCAATTTGAGTTTATAAAACAAGGGGTTTTAAATTTGTACAAAGGTGTCGTCGACTATGAAAAAGTTTCTAGGGATACCATTTGGAATATTAAACCTAACCCACAAGTAGAAGTCGTCATTCAACAATGCACTGTTCCAACAATTGATGATCTTTCAAAAAATATGGAAATGTTTTATAATGCTCTCACTGAGGAAATGTTAACTGATTTAAGCTATGTCAAATCTCTTGAAGATGAAGTTGACTTTCTTCAAATTAAATTAAAGACACAAGAACACCAACTTTCTAACGAAATTGATCGACTTTCTAAGGAATACTTTTATGCTGACCATATGAATGCTATTCTTGGTGTGTATACCGATCTTGATCAATATTGTCATGTATCATGTCTAGTGTCAGAATCGGACGAGAAATGTCGCAATCTTGAAGTAGAGCTTTCAAAACAAATTCAGTCATATAACAAACTTTCGAAAAGTTTTTCTCAACTTGAGAAACACTCCATTTCTCTTGAACTTACTTTACAAAAAGGTGAAAAATCTCATAATCATAAAAAGTGTCAACAAATGTCAGCTTCTTCGTTTCGTCTACTAAATGAAAAATATTTCGAAATAAATGATTTGAAAGCTCAACTAAAAGAAAGGGACATAGCCATAAGTGAGTTACAGAAACTCATTGAGAAAATGAAAGGAAAGTCTGTTTTGGGTAAACCATCCGCCGTTCGTCAACCGAATGCGGTTAAATGCCCCAAATAATCTATTTTGGGACAATCCCCACAGACTTCGCCTAAGATAGGAAATGATAAGAGTAGTGATAGTTGTAAAATAGCACTTGTTTAGGAAAACAAGGCAATTAGGGTAAGTATTAACAAGTAGTTTAGGAAAACCACAAGTTATGACCCAATGAAGTGAGTTCGTTCTCGAGGAGGCTAGTGTGTTGTGTAATGAATTTATTTTGATTGTGATTTTATTGTTATGAGAAAAAGAAAACAGAAATGGGGTAAGAAGAGAGTGACGGTTACGTAGACAGATTAAACTAAGACGAAAAATGCGTTCACGTAAAACCGTAAAAAGCTACAAATTAAAAATTTTAAACCTAAAAATTAATTAAAAGCTAAAACTAAGTCTATAATAATATAAATAAGAATAAAAATCCAATAAAAATATTTTAAAACCTTTTATTGATTAAATATTCAATTTTAAATGCTAATTAAAGCCCTAAAATTAAATATAATTAACAAAATGTCCAAAATATTATTTTATTGAACAAATAACTTACTTATATTATCTAAAGACTAAAAAGTATTTTTCCTAAATTTTAAAAACTATTTTTCTATTTTTAAATCACTAAAAACTATTTTTAAACTAAAACAATCATAAAAAATAATAAAATAATGCTAAAAATAATTTGGCACTTTTAATAATCCTAATTTACTCTAAAGAACAGTAGAAAAATGAAAAAGTTTGAAAAATATAAAATTTTTCACTAAAAGACAAAACAGTTTGAAAATAAACCCTAATTAAACTAAATTAATTCTAAAAAATAAATAAAAAGTGAACAGTAAAAACTTTTTGAACTAAAAATCTTAAAATGTTTTTCTGAATCTAAGAAAATTTTTGAAACTGAAAAATAATGATTTTTTACACTAAATGCCAAAAACAGAATATTAAAAAGTATTAAAAATAGCTAATTAATGTAAAAAATACTAAATGAACAGTAATAAAAAATCTAATTAAACAGAAAAATCCAAAATTAAATAAGAAAAATAATGAAACTATTTTGAAAGTCTAATTCTAGTTTTCAAGCACTAAAGACAAAATTTCTTAAAAACTGATAGTGACTTGTCAAGGACTTTGTCCTTTAGTGTAGCAGGGGTAACTTGTGTATTAGCAGGGGGAACTTTTTTCCCACTGTTAGTGTAAATTGTTGGTCAGTTGACCAAATAGCTTAGGAAAGCTATGTGAGGGCTTGTTTTTGGACAACAAGGCACTCCCACAACCAGTTGGGTTGTGGGAAGTCAATTAAACAAGAAAGAACACAAGTTGCTTCAGACAATCAATCACAAAAAGCCCTACAAGTTATAGATATGGTGTGCATGTTTCTGATGAATAGTGACCTGGTTCAAATGGCACAAATGTGACTTTCACTTAGCTAAATCTTGCACACAACCCTACCAACTAGCATACAATCAATTACAAACCCTACTAAAACCCTACCTCTAACAGATTGCAAGATGTGATGAGCAAATTTCAACCAAAAACAGGCAAATCAAGGCACTTTCTGTTTTTTGAGGCAGTTTACCAATTTTAAACATGCAAATATGTTTTAAACTCTACCAAATTGAAAGCCAAAAACTTATATCACATACTAACCACCTAAGAAGTGTGTGAAACAGATTTTTAAACAAGATTTATGTCTATTACTCCAACTTAAACCCTAATCCAAACACCCCTTAATTTTCAGAAACTGAATTTTTTCAAACCAAATCAAGTCAAATCCAAACTAAACTGATTACAATAACTTCTAACATGCATACAACCCCTAATTGAGCATAATCAAACAGCTTAACAAACAAATAAACAATTTTTCCACAAAATCACATAAAGCATATAGATCACAAATTTTGAAGATTGAAAACTGAGATACAAGCCAAGTTACCTAAAGGGACCTACATCCAGGCCCCTCAATGGCTGCATAGCCATCTCCAAACAAGCTGGGGCTTGTGCAGAACCTTGGAAAAACAGTCAAGAGCTCAAAGTACTTTCCTGCTAAGAACAATAGAACAATAACAAATAATCTGTTTTCTTTCTTCAAAAATCTTTTACAAACCAATAAACCTTGGAACCAATGAATACGTTTTAAAGCAAGTACAAATTCAGAAATCCAATAATCCAAGTCCACTTTCACTTCCTTAGAATCTTGAATTTCTGAAAATATCAAAACCTTTCTTATAACTCTTTGAAAACTGAAACTCAAAACGTTTTACCAAATAAAAATGATGGAACTCAGATTCTTCACAAGCCAATACCAACTTTTAAACAAAGGAAAAGGAATTACTTTTTAAACAAATACCAACTTTCATTAATTTTAAAAAGGGATTACAAAACTTTGAAAAATCTGTAACAACTAAAATAGGGTACATGACACCCTATTTATACAACTGGATAGAAGAATGTAGAAGCTAAAACCCTAGCTAACTGAAAATCCAAAAATGCCCTTGGTCAATGGCATTCAAATTCGTCAAAGTGGCATCTTGTGACTCTTGTACTGTTGACAGCTATCCTTGTTGATCTTGGGCGTTCATTTGGTATTGGGGACCAAGGAATACATGTGGGGCGTTTATCTGGTCGGGTTTAGGGGTTTGGGACGAAAGTGATGGGCAGGGGAGGGTCCCACAAGACACATGGGTGTGTCTGGGTTACGTTTTGGGTGTGGGATGGGTTTAGGATAGAGTGAATTAAAGTTCTGGAAAGTTATAACAAAAACCCCTTTGATTAGGGTTTAATCCGACCTGGGGAGAACTAGGGTTTAAGGGGTGATTAGGGGTGGGTTTAATCTGTTTTGGGTAAAGGTTTATTTAAATAATGTGTTAAGGAGGGAAAAATTGGGGTTTGACTGGGGGGTTGACTGAGTTTAATAAATAAACTCGTGAGTGGGGTGTGACTGAGATGGGGGTTGTGAGGTGGTGGGTGCTGATTGGTGGAGGAGGGTGACGTGTGGGATTGATTGGCTGGGGTGGGTTTGTGTGTGATAACTAAGATTTTACTCAGGTTAAAAAGATTCTTTGTCGTGTGTCTCTTCGAATTGAAAAACTTGTGTTTAATGTGTGACTCTATTGTTTTTGGTGGAACAAAGATGTGTCATTGTAGTGTTTAAAATAAAATGTGCAAAACAATTAAAGTAAAAGTGCGTTAATTTAAATCTAAGTCTAATTAAAATAAAGGTGCAAGTATTTAAAAACGTGACTGAAATTAAAGGGCACTAAAGCAAATGACGTAAACTTAAATCTATCTAAGGCAAACTTAAAGTGCGACTAAAACTAAGGCAAGTCTAAAATAAAACTAAGGCAAATAATCTTAAAGTGCAATTAAATAAAAGGCAGGAAAAATCAAAGACAAAAGCTAATAAGAACCTGAATACAGCTCATTCGGAATAAACCTTCGTTTGGAACAATCACTCGTCCGGAATGTCACCTTCGGTTGAAATGATTCTTCTTCGCTTGGAATATTACCAAAATCCTTGATCCGGAACAAATTGATCTGAATATGTCACTTATCCAAAACAATCCTTCGTTCGGAACTTTACTGATTCGGAACTTCTAAAATTTGCCTTGATTCGGAACTTTTTGGTCACCCTTGATTCGGAAGATTCCGAATGAAGCCTCCTTGATTCGGAAGTTTCAGACTTCCGAATGAACACTTCTTGATTCGGAACTTGCCCTTGATTCGGAACTTATCCTTCGTGCGGAACTTCGTTCGGAAGTTTCATTCGGAAGTTCGTTCGGAACTTTCGTTCGGAACTTCGTTCGGAACTTTTTTTCGGAACTTCGTTCGGAAGTGTTGATCCGGAACTTTTGAGTTCCCAATGAATCTCCTTGACTCGGAACTTTTGAGTTCCGAATGAAGTAAATTGACCCGGAACTTTTGAGTTCCGAATGAACAAAAGCTTGACTTGGAAGTTTCCCTTCGTCCGGAACTTTGAATGTTCCGGATGAACAGGCTTGACTCGGAAGTCTTGCTAATCCCAAAATCTTCCGGATGAAACCCTTGACTCGGAACTTTGAAGTTCCGAATGAAAGCTTTCCCTCCTTCTTGGTTCGGAAGTTTTCCTGGAAAGATCAGAAACAAAACAAACTATCCGAAGAACAAGGGGATACAGTAACAGCAGATCTAATAACAAATTAATCAAAATAAAAACACACGATTTAAATAACCTAATGACGAATCAACAGTAACATAAACAAACAATTTAAAACAAGAAATCAAACAACTTTAACCACAATAATCAAAAACCACTTGGATCAAAATAAAAGCATGAACATGAACATAAACATAAACACATAAATCAAAGATTAAGAAAGGTAGATAAGAGATTGACAAGATAAAGTAAAGATTGACAATAATTAAATGAAAACTTACTTGAAATTAAATGTATTTAAGGTGCAAGACAAGGTATTTAAATTTGACAAGAAAAGTAAATGACAAGGTAAGTAAATGGTGGAAGAGCTAATTGTCACACTTAGCCAACAAAATGAAAAGTTAACAATCCTAATCTATTTATAGGGGAGGATTAAGGAAGCTTCCTCCCCTCCTTCATTTCTTGTTAATTGCAAGATTAAGCCCTTAAGCATATAGTCTTCATTAATTGCACCATTAGTCCTTTTTCCTTCTAGTCTTCTTTAAACTTGGACTATAATGACTTGTGGCTTGGGATTTCTTTTGAACTCGTCTTTAAATTCTTCAATAAAATAGACTTGAATTCTTCGGCTTTTGATAAACTTCCGTCTTTTGACTTTTTCTTCGATAAATCTTCAGAATTGGTCGTGGACTTCCGTTCTTTTTGTACTTGTGACTTCTTGACTTCGTCTTTCATCTTTTTCTTCAATAAAAGTCCGTAAATGCCTGTGAATTTCCGTGTTTTCTCCACTTTTCACCTTTTTGTCCTAAATCACAACAAAAACACAAACCACGCATAATTCCGACATAAAAGACATAAAATACACGTTTTGGTCCGGTTATTATTGTAATTAAGTGGTAGAAAAGATGGGTGTTTACACACCTATCAAATCCCCTACACTTGACCATTGCAATGTCCTCATGCAATGCATTAGTTACAAAGCAAGAATACACTTTTCATCATAAACAATCCACGTTGGCCTTTATTAAAGAGATAGAAAATTAAAGACATTCAAAATAAAGAAATCAAAAGCATACCTTGGGTTTTGGAATGTTATGAATAATCATCATCCTCAAGTTTTCACTTTCTCCAAACCAAGCTTAAAAATGAGATCATTGTTATTATAAGTTAGTAAACTAGCACGAACTCATGTGGGGCAATTATTCACTTAGACTCCCTTATTCCTAGGGGTATCTCTTATATTTTATTATTGTCTTGAATGATCACGAGGATGCATTGTATGACTTATTTCGATAGTTATTAAGTCTGAAATAAAGTGAACGATTTAATCAATAGTTAGCTAAAGGACAAAATCTTTTAAAACTGCTTCTCGGGACCTCATAAAGTTCATATCTTGGCATAACTCGCTTCGCGATTTGAGACCTTTCTCGGACCGATATTTGGCAGCGACTTCATACTTCAAATCTTGAGAGACGTTCATGAAATTATGGTCTTCTCTTCATATAGGAATTTCTTCACTTGAAGTTTTGAGAGATTCATATTTGGACCACGACTTCTTCATTTTTCTCCAATCTTTATTTTGGACTTTGATATACAACGATCCGCCTCCTTTTATGACTTGGATCTATTTATCCTCATACCTTGTTAGGGTCTTTTCGGATACACTTCTCCATGACTTTTGGGGAGTATTTGCTTTTCGTCGTGTGTCTCGATCCTTCATATTGATTTTCGATAAATGATTCTTCACATCACTTTGGATCTTTAGCAACAAAATATAGCCCTCATGCCTTGTTAGGGCCTTTTCGGACTCGCCAAGCTTCGCATCCCGCTTCAATAAGTTATGCCTTGGCTATGAACTCTAATCCATACCGAGCAACTTTTAAACGATCTTGGGCTAGAAGCTAAGTAACTTTTCAAATCGTACAACCTTATTTATTAGCAGATAAATTATTAGCAAGCGATGGGAGAATAGGCTTATAATTAACTCACATAAATTCACGAAAGAATACCGATCATATAATTGGCTCTATCATCTCTCGTTCTCCATAGTTTAAAATCTCAAGTAATGAGACTCGTGGATACTTAGCCTATTAAATCAAAGTTTTGGGTTTTCGAGTCGCCTATAGGATCTTGCAAATTCTTAGACTTTTTCAAGTTTAGAAATCGCGTTTTAAAGTTCCCTTAATAAACGACTCTCTAGGATCAATTATAGGAACTTGCGAAAAGTTCTTGTTCTTAACCCGTGAGAGTTAAGACTTTCGCGTTTTATAGCTCCCTATATAAAAGCCTAGCAAAACTCGACTTAAACACGTTAAGGGTACTAGCTAGAGTAACTTAAGATAAGTAAACTCGGGTTGAGTCAAAAGATTCACAGCATTTGAAAATTAAAACCACTTATTAAACATTTATTCTAATAAAGAAAGAAAATAACTATACAAAGGGAAAAACTAATAGGCCAAAATAGATCAAAATTTTTGAAAAATGTCGAAAAATTGATTTTTCGGTTAAAATAAGGACAAATACAAGGAAAAGACCACTTAACTTCGATAGAAGTCCCCCCTACACTTAAGATAAACATTGTCCTCAATGTTTAAGCATGTGGGAGGAAACTCCCCTACACTTAGGACATTGTGCACGTTGTTTAAATCTTGCTAAGGAAAAGACAACTAAAGAGATTCCTATTTTAATATTGAGAAAATATAAAATAGTGAATCGAAAAGAGTTTAGGATAGAACCGGGAAGAAGTAGAACACGGAATCACGGGTCGTCAAGAATCATCAAGAGTGGATCATTGAAGCTCGAATCCCTGATTAAGAAGTGAGGAGAGGAAAGCAAACCAACGGGTCTCCCCTACACTTATGATAAAGAAAGCGAAAAGATAGATGCATGGGTTGCCTCCCAAGAAGCGCTTGGTTTTTGTTAACCGAGTCGTTAGCCTGACTCGACCTTGATCATCAACGGAAGAAGCATGAAACATATCCACCAGGATCAAAAACATAGTTTTCATCCATCAAATAGCACAAGCTTAAGGCAAACAAGGCAAGCCAAAGAAGAAGTGGCAGGGTTCCCTTAAGCAGCGATGTAGCATGGTGGAAGCAAGGTTGAAGTGGTGCAAGCATGTCTTCAAAATTTCCAAAGATTTTTCCTTTTATTTCATCAGGTGGATACTGAGATGGCTTAAAGACTTCAATACCGGGGTCGAACACCTTTTCCTTTAGGGGAAAATAGCACTCAGGCTCAGCCGAGTATGAAGAAGATCCGCAAAGAAGCACAACCTCGTCCTCAGAAGGGGGACAAAGTGGTGTCAAATCATATGTGCAACGGATTTCAGTGTCGACCGGTTTCTTCTCCTTTGACAGAATGTGTTTCAAATCCAAAGTAGGATCAAGACGATAATATTCAAAGTCATAAGGAGGAGCATCACTCTCATGAGGGAAGTAAGTGTTGAGAAATTCAGAGAAATCTTCCTCAAATGAATAATCGTCCAAAGTAGGATCAAGTGATGGCGGAGGATCTTCATCATGTGAAGAATCGCTCGAGAGAGTATCAGCCTCATCAAAATCATCATATGTGGGCAGCTCGGGATACTCAGAAGTACAATCAAACTCATCCGAATCTGAGCTAGAATCATCATCATAAGCATCAAAGACCGGTGGAGAATCATAAATGGGAGAAGCTTCCAAATTGGATCGAGAATCATCCACATCATCGTCAAAGAGTGGATTATCGATGAAAGAATCGAATAGAGGATTGTCATAGATGGTAAAGTCATCGAGCACATTTATCATATTCACTGATTCTCGGCCTCCAAAGGATTTTCCTGTAAGCTTCCCCATTTTAAAAACTTTTGAATCATCCCCGACTCGTAAGATTAACTCACCTTCGGCCACATCTACTAAAGCTCGTCCGGTTCTCAAGAATGGCCGACCAAGTATTAAAGGAATACGAGGGTCCATTTCATAATCAACTACGACAAAATCGACCGGGAAAGTAAATGTGCCAACTTTGATAAACACGTCTTCGGCTATACCAACGGGGTAAGCGAGAGTGCGATTTGCAAGTTCGAGAGTCATCTTTGTTGGAATGAGGTCGGGTAATGATAGTGTTTTCCAAACACTTAATGGCATCAAATTAATACTAGCCCCGAGATCAGCAAGGGCAGTAAATTCTTCAGTTTTGTTGAACACGCAAGGCAACACAAAACGACCAGGATCTCCAAGCTTTTCCGGAAGTTCTTTAAGAATAACTGCTGAGCAGTTTTCATTTAAGCGTGTGTTGGCGAGTTCAATTAGCTTCTCCTTCTTGCTAAGCAATTCCTTGAATGCTTTGACAAATTTCGGCATGTGGCAAAGTGCTTCAACAAGGCTAATGTTGATGGTCATTTTAGATAGCATTTCCACATATTTCGATACTTGACAGTCATTCTTGGTTAGGTCGTTGGTCTTGCCTATGCGAGAAGGGTATGGGATTCTGGGTTGATAGGGAGACGGTGAAGGTGTAGTTGGTGAAGGTTGTGATGTTGAAGGGTCCTTCCGAGATACATCGTCATGATGAGGCGGAGACGGTAATGGTGCACTAATACTAGGTGTAAAAGGAGTAGGGATACATGGTGGTGGAGGAGGTGTAGATGATGGTGGTGGGATAGGTGGATCGACAATGGTAATTCCACTACGCGTAGTTATAGCACTCACATTGGCTCGCGGATTAGGGACGGTGTTTGAAGGTAGAGAACTCGAAGAAGAAGGTTGAGCTTCGGGCAAGAAACTAGCCAACAGATTCTTTAATTCAGTCGTTTGAGTGCTGAAGGAGGATTGAATATTATCACGAACCTCGGTTCTGATGTCATTTCCTTGCTTCAAGATATCTCCTTTCAAATTGATTATTTGGCTCTGTAGATTCTTGATTTGCTCACCTTGAGTTCTCATGATGGCATCAGCATCGGGATTAATGGGTGGGTGTTGTTGGGTGGGTGGTTGATAAGGGTTAGAAGCTCTTGGTGGAATTTGGTTGCTTCTATTGTAGTTGTTGGCGGGGTTTTGGTTTTGAGGAGAAAAACCGGGTGAAAGGTAATTGTTGGAACGGTAACTCAGCAGATTTCTATCCCCTTGTTGTCTAGCTTGGTAATTTTCCGGTGAATAATTACCATAAGCTGCATACACATTTTCCGGATTTCCTTGTGTCGAAGGACAATCGGTGTATGAGTGAGGACCGCCACATGTTTCACAAGGATTAGCAACCGCTTTAACTTGTTGTTGTTGTTGGTTTGAAGCGAGAAGCATAATACTTTTGCTCATTTCGGCCATCATGCGGGTGAGTTCGGTCATCTCAGGGTTTGCTGAGGTAGAGGAAACATTGACTCTCGGGTTGTTCCTAGAAGAAGCAGAGGAATCCCAGTTTTTGTGGTGAGTAGTCATGTTCTCAATTAACTCTCTACACTCCTCGGGTCTCCTTTTCATGAATGTGCCACCGGCGGCTGCATTAATCGTATCACGATCTCGAAAAGTCAAACCGTTGTAGAAAGTATCAATTAGGGTCACAGGGAGCATGTTGTGGTTTGGACATCTATCGATCAAGACATTATATCTCTCCCAAGCGTCAAAAAGAGATTCATCAGGGTCTTGCATGAAACCGCTGATCTGATTGCGAAGGCTTGTGACCATGGATGGTGGAAAGTAGCGCGATAAAAATCGTTGAGTCATATCATCCCAAGTGTGAATAGAATTCTTCGGGAGACGATCAAACCATTTCTCAGCATGATGTGATAGAGTATGTGGGAAGAGTTGTAGGCGAAGAACATCCATTGTGGCCCCAGGCAACTTCATGCTTTGAGTGATTGTAATGAACTTGTCGAGGTGTTTGTTGGCATCATCATCAGGCAATCCTCTAAATGGGTTTGTTTGTACTTGCTGAATAATGTGGTGCTTCAACGAAAACTCAGGAGCGTTGATTTGCATCGGCGCAATCGGTCCTCCTCGTCCAAACATTGTTGGTTGACAAAGTTCCTCCATGGTCCGAAGATCGGGCTGTGGAAGAGCATTGTTGTTATTATTATTATTGAGGTGCGGTGGAATGTTGTTGTTGTTAACACCTGCAATATCTAAATCTTCTTGAGGCTCGGGCTCTTGATAATTAGAAGATCTAGTACGCATACACCTGAAAATGCAAAAGAAAACAAAACCAAACACAAAGACAATATATATACACAATAAAAATAAATTTTTTTGGATTTTTGAGATTTTTAATTTTTATGGTTTTTTATCAATTTTTAATTTTTTATGATTTTTTGAATTTTTTAGGCAAGAAAAATAACGCTCACAAGTGAACGGATCCCAAAAAGCAACGTGTCTCTCACAGAAAACCGTCAATCTTAACGAAAAGAGCCAGCAGCGGCGCCATTTGATAACTAGGTTTTTACCTAATTAAAAAGATTATCGTTCTAGTGTTCTCTTCGAATTGATCTACTTGTGTTTAATGTGTGACTCTATTGTTTTTGGTGGAACAAAGATGTGTCGTTGTAGTGTTTAAAATAAAATGTGCAAAACAATTAAAGTAAAAGTGCGTTAATTTAAATCTAAGTCTAATTAAAATAAAGGTGCAAGTATTCAAAAACGTGACTGAAATTAAAGGGCACTAAAGCAAATGACGTAAACTTAAATCTATCTAAGGCAAACTTAAAGTGCGACTAAAACTAAGGCAAGTCTAAAATAAAACTAAGGCAAATAATCTTAAAGTGCAATTAAATAAAAGGCAGGAAAAATCAAAGACAAAAGCTAATAAGAACCTGAATACAGCTCATTCGGAATAAACCTTCGTTTGGAACAATCAATCGTCCGGAATGTCACCTTCGGTTGAAATGATTCTTCTTCGCTTGGAATATTACCAAAATCCTTGATCCGGAACAAATTGATCTGAATATGTCACTTATCCAAAACAATCCTTCGTTCGGAACTTTACTGATTCGGAACTTCTAAAATTTGCCTTGATTCGGAACTTTTTTTGTCACCCTTGATTCGGAAAATTCCGAATGAAGCCTCCTTGATTCGGAAGTTTCAGACTTCCGAATGAACACTTCTTGATTCGGAACTTGCCCTTGATTCGGAACTTATCCTTCGTGCGGAACTTCGTTCAGAAGTTTCATTCGGAAGTTCGTTCGGAACTTTCGTTCGGAACTTTTGTTCGGAACTTCGTTCGGAAGTGTTGATCCGGAACTTTTGAGTTCCGAATGAATCTCCTTGACCCGGAACTTTTGAGTTCCGAATGAAGTAAATTGACCCGGAACTTTTGAGTTCCGAATGAACAAAAGCTTGACTCGGAAGTTTCCCTTCGTCCGGAACTTTGAATGTTCCGGATGAACAGGCTTGACTCGGAAGTCTTGCTAATCCAAAAATCTTCCGGATGAAACCCTTGACTCGGAACTTTGAAGTTCCGAATGAAAGCTTTCCCTCCTTCTTGGTTCGGAAGTTTTCCTAGAAAGATCAGAAACAAAACAAACTATCCGAAGAACAAGGGGATACAGTAACAGCAGATCTAATAACAAATTAATCAAAATAAAAACACACGATTTAAATAACCTAATGACGAATCAACAGTAACATAAACAAACAATTTAAAACAAGAAATCAAACAACTTTAACCACAATAATCAAAAACCACTTGGATCAAAATAAAAGCATGAACATGAACATAAACATAAACACATAAATCAAAGATTAAGAAAGGTAGATAAGAGATTGACAAGATAAAGTAAAGATTGACAATAATTAAATGAAAACTTACTTGAAATTAAATGAATTTAAGGTGCAAGACAAGGTATTTAAATTTGACAAGAAAAGTAAATGACAAGGTAAGTAAATGGTGGAAGAGCTAATTGTCACACTTAGCCAACAAAATGAAAAGTTAACAATCCTAATCTATTTATAGGGGAGGATTAAGGAAGCTTCCTCCCCTCCTTCATTTCTTGTTAATTGCAAGATTAAGCCCTTAAGCATATAGTCTTCATTAATTGCACCATTAGTCCTTTTTCCTTCTAATCTTCTTTAAACTTGGACTATAATGACTTGTGGCTTGGGATTTCTTTTGAACTCGTCTTTAAATTCTTCAATAAAATAGACTTGAATTCTTCGGCTTTTGATAAACTTCCGTCTTTTGACTTTTTCTTCGATAAATCTTCAGAATTGGTCGTGGACTTCCGTTCTTTTTGTACTTGTGACTTCTTGACTTCGTCTTTCATCTTTTTCTTCAATAAAAGTCCGTAAATGCCCGTGAATTTCCGTGTTTTCTCCACTTTTCACCTTTTTGTCCTAAATCACAACAAAAACACAAACCACGCATAATTCCGACATAAAAGACATAAAAGACACGTTTTGGTCCGGTTATTATTGTAATTAAGTGGTAGAAAAGATGGGTGTTTGCACACCTATCAGTGTGTTTGACAAATATGGCCCCCCAAGTTTCTTCCTTCCTTCGATTTGTTATAAATAGCTATCAACTCCAAAATTACACTTAACAACTTTACACAACTTGTCAAATCTGGCACAAGTTTTGCAAATACTTTTATCAAGGATCACAAAGGCAATTTCTTCAATCTTCAAGGGTTGTTCATGTAACATCTTGATAATTTAGGGACCCAAATGAAAATAGAGAGTATTTCAAGGGTATAAATTGCCATGTCTTCAAAAATGAGGGACCAATGTTGCCAATCTTCAACTCTTCAAGGTCATTTTTGGAAATTCCATTCTTGGGTCCGGTTCATTGTGCGGCTTCGTTTCCCGTGTTCGTTTTTGATTGATTCTTGTGATCTTTTTGTCATTTCCTCAATATCCGTACCTAAAATACACAAGCAACAAACACGAGCATATATTTGGCAGTTTTAATGATATTTAATGCATTTTAAGCCCGATTTGGACGATGAGACTATGTATAAAAGCAGTCTCATCAAGTAGCAATGTGATAGCACCTGGAATGTATAAGATGAACACTAAGCCCACTCAAACTGGAACATCGCGGTTACCTGAGAATATTAGGAAAACTAATCAACATGTGTCTTATTCTTCAGGAGTAATCCCCACTACTAGCGTTAGCGGACCACAGCTTAAGAGCAATAGAATGCAAGATAAGGTCATGCCTAACAATAGTCAAGGAAAGAAGTTGGAAGTAGAAGACCACCGTATGAATTTTAAGTTTTCTAAGAATAAAACGTCTGTAACTGCATGTAATGACAGTTTAAATGCTAAGACCTCGAATGTTGAATTTGTTTGTGTTGAATGTGGAAAATGTGTTCGTACTTTCAATCATGATGCTTGTGCTCTTAATCATAATGACGTGAATACTAGAACTAGGAAGCCTATTCGTGTGCCCACTAGTACTAGTGAACCCAAAAGAACTTTGAACCAATCCACTGATCAACCACTTAAGAAACTAAGTGCGTTAGAATCCACAACTCTACGTAAACAAAGCAGGTTAAAGAAGCTTTATGAGAACATGATTAGGACATGTACACGGGGGTATTCAAGATTTACACCACCCGGATACAAATGGGTACCTAAGACAACCCCTATTCTAATTGGGTCTATGAATGTTAGCTTGCCTTTAGAATCTAGGTCCACTACTATTTTGGAACCCGTTTCTATCAAGGGCTCCCATTTGTCAAATGCTACATTGTCTTCTAATTATTCTGCAGCTCGTCGAAATCATCCTATTCATAATGGACTCTGGGTGCACAAAGCACATGACGGGCAATCTCAAGCTTCTCATTAACTTCGTGGAGAAGTTTCTTGGTACGGTGCGGTTTGGAAACGATCAGTTTGCACTGATACTTGGATATGGCGATTTGGTTCAAGGAAATCTCACTATCAAACGGGTTTATTACGTCGAGGGACTGAATCACAATTTATTCTCGGTTGGTCAATTTTGTGATGCGGATTTGGAAGTGGCTTTTCGGAAATCTACTTGCTATGTTAGAGACTACGATGGAAATGACCTTCTTACAGGTTCTCGTGGTTCTGATCTCTACACAGTAACTCTTCAAGACACATCTTCAACAAATCCAATTTGCTTAATGGCTAAAGCTTCATCATCTCAAGCATGGTTATGGCATCAACTATTGTCACATCTCAACTTTGACACCATCAACTTGCTTTCGAAGAATGATATTGTGACCGGTCTTCCTAAGTTGAAATTCGTCAAAGACCATCTTTGTTCTTCTTGTGAGTTGGGGAAAGCAAAACGGAAGTCTTTCAAAACAAAGACTACCCCAAGCTCAAAAGGATGATTGGAACTTCTACACATGGATTTATGTGGTCCCATGCGTGTAGAGAGTATTAACGGGAAAAAGTATATTCTCGTGATTGTTGATGATTACTCTAGATACACATGGACTTTCTTCTTAAGGTCCAAAGATGAAACACCAGAGGTTCTCAAAAACTTTCTCAAGATGATACAACGCAATCTTCAAGCTCAAGTCTTAACCGTAAGAACGGATACGCGTACTGAATTTTTGAACAAGAACTTGCAATCTTACTTTCAAGAAGAAGGCATCGAACATCAAACGTCTATTGCTCGAACTCCTGAACAAAACGGCGTTGTTAAAGGTTGGAACCGTACTTTGGTTGAGGCTGCTCGAACAATGCTTTCTGCTTCAAAATTACCGCTATTCTTTTGGGCTAAAGCAATTGCAACTGCCTGTTATACTCAGAATCGTTCTCTCGTCATCCCTAGACATGAAAAGACACCTTACCACATCATCAATGGCCGGAAACCTACTGTCAAATTCTTTCACGTATTTGGATCTTTATGCTACATCCTTAAAGACGGTGAGAATCTCGACAAGATGAAAGAAAAAGGTGATGCATGTATTTTTGTGGGGTATGCTACATTGTCGAAAGGATATCGAGTCTAAAACAAGAGAACAAAGATTATTGTCGAAACAATTCATGTGAACTTTCTCGAATTGCCACAAATGGTACTTGATCACAACAGCTCAAGTCCCGCTCCTCAATGTCCAGCAATGGCACCTACACACAACATTGTACGTCCCGTGCAAGAATGTCAAGAAAATACTCCTACAGCAGACTCGACGGATACGACACAAACGAATGAGTTGGTTGATTTAAATGATCAGAAACAATCAAGTTGTGTCAAAGCCTTCCGCTGTCAATACTGCTGATGCACTCGCACAAAGTCAACAAGACACAACTGCATCTACTTCAGCAACCGTTGATCAAGAGACAATTCCAGTGGATACTCAACTAACTCAAGAAACTGTCATACAACCAACATCACCAACCGTCAATTCTGAAGGAGGAAACAACAATCAAGCAGTCGATGCACAACCTGACGATGAAGAATTTATCAATCCGTTCGGTACACCGGTACACGAATTCGGAGAGTCTTCTACTCAACATGTTGATCCGTCCAATATGCATACATTCTACCAACCATATCCATCCACTCACCATTGGACACGTGATCATCCATTGGAGCAAGTCATTGGAAATCCTTCACAACCAGTTCAAACACGCAGACAACTCGAAACCGATGGCGATGTGTATATGTATGCACTCACCGTGAGTTCAACTGTACCTACAAACATCAAACAAGCCATGACTGATCATGCGTGGATTGAATCAATGCAAGACGAAATTCATCAGTTTGAACACCTAAATGTTTGGGAACTTGTTGACCGACCCTATGGAATGTCAATTTTAGATTTCAAATGGATTTGGAAAAACAAACTAGATGAAGAACAAACCATCATCAAAAACAAATCTCGTCTTGTGTTTAAGGGATACCGTCAACAAGAAGGCATAGACTACGATGAATCATTCGCTCTAGTCGCTCGTTTGGAAGCAGTCAGGATATTCCTTGCTTATGCTGCACATAAGGGCTTCACGGTTTTCCAGATGGACGCTAAAACTGCTTTTCTCAACGGTCATTTGAAGGAAGAAGTGTATGTGAATCAGCCGGAAGGATTCATCGATCCTCATCATCCTGACAAAGTCTATCGTCTCAAGAAGGCTGTATATGGACTTAAACAAGCTCCAAGGGCATGGTACGAAGAACTTTCAAACTTCTTGGTGTCCAAAGGATTCTCCAAAGGTTCTATTGATCCTACTCTCTTTACTAATAAATATGGGGATGATATAATGCTGGTGCAAGTTTATGTTGATGACATTATTTTTGGTTCTACGAACCCAAAACTTTCAAAACGTTTTGAAAAATTAATGCACATCAGATTTGAAATGTCAATGATGGGGGAGCTAAAATTCTTTTTAGGCCTCCAGATTCATCAATCCCCACGTGGTATCTTCATTAACCAAGCTAAGTATGCTCAAGAGATACTTAAAAAGCATGATATGACCTCATGTGCTCGCGTTGGTACACCATTGTCGACCACATCCATAGACGCTGACTTGTACTCATATCCCGTAGATCAAACGCGATATCGCAGTATGATCGGGTCACTTATGTACCTTACAGCCAGCAGGCCTGATAGTCATCATGCCACATGCTATTGTGCACGATATCAAGCCAGACCTACTCAAAAGCACCTCAAAGAGGTTAAACGGATCTTTCAGTACCTTAAGAATACCATTCACATGGGACTCTGGTATCCGAAGGGAACCGGTTTTCATCTAACAGCTTTTTCAGATTCTGATCACGCAGGTTGCCTTGATAGTCGAAAAAGCACTTCTGGTAGCATACAATTTCTAGGGGAAGACAAGCTTGTCAACTGGTCGTCAAAGAAGCAGGATTGCAATTCGCTCTCATCAGCTGAAGCAGAATATGTGGCTCTATCCGTGTGTTGTGCTCAAGTCCTCTAGATGAGAACTCAACTCACGGATTATGGCTTCCACTTTGATAAAATACCTATGTATTGTGACTCAAAGTCGGCCATAGCCATATCTTGCAATCCGGTTCAGCACTCCCGCACCAAGCACATCGATGTCAGATATCACTTCATCAAGGAACAAGTAGAACGCGGCATCGTGGAATTATACTTTGTTAGAATTGAGTACCAGCTGGCAGACTTGTTTACAAAATCTCTCTCGAAAGATAGGTTTGCGTATCTTGTTGGCCGTCTTGGTATGAAGTATATGAATCCAGAAGACTTGGAGGTTTTGGCAAATGAAGCTACTTGATATTCTCTCATAATGACTTCTAAGCGCATCACAACTTAGGACTCAGACCTCAACTAAGGAAAGTTTATCTTGGACGATAACTTATCCTTCTTAACGAGAAAATCATATTTCTCGGTCATGAGCTTCTCATAAAAACATTCAAAGTTTTTAAGTTCATGAAAAACGACTTCTAAGTAAATGTCAGCTTAGAACTCGTACTTCCACTTAAGGAAAGTTTATCACGGATAATAACTTATCCTTCACAACGGGAAATTAATTTTTCTCGGTCATGAGCTAGTCACAAAACATTCCAAGTTTTGAGCTCATGTAAATCGGAATTTATTTTAAAATCGTTGAACACAATTTTTCAAGAATTTCTCAAAAGATTTTTCTAAATCTTTCAAAATTGTGTGTTCAACACTCCCTTCCTCATATGTGGTTTTCATATCTCAAAATTGTCATATGTTATTTTGATCAATTTTTGAGGGGGAGCATTTTAAAATCAAGCCTTTTTAATGTTGTTGGGTACATCTCTAAAATTGTCATATTTTATGTATCCAACACATTCCGAAAATGATATTAAATCTGTCATATATTATCGGTAAAGGCATCTCAACTCCGTACCTCAACATATTTTGTGGTGTCGCTTTTCTAAAATTTTGTCAAATTTTGTATCAAGACACACATATATTGTTGAGGGGGAGCGACCCGACTGAAAATGTTCCATGATTCATGCATGCACACATGTTTCTCTCCCGTCGATTTTTCGAAAATTTTCGTATTTTAATCAATTGGTATCTCTAATATTATTTTTTTATATTAGAGATAGGGGGAGAAAATGTGATTAAAATGTAATATATCGCAACATGTGATCTTAAAGACTCAAGTGCAACTCTTTCCTTCACATGCCAAACTATTTCGTATATCGATGCATGTGTGTAGGGGGAGCTTTTCGGAAATGTAAAACTTTCAAGTGTTAAAAGTTTTGATTTTTATCAAACACTTTGAATGGTTTTTAATGGTTTATGGTTACGATCTATACCCAAAACAACCTACTATCCACGACGGAACGATGGAATAAAAAGGTGGTTTAGGATAGGAAACTAAGTCCTATGATCCAACCAGAACCGGAGGGATCTACCCAAGGACATTCTATAACTAGAAATAGTTGTCCTTAGGAAAGATGGAGTTGAATGAAGCTGAATGCGGACCAATCACTTAAGTTAGCACTGGAACAATCACAACAAGGTGCTAATGATGACGTATTGGTAAGCATTGAAGGAGTTGAATATTCTGTGCAACTTAGGTAGAAACCGGGTTAACACATCTTTTAAAGACAAGTGTCATGGACCCAGTGATGCGATGCACAACCCTTCCCCAGTCATTCGAGTTTCTCTCAAAAGAAACTTGTCTCATTGTCACGGAGATCAACACATTTCTATTGAGTTTCTCACTCCGAGTCAGTTAATATTGAAAAGGTGGCAGTCTGCTCCAGCCTCCGATTACCAAAATGCACTTATTGAGTCTAGAGCCAAACGAGATCTATCTATCATCTCATTAGGACACAATCGAGTCCTACGCATTATCCTTGCGATAATGCCAGAACATCTGAGTGATACGATTCACAATGAAGATGGAAATCCTGCTTGAGCCAGCATCAAACAAGCTCATGGTAGGTAACTTGTGCGATTCTACACGAATCAAACTTGTGAGAACTGGAATGCAACTAAGTTTGATTCTTAATTGATTCAAACTTGATTCCAGGTTTCTTCGCAAAATCCATGTGATCTTGCCAGAACATTCAGAGTGACACTCATTAGTGTTCACAGTGACGAATGGAAATCCTTCCAGTGTCAACATCAAACAACACTGCGGTAGGTAACTCGCAAGATTCTCTATGAATCAAGCTTGTGACAAACTGGAAAGCAACAATGGTGCGATTCTTTTAGAATCAAACTTGTTCCAGGAAATCTGAATTGACGACTCTAATCAGACGGATAATTTATCCTTATGATTCACTCTTTACGTTCGCAGTCTGCCTTGAGACGGTCGAGTAAAGAGAACTGGCTATTACCGCCGGGAAACCCTGTCAAGGAGGTTCTTAATCGAATCTACCTGATCACAGGTACGGTATTTAATACTGTTTAACGGTCTTCACCGACCGGAGGTAAAACGCTACCGAGTTAGGGTGAAATGTTCAAAGCCATTTCATCCGTGTCTATATATGTTGCTGCATATCAAGAAGGTGGCGTAGCTGTGTAACCAATGTCGATTCAGAAGTCACAAGAGCACAAGATGGCGATAATCAAGATACTTAAGAATGTAAGAATGTAATAGGTAATCTTGCCACAAGAGCACAAGATGAACACTATCAAGGATAGATTGAAGATCTCAAGCACTCTAAGTCAAAAGACAAAGGCTCAAGATAAGGATCACAAGGCATGAAGGAACAAAGCCATTACAAACAAGATCAAGACCAAGATACAATACCAAAGCAGGAAGATCTCCTCTACAAGAATGTATTCACTCAACCATCTTATGCTTTTTAAGCCTTTTAAGATGACCGATACATTGGGGGAGATTGTTAGCCCTATATTTTATATAGTCGAACAAGAATGTAATAGGTCATCTTAGTCGTTAATGGTCTTGTATTGCAATAGGTTATTCAGGAAAACCGGGCTTGGACTTTAAGCTAATATTGTCTTTGTTAGGGGCTATATGCCCAAGTGAATGCCAAGCCCGACCCAAGATGAAGCCCACAAAGGCCTTAGAGCCGTGGCATATATAACCCTCTTCCATGTGTGGAAGAGGGTGTTGGTTCATTTCATAAAACACCTAGTTTTAGTGTAAACCTTCCACTTCTTTCTCTTTCTCAGTCTAAATATCTCTTCTAAATCTTGTATAATGGATTGAATGGGATTAACAAATAAGAGTTTGTAGAACTCCCAATACGATCAAAACAATTGACTCAAAATTCTGCCCAGTTTTTAAAAACGGGTTTAATCAAATTAAACTAATTAATTAACCCTAACCCCACTAATTACAAGCCCTAACTTATGTAATCATTATAACCTCATTATTATAACATTAATTTACTGTTTTCAAATTAAACCCTAACCTAATTCCATCATAAGATGATTAAACAAAACATAAAAACAATTTAATTGAAAAGGGTTATGAAGGCTTTACCTTTAATTCAATGGAAGATGAAAAAAAACTATGAATACCCTAAAAACTCTCCTATGGCCGTCGATTTCAATCTCCAGGGGAATAAGAATGCGTTTGATTTATGTTTGGGGGTTCCTTATATAGAAAAAATCCTTGTCCAACCCAATTACCACTTTCCTTTTTCTCTTTTTCCCTTTTTTTCTTTCTTTCTTGCGTCCAAACCGACCCAACACCCCTTAAAATTCATTTTTTTTCTTTTTATTATTAATATATGTATTAATAATATTACCTTAATTTATTTCAGCTCCTAAAGCCTCCAAAACCTCAAAACCGTAAAACTAGTCAAATTTACGCGTTTTACCGTAAAAGACGTAAAATATACACTTTTAAAAAAATCTCAAATTTTGAAATAAACCTTATAACTAAGTCCTAAATGACTTAAAACCATCCTGGGAATATCCATATGACTAATTACCTCATTCGAGACCTCCAAATGCTAAACCGTAAATCGTAAAAATACGATTTTCTATAATACATATACGTATACGTAATACCACTAAATACCACCATCTCACTTCATAGTCACTACCATGTGAACTCATGAACATGAAATCATCACACATCATTGAAAACTCAGCCATCGCTAATGAGTTTCCTAACTCCCTCTAATCAATCACTCATGTCCTCAGTGTGACTCCTAAGGTTGTATAAATATCTCACTTGCCTATCCTTTTCTAGTTAGCTGGATATACTCATATCCGATCATTTTCATCAACTCCCTTCAGTCCGTACCCCAAACTACCTAAAAATTCCAATTTCCTTACAAAGTGACCTATGACGGTCTTTCACATATCCATTAGTTCTTCCAATCCAAATCAACTTATGATCTATACACATCATCAAAAGGACGGTTATCTTAGTTAGACCAAGCCCTTAGTCCCTATGGCATATCACACCTATAACTCCTCATCCATTCGATTATCGATACTTAGCCTCCCAAACAATCAGTATAGGTCAGTGTCATTTCCTTTTCCACACTACGACAATATTAGCCTGCGTTGTGCTTTATTCTACACATTAGGCTCTACCAAAGTTTTACCTTCGGTTCCTATCTCGACCTATTTTATTCTTGCTTCGCTTCTATACACACTTCCTTCTTTTTCCTCAACTCATACCATACATCACAATGTGATGCTTCCCATCGTTTCTTCCCTTGCCATAATCATTCATAAGGCATTCCATACATATTAGGCTAACTTTTACGCAAAACCCTCCATTCTATCACATCCGTACGCAATCCTTCCAACTTCTCAACTACGTGACTTCTCATTCCTCTTGAAATATGAGATGAATTAGTCAGTCTATCGACTATCACCCAACTCTCGTCGTACTTATTCCTCCACTGCATTATGTATCCCTTCCACCAACTTCGTCCTTACATCGCCCTTTCTAAACTACTTCTATCCATGTAGGAAGTATAGTCTACGTCCCTTTCCTCCCTACGATTGTCCAAGCCACGCAACATAAATGTTGACGCGTTCACTGCTTTAGACAACTCAACTCGTGCAACCTACATCCTTCATCCTTATAGTTCAAGTTCGTCTCAGCTTCACTTCATTCTTCTTATTCCATGTCTCCTCAACCATGCTTGCCTTTCCCAGATGGTACTTGGCCATGCAATTTTCTTTCGTCACTTAACTCCACCCACCACCTTTGCCAAATGTTCAATCAAGGTAATTGAATATGTGTTGGAGACGTTCATGATCCGTATAGATCATTCTCTACGTCTCGTACCCCAAATGCCTCTAGCATTCTAGGCAGATATAACAATCCAACTCCACTAACTAAGTCTATCCAGTTCTTCCAAATCTTCAGTTCCTGCAACGTATAAGCAATCGCCTTTCTTTGTCATTCTCGTACACGTCCAAAACCTTGCTCCACGTATCGTCATGCTTCGCGAATTCATCCAGTCCTTCCGATAATGCCAAGATCGGCTCATTATCCAATCCACTTCTTCAGCCGCCAAAATGCTTCCTCATCCTTCTTCACTTCGCCCCTTGATGGTTCCATGATATGTCATCATCTCTAACTACTCATCATGGTAAACTTAATACTAAATCTCACACTCAAAAATCTCACGTATAACTCCACTCCAAAACCAACACATAATTCGCCTCACTCTCCTTCTCAGATTTGAGTAGATTCAAGATGTCGTCGATGCTCCCGATGACAACTCGTTTATACACGTTCATGCACACTTGGTTCATTGACACCGTGAAAACCGCTAGTGCTTTGGCGAAGCCAAATGTATAACCATAAACCCAAAGCGTTCATACAACATCCTTAGCAGTTTCAACTATGTCCTCCTTGCACCCTCTCTTAGCGGCAATACGAATAAATTCCTACCTCGTTCTACTTGCAAAATTCTACACGCATTTTAAAATACCAATGCTTCCTCTCATCAGACCACTCATCCGCTTTCCACATCCAATCTACTACTATGCAACTCAACTTTTACCTTGCATCTGTTGCAATTTCCATCAACTCTTGTTCTTGAAATCATTCCATCAACAATTTCCTTGGAAAGGCACTAACTCCAACTCCTCTCACTTCTCCTACTTGCTCTATTTATGGTTCTACCTCACAGTAATAGGCAAACCTACTAAATCTCAGGAACTTTTCGGAAAACTTACATGCCTTACGCACAATCATAAATACCTTTGAGGTATTATATCCCCTTCCAACACTCTCTATGGCACGTTACTTGTGACAATATCCATACATTACACATATATCTATTCATCTCCCTTGGCACTCCTAAGAGACCTCATGACCACATTAGTTCGTATACGAACTTCTAACTCTTTCATCCCCACTAAGGGCATTCCGACCATTCTCCCAGGGCCACCTACTTAATCGTGTAGGCGCGACCAAGTCTTTCATATTACCACTTCGATGCTCTCAATCAATACTAAACCAAAACTACATCCTGAATCCACTAGATACGATCAACGAATCAAACCAACGGATAACTAACGACATTTCACGTGCACCAGTTAAAACAAGTCAAAAACCATGAGACTCAAAAGAAAACTCAAACCCAAAAAGTGTATCAATTCAAAATGACCCATGACAATGAAAAATAATCCAAGAAACACCCAATGGCAACCAAACATATTACGCCCCGCGACATATTATTTAAACCGTACAAAAGATCGACTTTTCCAAAAGAATATATATCTTTATTTATTTATTTATTATTACCTCCCACATCTATGTGACTCAAACAATCAACAAACAACCCTCTTGACGAACTCAAAACTCAACTAAAAAACTAGTATCCCGTGCATCCCAAATCATAAAAATAAACTACTATTCAAACTCAACCTTTAACCCGACACTTGTACAATAATTGCGGCCAAGATACTGATCTCCCATGACTATACATTCTGAATATTTGAAAAGTACGTTTCGAGTACATAATTTTAGGCTTTTGAATCATCCAAAAGGCTTTAAAAACGAACAAGTTACGACCAAAACAATTTTATACCAGTTGTTTTAAAAAACTAAAGAATAAAATTAGTGATTAATGCAATCCTTTTAAATGAAAGATATAATTGTATGTGAAATCTTCATAAAATTAATTTAACCTTGTATTAATAATTATAAATGACGTGAATCGGTTAAACCCAATTACATAAACTATGTAAGTAGAAAGAAATTTTACTTCGCTTTATTTTAAAGAAAGTCTTTTAGAATTTGAAATAAATAAGTGTTGATTAAAAAAAAATCTTATGTTGCACATTGTTTCAAACACGACTCCAACACCTTACCCTTATTTTACCGAATACAACCAACTATCTAACCCTATAATAGATTTCCAAGTCCCCCTTTTTCTCAATATATACCGACTAACAGAAATGTAAGACCCAACACAAAAGATTTCATTATTTCAAAAGAAATCCCAAGTTATTTTAATAGACTTAAAACCAAGAACACCATTTTAAAACGTACACGTAAAATACGAAACTCAAAGAATACGCTACAAGACACACTTCAAAAGATTCAAAACGTCGTTGAAACTCCACCAAACTCGAGCTCTAATAAATTGTTTAAACACAAGAGAGCACTAGGTACGTTCAAGTTATAATAACTACTGAACGACCGTAAATCATAACATAACATCTATTAGTATATATACATCCGCATATGTATACCTATTGAATCTCCCAAACATACTCGTTATCATACACATAAGTCAATCAATCGCTTTATACGCTCGTTTTTCCATACGAGTTATCACCATCTCACCGTGACACAACAAGGCATAAAGCCCACCTCCAAAACAAACCATATCGTGTGACCCCATAATCACACAAAACAACTATAACCCAAAACATATAAAACAAAAAGAATAATAGCCATATCATAGGCAGCCATTACATAAACCCATATATTATACGTATACCCAAATTCTACATCTCATCATATACAAGCATGTACTAATCCTATTTCATGCAATCATACTTGAGAACCCATTGAAGTTGTGGTACTTGTATAACTATGTTGGCCACCATACTTATACAATTACCCTTTCCCCAATGCACTCCCTCCTATGATGACACTTATAAGAATCAATACAACATATAACATATAAATCCATCTACTCACATAAGCTCATAACTACATAACCAATAAGGTCCAAAACTCCATCGATAAAAATAACATATTAAAACTCTTGGAATACAGAAATCCATAGTCTAGCTAAAACAGCCTAGACTAAATCCAAAACGAAAACATAATCAGTTATAAGTCATGTCGCCCATAAGAGTGGAAACAGCTTAAAACCCTTCATATCCACCTACTCCTAATAACTCGAACCACCACATGATTCTTAGGGAACATGACTTAAACATCAAAAGAAAATAATATCTCTCGGGTACATAAAATAACCCAACAAAAGGTAGAAACTACCATGTACCAAATTATGTACTATAATGTACAATTTAAGCAAAATACGACAATGACTAACGTGGATGATTATGGTTCAACCCGCACTAGTCATAACCCGAAAAGAAAATAGCATGTGGCTAAGTATGAACTTATTATGGTTCAATTCATACTAGTCAAAACATCGCAATAAATAACATCCCAACACATCAATTTATGTAAAATGCACACATACTCCTATGACGCCTATATGCAGGGACCCTTAAGCTATAGACTAGGCTACACGACTAGGCAACCTAATTCTCTATAACCATTGTCTCTGATACCATTATGTCACACCTCACCATGGCGGAATATGGGGCGCGACGTATGGATATCATCACAACAAACGGTGTCTCTATAGAGAAAACTAAAATGCAACTATAATGTCATAAATGGCGACACAAATGTCATGACAATATCTCAACAGTGCAGGAGTCTAGGTAAGTAGGTAATAGTCCTACCTCTTACCCAAGACAAACAAATAACATAACCAAAAACAAACATATGCGTGCCACAGTACCACTTATTAAATGAACAATTAAAAACTAAGAAGGAAACGGGGATTCTCCTTCTATATGCATTCCTACGTAACTCCAAATCCTAGCCACTTCTATTCTCAAGCTTAACCATAATATCACCTGAAAGAGACACTAAAACACGTCAACATAAAGTTGGTGAGAGTCATAGGTTTAGACTCAAACGCCAAATCATACCAAAAAGCTGTGAGTACAATCAAAGTTCAAAACACATGGACAATGTGATACTACATGCATTAACAAACTAACATTCAAGATTCAACTAATCAAACCAAAACCATGGCTCCCAGCCATACCAAACCTCATAATCCCATAGGCATCCAACACCTATGAACCAATCCCCAAGGCCCCGCCTTGTCAACACCCCTTGGTACCAAGTCAAAACATAAAACAATCAATAATTATCTAGCAGTTAATTATATAAGTATCAACACATACGTCCATTACCAACGCCAAACATTCACAGCATAAATTTATAAAACAAAACATAACACAGTGTCTCTTCCATCTCATCTAGAAGTAAAAAACAATTGTACACATGGGACTATGAAACTCGCCTGACTGCTTCTCCAAAGCTCCTCGCACTAGCAAAAGCTAACAATCAAAAAACACATAATCAATACATGAACCGACCACTAAAACAGTTCATCAACCTATTATGGACATCTAAATCCCTCTCATATAAATACCCCATTTATAAACTCTAAACACCCCATTACCCTTCCCTAACAAGTCCTTAACTTGGTTAAGTTTAATAACTATCCCGTTCATATTTTACACAAAACAGTCCCAAATTTAGGTCTCAAAACTTTAAGTCAAACGCCCACTTAAACATACCCATGGTTTCTGTAAAAGGAATATTCATACCTTTACATATGTTTGCTAACACCTCCCACTTACCCTAACCTTAAAGCTACTGTTAAGGCCCCGATATATATATATATATATATATATATATATATATATATATATATATATATATATATATATATATATATATATATATATATATATATATATATATATATATATATATATATATATATACTTTTGTCATTCCAGATTTACTGATTTTAAACATACAAAAGGTTTGTTAGGATTAGGGGGTCTTACCCTAAACCAAAACCTTAGCCCAAGTGCAGATAATTACTAAAATATATAAACCATCTCTCATGTTCGTTAGAAGATCCCAATGCAACCCTAAGTACCCCAAACAACCCAAAACTTAAAAAGAAAACAAGCTGACTTCAAAACTGTATTGACCTCCGACTGTTGTAACCTGTTTTTGACCCACTTACCGACCTCCAATTTAGTTCTAACTTCTTGCATTGGAAAGCCACTTCAATTACCTTTTCAGGGATACTTGGATCGTAAAATAAGAGTTTGTAGAATTCCCAATATGATCAAAACAATTGACTCAAAATTCTGCCCAGTTTTTAAAAACGGGTTTAATCAAATTACACTAATTAATTAACCCTAACCCCACTAATTACAAGCCCTAACTTATGTAATCATTATAACCTCATTATTATAACATTAATTTACTATTTTAAAATTAAACCATAACCTAATTCCATCATAAGATGATTAAACAAAACATAAAAACAATTTAATTGAAAAGGGTTATGAAGGCTTTACCTTTAATTCAATGGAAGATGAAAAAAAACTATGAATACCCTAAAAACTCTCCTATGGCCGTCGACTTCAATCTCCAGGGGAATAAGAATGCGTTTGATTTATGTGTTGGGGTTCCTTATATAGAAAAAAATCCTTGTCCAACCCAATTACCACTTTCCTTTTTCTCTTTTTCCCTTTTTTTCTTTCTTTCTTGCGTCCAAACCGACCCAACACCCCTTAAAATTCGTTTTTTTTTTCTTTTTATTATTAATATATGTATTATAATATTACCTTAATTTACCTTAATTTATTTCAGCTCCTAAAGCCTCCAAAACCTCAAAACTGTAAAACTAGTCAAATTTACGCGTTTTACCGTAAAGACGTAAAATATACACTTTTAAAAAAAATCTCAAATTTTGAAATAAACTTTATAACTAAGTCCTAAATGACTTAAAACCATCCCGAAAAATATCCATATGACTAATTACGTCATCCGAGACCTCCAAATGCTAAACCGTAAATCGTAAAAATACGATTTTCTATAATACATATACGTATACGTAATACCACTAAATAACACCATCTCACTTCATAGTCACTACCATGTGAACTCATGAACATGAAATCATCACACATCGTTTCACTCACAAGGTACCCCGTACCGGAAACGATATCCAAACCACAATCTATACACACCAATTAGCACATAAACACGAAAAGACACGTAACTAGCACAAAATAAAACTAAGTGACGAACCTCAAAACCAGGGTTGTCACACCTACAATGAGCCGCGTACACTAGAGTATGTTCTCTTTTGTCCTGTAGTGGGAAAACTCCATCTGGTGAAAGTTTTATCTAAAGAGAATATCGTTTATCCATTTGGAATATCCTATTTTCAAATTTCTATTTTCTTTTTAATAAAACATTTTCTTAAATTAAATTTTATTCCAAAACATTTGTCACTTGAAAATAAAAGTGAGTTTTAACGAAATTATAAGTCCATGATCACATACTTATACCTTTGTAATTCTTGAAAGCTTCAGAGTTTGATGCAGCGGAAGACTTGATGTTGAACTTTCTAGAATTTGTTGAAGTATATAATGTAGAAAATATAAGCATGTGGGGACAACTTTTTCTCGGACTCCGCAATGCCACCGTCTTCAAATGCAACAACATGAGTAAACACAAACGAAATGCCTTTTAACATTTCATTCTAATTCGGTAGTATTTTACCTCCGGTCGGTAAAAAGCGTTGGACGATATAAAATATCATACTTGTGGGAGGTATCTTTTTAACACCCCCAATTTACATTGCGCAGCGGAAAATACACAATTGGGTTTTATTTACAAACTTCATTTCACTCCTCTTTAAATGACCCAAAAACAGTATATTTAAGAATAATTATGGAAATAATTTAAATCAATGTCTAAAACCTTCAATCCCAATTTAAATCAGTTTAAAATATATCAGAGTAGCGTATAGGTTTCCCTAGGATCTTAATCAAAACAACAAACCTTTTACCAAAATACTTGACCATTTACTATAAGTTTATGACATTAGGGAAAGAATTCCTGTTTTAGACCAAATTACTACAAAAGCAATCCCGCAATCCTTCTCCAGTAAGCTTCGCAATCAACAACTTCAAGTACCTGAAATACATGCTTAAAATCATCAACACAAAGGTTGAGCAAGTCTATAGGTTTACAAAATCATAATTGAACACATCGTAAAAATCATTCACAATTTTTTAATAGAATTATGGACATACAATCTATCAATCAGGTATAACATATATAGCAATAGCTATTGAATTGTATTAAGCTCATGACACCGACCCCTTAACTTAGTCACCCACGCCAAATGCCAGCATGACTAGAAAAATTATCAGTGCCCATACTAGGGTATTAATTGCAAGAATACAAATTCTCATTCACGTAAAATTATCCTTCCCAGCGGGTTACTCAGCGTAAAGCCCTGGTCTCAGATAGGGTCGTCAGCCCAATAGTACTATTATTAGAATAAGCGGCTATTCCCAACTCGCAACATCAAGTCAGAAGATAGTTAACGGCTCATGAATTTAAGGTCTTATGCAATTAGGTACTTATACAATTCATTTCATCAAAGGCAACATTGGGTCCAACAATTACTTATGACATGTGTTCATTTTACTTCAAATAGCATGTATCCCCCTCGCGGGTTTTAAAATCATTAAAACAAGTAAAAAGCGAGGCTATAGACTAACCTGTAGTAATAGCAGTAGTAAGACGATCTTCGATGATAGTTGATGCCCGGTAAACACAAAAAACGCAACCTATCAAATAAGGCGTGTTCATCAATAATAAACTCGAGTAAAATCCATACTTAGTAATATCAAACTCAAAATCACAAAATCAAAATCAATCCAAAATAAAAATAATACAAGTGACCTTTTATTTCATTCTATATATTTACTATTAGTTGACTTCTTCGATAAATATCTGCCGGTACACACCAAATGTACAAGCTCGTTTACCCCACTTAAACACGTCAAATTTTTATGATACTAATCAGTAACTTCACTTACTATATGTAGAAAGCCCTGTTAAAAACTCATCAAAAGATTTCACATTTAAAGTTCCCTGCCCGACTCATCTTTGAACTACAAAAACCGGACAGTTTTATGTCAACAACACTTATAGTCGTTTAACACATTTATTTTTCCCCGTTTATGAAACCGACACTCAACTTTGAAAATAACTCGACATCCTCATACTTAACCTTAAAAATCAGTCCATGACATATTTCAAAAAACCATTTTATAGTCCCCGAGATTCGATCCAAATATCGACAACAATTATATATTGTGTCGGTACTCGTCTCCCGGTACACGAAATAATCAAACTAACGTAACTTTTCGCTCGTTTGGAGCTACAAGTCTTGCCTTATACCAAAACGAAGGTAAAAACATCATCTACAACAATATCTAACTAGTTCATCTCAAACTCAAACTCATATTTTCAGACAATTACTTTTAATAATCTGCCTAAAAATACATTTTTAAATATCACCCAAAATCAATTTTTCACCATATTTTAACCTCATTTTTACCACTATAAGCATTCCTACATTACTAGTTTATATCATAACACCTTAAATCATCCTCGATGATCAAATCATAAAAACCAAACTCAAAAATAATAACATGCAATCAATAAAACATATACATATGAACATAAACACCTACATATAACAAGAACTTAAGATCAAAACACATGATTTTCATCCAAAAATGGGTTTTATAAAAATGTTAATGCATGTGGCTAAATTTCATACCAATGTGTAGAGAATCAAAACTAGGAATGGGTCTTTCATTAGTTTTTGTTGAATCAAACAAGAAATCAAAATTTTTGGGGTTGTATGGTGGTGTGGAGGTGACGGGAAGAAAAGGGAGAGAGGGAGGAGAGATGAATTTTTGGTGGAAGTGGAATTGTATGTGTTTTTAGTGTTTAGTTTTCTATTTTATATCGGGAAAGTTTAGGGTAGTTTTTGCCAATTGTGATTCTTTTGGACCAAAGTGTAAATACTTTGTTAAAAAGCGGGAAATGACTATTAGTCACTTTTGAAAATTCTTACGAGTCTCGGGTTTCATAAAAATGCTTCTCAAAACTTAAAACGCACACAAAATATGATATTATATAGTCCCGACACGACTTAATACGACACTAAAATAAAAACGTCAAAATATTAAACATCGACATGTTTAAAATAAAATGTAAAACTTCTCGGGCATCCGTCGATATCGTCATCACTAATAATCCTCGCAACTCGTCAAAACGTAAAAATAAAATTTCAATCATCATCCAAATCAAATTACCAATCGTCATAATAATCAACCTCATCAAAAATTTCAAAAATATACATAAAAATATAATTAAATAATGACCACGATTTTTGGCTTGTTACATCCTACCCTCCTAAAAGAGAGCGACGTCCCGGCGCTCAACCCGCCTCATACTCGCACTCCCTCACTTCTAGAGTGAACGTGACCTCTTATCCTCAAGAGATACTCACGTCTTTCACACCAGTCCAACTCAATTCTTATGATATCACCATATCCACAACTATTACTACACTTCAACTTTCAATTTCACCTTCTATTATGCTAATATTCCTTCATCATTCATACTCCTTCTGCGTCACTTTCTCAGTTTCATTCCTGCCCCAATACTCTGACAACATACCCCACAATTCAGACAACATACATATACCACAACTCTCTGACAACATATATATACCACAACTATGTATGTTCTCAAATTAGACCTCTTAACTACTGATATGACGATTATCATCGCATAAAGGTTCCATCTTCACTAATTTCCATTAGTCCTCATAGTAAAATATTAAGATATCATCATCCCAAGTTTTTATTACCATCGTTCAATTCATCCTTTCACTCTGCCCATTGGTTTCCAAAAATACGCAATATTCCTTCTTAACTCAATTCTTCACACTTTCTGCAGAAATCTCTAATATCCAAAAGTCAATCTCAATCTCTGGGTCACATATAATATGTTCAAACCTTATCCAATACTCATACTTTATCACAGCGATTTCTAGTATTCGAAAATTTTCTCTGCCTCTATGTCCTGAGATTACACTCAAACTAAATACAATGAGATTATCCCTTCTAACCAGTCACTTAAATACTTCCCATACTCATTTTCCACTTTCATTATTTCTAACAATCTCTATGCTGAATTACTATACCTTCCATAGTACATTATTACATCTTTCTCATATCATATTACTGTTTAAATAACTCCGTTAGCCTCATATATTCAAATCTGAAATATATAATGGTCAAATCACTTCCTAATATTGTAATACATTTTATTCCGACCATTATGTATTAATACTTCAATTTATAAAATCCCTTCAATACTACATGCGACACTCTCAGCACTCTAAGAATAATTAAATTCTCTTTTTAATCCGAACAATTCATTCACCACTGGTCCTTGCATTCTTAACACACTCTCTGATCTAAGAGGAGAAAATTTAGATAATCACAAAACCCGTTTTTGTTTTTGTTTTTGTCCCACAAAAACATACATTTCTACTTTCTCATTTCTATTACCATTCTATTTCAAAATTCCTAACAATCTGTTGATCTTCTTTCTTTGATATTCCTTTTTCCATTAGTTTATTACCTTGATTCTGACTTTCTTTCCATTCCATCCATTCTGCTTGTTGTTACCAATATTCCAATTATCTCAAAACTTAAGAGTCAATTCTTAATTACTTCAGAAACTTTATAAGTCCTTTTTTTCCTTCTCTTTCTTACTAAATACTCACTAGTCGATAGTGAAAGCATCCATACTTATCCTTCATAATCTGAAACATACTTCGTAATACACAACCATAATATATCCCATCTAAAATTTACCGATTATTATTTCTCAGTCACAGTAAGTGATTTTTAACTCCTTTCTTTAAAATCCCCGAATGGCATTTATACACAAGTCCTTTTTATTCTTATTTTCTTCATACTTGATTCCACACAAGTAATACTTTTCAATCCCAAAACAAATACCACAATGTCCAATCTCATGATCATATAAACCCCATTACACTTCTTTATTCAAGTCAACACACTACTATTACTTTCCTTTCCACTTGATATTATCCAAATATCATCATCGCAACTTTATAATTCCTTCATATTCCTCCAATACTAATTATACAACATAGAACTTCAATCTATCCTCAGCGTTCATAAACAACTTCTTCAATTACAAAATCAGATCTCACAACCACAACTTAAATATATTCTCCATTTATACATCTACTTCCATTCATATATTTAGTTCTTCTTTGTCAGTTGTATCCTTGGTTCAACAATCAGTGAAAACCTCCTGATAAACCTCCGATAATACTCAGCTTACACAAAGGAATTTACAAGCTTCAGTCGGTTTCGTCGATATTGACAAAGCCTCAATCGTTTCAATCTAGTCAGATTTCCATGATCACTTCAGCCATATATTGCACATTCTAAAACATCTATAATACTCCAACTAAAATTCTTATCCAAAGAATTTTACACACCATTCCTTTTTAAAAACAATTTTCCAATTGCTAGAGAATACTTTTCTTTCCTTCAATCATCTATTCATCACACTAAACATTCACAGTCAATAATGGACACCGATATCTGGTGCTTAGTTTGTTCAACCCCACAACAATCATCTTATTCACAAAACATCCAGCTTCTTTACTTTCTTCCGTTATTACTTCTCTGATGACTTACCCTTCCAGTCGAATCAGATTATCCTTATTGTCTCATCTGCCAATCCTTACAATCAATCATATTACCATCCTCAACTTCCTGACAATGCCATATAATAAAATATACAATCAGATTGCATAACTCCTATCACCAAGCTAAACAAAGCTTCCTTTTTCCCATGACGACAGTGAACTCTACGATTTCGCAGAAAATCACATAGTATCCTCAAGTACTAACTCATCTTCTCATTCTTTTCCGACTACTACTAGTAAAGCGCACAAAAAATTTGACTTATTGTAGTTTCCTACTACATACCTTCTCATCATTGACCGATAAGATCGTCAAATAGAAATTTCCACCGATTACTCCCTGAAATCAGTACTCAATGTTCAACAACATTCCAATTTAATTCTTTCCGCCTTTATTTATCATATCCTATGCTATTCATCCTTATCCCGGTTAACTTTCTCACAGCTCTAGTTCAATTGATTGCACTATACTTCTTAATTCCATAAACTCAGAAAATATTTCCTTAATATATATATATATATATATATATATATATATATATTATTCTTCCGTCGGTGAATTTCTCATTTCAACCAATCGCAAATTCTCGTTGATTTCTCGTCCTCAGTTCTGCTAAAATCTAACATCTTCAAATCTCAATATATCCTCATTAACGCCTTCAGAATTTAATGCACCATCAATAACACCTTCAGAATTTGAATAAAATTCTAACTCAATGATTACCAGATAAGAATATACAGTTTACTGCATCTAAATCTCAAATCTTATCAGCATTTCCAAAATATAGGCTGTAATAGCAGCAACATTCCCTTCATATTGATTTTCCATTATCTGAATAATTCCTTTATTCAATCTCCTTTACCGAAGTGAAGACATTTCATTACCATAGAAATACAAATTTTTATACCACATTCCTTGTTATTCCTTCAACAGCTCGACCTCCAGCTAGTCCGTACTTACATCAAGTAAATAGATAATTACTTAAGTGGTATAAAATACATATGATCTACACATCATACTTCCTTCTGCTTACCCGATTTATAGCAACTGCTTGAATACCATATCTTCTTATCTTAGACTATTGAATTCCAAGTTTACCTTCTCTTAGAAGAAATAAATTCCTATTCCTTATTGTCATTCGCAACAATACCATTCCTTTATCCTTTTCTGCCACACTTAATTTCTGAATCAAGATCAATCTTTAAATTACTATCTCTTTTTTTTCGTCTAGTTGAACATTCCCAAATGACTATCGATATATTAAACATCCATCAATTACTCGAACTTACCCATATAGTTGCACCTTTCCAATCACCATTAATAGTCCTACGGCACTCTTCACCGCATCTCTTTTCAAAACTAGGAATCTAACACTCAGACATCCTTTTAAAACCTTGCAGAATAACAGCAGCATCTCTAACTGGAACAGCAGCATCTTCAATCTCAGCAGCATCTTCAGTCTCAACAACATCTTCAATCTCAGCAACATCTTCTGTTTCAGCAGCATCTTCAACTAATACAGCAGGATTTTCAATCTCAGCAGCATCTCGTCTCTTCTCAGCACTATCAGCCTCAAACAATCTAACAACTATTCCCACAATCATATAATCTACCCTAATGGTTGGCAACCCTTGGAGACATATTTCAAGATACTCAGTCACACACACAGGAATCCCTGCTAATGACAGAAACATATCTCACTCAACTCTTTCCATTGTTATCACATACGAAAGAGACTTAATGAGTATACACATCGAGATAGAAAGAATAGGGTCTTTTTATCAAGATATAACATGAATACTACATACGCCAACAATACAATACTACCTAAATTCCACAATCATCTCAAAAGAAAAAATACAAATACACATCAAAATAATAAAGGGTAATAGTAGATATCATCCATAAATCCGAGAAAATCGCAACAAAACCTTGTCGCTGATGTCACTTACCCTTACCATCCTAAACAACAACAATAATAATAATCCATCACAATACTACCGCACAACATCTAGATAATCCAAATACAATACAACATAATAATACATAAACTGAAATACAACAACAATCCATCACTACATCACTCCATCGGATGTGGTCCATCACTTTCTCCAACTTGGCTCGTTCCTGCTTCATCTTCAACTGGTCCTAAGTTGCAGCACCTCCCTTTTGGGTCTAAACACGGTGGATCCCTAAATCCATACTTCAAAATTCCTCCTTGACACGGCGGATCTATCATATAATGAGTATTAGCATACACCTCACTATCCTGAAACTTCCAATGTGGCTCAAGATACGGCCCAACATGATCTACATATTCACTTAACCTGCGAAGCCTATCTATCTCTTTCTGATACTTCTCAAAATCAGTCCCATAACTTCTCAGTTCTGCTCTAACCTCATTTCTTCGAACCTCACTCTCAGTCAATTAGTTATCACTATCAGATTCTACAACATTTTTCTTATCATTCGTATCATCCTCGTAATCAAACCATCCACCTGAAATCTTATGATCACCTACATACTGATTCTGCAAACTCCATTAACCTACAACAAATCCCCCTTTCTTGACGTAATATGGTATGTCAGACATTTTCTGAAATTACAGAAAATTCAAAAGTACATAAGGTCATTATTCAAAAATATATATGCAATGCATAACCATGCAAATGTGATAGGTGTGTAAACACCCATCCTTTTTACCACTTAATTACAGTAATTACCAAGACAAAACGTGTATTTTATGTCTTTTATGTCGGAATTATGCGTGGTTTGTGTTTTTGTTGTAATTTAGGACGAAAAGGTGAAAAGTGGAGATAACACGGGCATTCACGGGCTTTTATTGAAGAAAAAGATGAAAGACGAAGTCAAGAAGTCAAGAGTGCAAAAAGAACCGAA
Organism: Glebionis coronaria; assembly: GCA_025667525.1. Classification (NCBI taxonomy): domain Eukaryota; kingdom Viridiplantae; phylum Streptophyta; class Magnoliopsida; order Asterales; family Asteraceae; genus Glebionis; species Glebionis coronaria. The sequence goes on from CM046876.1 coordinate 52,186,874, forward strand.
GTCCAAGACCAATTCTGAAGATTTATCGAAGAAAAAGTCAAAATACGGAAGTTTACTTAAAGCCGAAGAACTCAAGTCTAATTTATTGAAGAATTACAAGACGAGTTCAAAGAAATCCCGAGACAAAACCATTTAAAGTCCAAGATTAATGAAGAATAAAGGCTTAAGGACGAATGGTGTAATTAAAAGAAGATTAAAGAAGGAAGGACTTAATCTTACAATTAAGAGAAAAGGAAGGAGGGGAGGAAGCTTCCTAATCCTCCCCTATATATAGATTAGATGTTAATCACTTTTTCTTTGTTGGCTAATAGTGACAATTAGTTCCACCATTTATTTACCTTGCACCTTTAAATTCATGTCAATTTAATTACTTGTCAAATTTAATTACCTTTTCTTGCACCTTAAATTCCTTTAATTTCAAGTAAGTTTCCATTTAATTCTTGTTAATCTTTACTTTATCTTGTTAATCTCCTATCTACCTTTCTTAATCTTTTATTTTTATGTTTATGTTTGTGTTCATGTTCATGTTCTTATTTTGATCTAAGTGGGTTTTGATTATTGTGGTTAGTTTTGTTAGTTTTATTGATTTGGATAGTTTGTTTATGATTATTGGATGTTTTGTTATTAGTTTGATTTAATCTTTTGTTTAATTTTGGTTAACTGTGATTAGATTAGCGTGTTACTGTGTTCCCTGTTCTTCGGGGTGTTTGTTTGTCTGTTTCTGATCTTTCCCAGGTAGGTTCCGGATCGACTCTTTGTTCATTCAGAAAACTTCCGAACCAAGGCTTCTTGTTCATTCGGAAGAGTTCCGAATAAAACTTCCGAATCAAAGTCTTCCAAACCAAGTGTTGTTCATTCGGAAGTGTTCCGAATCAGGGCTGTTTAAAAGTTCCGAACGAAAGTTCCGGATCAAGGAAAACTTCCGAACGAAAGTTCCGGATCAAGACTTCCGAATCAAGCTAGTTCACTCGGAAGACTTCCGAATCAAGGGGTTCATCCGGAAGAGTTCCGGATCAAAAGTTCCGAACCAGAGGGTGTTTATTCAGAACATTCAAAAGTTCTGAACCAAGCTTCATCCGGAAGTATTCCGAACCAATCTTCCGGATCAATAAGTTCCGAGCCAAAAAGTTCCGACTCAAGAATCTTCCGAATCAAGGGTCAACAACAAGGAACTTCCGAACGAATCTTCCGGATCAGGAAAGTTCTGAACCAAGGGTTAACCAGAAACTTCCGAACCAAGGGCTTTGAATCAGTAAAGTTCCGAACGAAGGATTATTCCGAATGAGTTGTATTCAGGTTCTTTTTAGTTTTTGTCTTTAATTTTTAATTTCAAGCTTTATTTTTCCCGCCTTTTTCCTTACTCGCACTTTAAGTTTATTGGCCTTAGCTTTATTTTTAGCCTTACCTTAGTTAAGTTTTAGTTGCATTTTAAGTTTGCCTTAGATAGTTTTAAGTTTGCGTTATTTACTTTAGTGCCTTTTAATTTCAGTCACGTTTTAAATACTTGTACCATTACTTTAAGTTAGAATTAGATTTATTTTAACGCCTTTTACTTTAATAGTTTTTGCACTTTTAATATACTACAACGACACATTTTTGTTTCACCAAAGACAGCTGAGTCACACTTAGAACCTAGATCAATTCGATTAGACATACATCAACGAACAAATTTTTATACGGGGTGTCAAAATCCAGTTATTAAATGGCGCCGCTGCCGGCTCTTTTCGTAAAGATTAACGATTTTCTGTGAAAGACGCGTTGTTTTTGGGATCCGTTCACTTGTGAGCGTTATTTTTCTTGCATAAAAAATTCAAAACAATCATAAAAATTAAAAATTGATAAAAAAACCATAAAAATTAAAAATTTCAAAAATCCAGAAAGATTTTATGTTTATTGTGTATATATATTGTTTTTGTGTTTGGTTTCTTTTTCTTTTGCATTTTCAGGTGTATGCGCACTAGATCTTCTAATTATCAAGAGCCCGAGACTCAAGAAGATTTCAGTATGTCAGGTGTTAACAACAACAATAATCCACCGCACCTCAACAATAACAACAATGTTCTTCCACAGCCCGATCTTCGGACAATGGAGGAGCTTTGTCAACCTACCATGTTTGGACGAGGAGGACCGATTGAGCCGATGCAAATCAACGCTCCTGAGTTTTCGTTGAAGCACCACATGATTCAGCAAGTGCAAACAAACCCATTCCGTGGATTGCCTGATGATGATGCCAACAAACACCTCGACAAGTTCATTACAATCACCCAAAGCATGAAGTTGCCTGGTGCCACAATGGATGTTCTTCGCCTACAACTCTTCCCACATACTTTATCACATCATGCCGAGAAATGGTTTGATCGTCTTCCAAAGAATTCTATTCACACTTGGGATGACATGACTCAACGCTTTTTGTCGCGCTACTTTCCACCATCCATGGTCACGAGCCTTCGCAATCAAATCAGCGGTTTCATGCAAGAACCCGATGAATCTCTTTTTGATGCTTGGGAAAGATATAATGTCTTGATTGATCGTTGTCCAAACCACAACATGCTCCCTGTGACCTTAATTGATACTTTCTACAACGGTTTTGACTTTTCGTGATCGTGATACGATTAATGCAGCCGCCGGTGGCACATTTATGAAAAGGAGACCCGAGGAGTGTAGAGAGCTAATTGAGAACATGACTACTCACCACAAAAACTGGGATTCCTCTGCTTCTTCAAGAAACAACCCGAGAGTCAATGTTTCTTCCACCTCAGCAAACCCTGATATGACCGAACTCACCCGCATGATGACTGAAATGAGCAAAAGTATCACGCTTCTCGCTTCAAACCAACAACAACAACAAGTTAAAGCGGTTGCCAATCCTTGTGAAACATGCGGCGGTCCTCACTCATACACTGATTGTCCTTCTACACAAGGAAATCCGGAAAATGTGTATGCAGCTTATGGTAATTATTCACCGGAAAATTACCAAGCTCGACCACAAGGGGATAGAAATTCGCTGAGTTACCGATCAAACAATTACCTTTCACCCGATTTTTCTCCTCAAAACCAAAACCCCGCCAACAACTACAATAGAAGCAACCAAATCCCACCAAGAGCTTCTAATCCTTATCACCCACCCGCTCAACAAACCCCACCCATTAACCCCGATGTTGAAGCCATCATGAGAACCCAAGGTGAGCAAATCAAGAATCTGCAGAGCCAAATTATCAATCTTAAAGGAGATATCACAAGCAAGGAAATGAGATTAGATCCGAGCTTCGCGATAACATCCAATCCTCCTTCAGCAATCAAACCAATGATTTGAAGAATATGCTTGCTAGTTTCTTGCCCGCAGCTCAACCTTCTTCTTCGAGTTCTCTACCTTCAAACACCGTCACCAATCCGCGAGCAAATGTGAGCGCTATTACTACTCGTAGTGTAATTACCATTGTCGATCCACCAATCCCGCCCCCACCATCTACACCTCCTCCACCACCATTTATCTCTACTCCTCCTACACCTAGTATTAGTGCACCATTACCGTCTCCGCCTCGCCATGACGATGTACCTAGGAAGGACCCTTCAACATCTCAACCTCTACCGACTACACCTGCACCTTCACCACCAAAACCCAGTATCCCTTATCCTTCTCGTTTAGGCAAGACCAAACTGCTAACCAAGGAGGACTCCGAAGTGACACGCTATGTGAAGATGATTTCTCAAATGAACTTCAACATTAGCTTTCTTGAAGCACTTGTCCACATGCCCAAATTTGTTAAAGCATTTAAGGAATTGCTTAATAAGAAGGAGAAGCTGGTTGAACTCGCCAACACACGCTTAAATGAAAACTGCTCTGCAGTTATTCTTAGAGAACTTCCGGAAAAGCTCGGAGATCCCGGTCGTTTTGTGTTGCCTTGCGTTTTCAACAAAACCGAAGAATTTACTGCCCTTGCTGATCTCGGGGCTAGTATTAATCTTATGGCTTTGAGTGTTTGGAAAACACTATCATTACCCGACCTCACTCCAACGAAGATGACTCTCGAACTTGCAAATCGCACTCTCGCTTACCCCGTTGGTATAGCCAAAGACGTGTTCATCAAAGTTGGCACATTTACTTTCCCGGTAGATTTTGTCGTAGTTGATTATGAAATGGACCCTCGTATTCCATTAATACTTGGTCGGCCATTTTTGAGAACCGGACGAGCTCTAGTAGATGTTGCCGAAGGTGAGTTAATCTTAAGAGTCGGGAATGATTCACAAGTTTTTAAAATGGGAAAGCTCACAGGCAAATCCTTTGGAGGCCGAGAATCAGTGAATATGATTAATGTGCTTGATGATTTTGTCGTCTACAACAATCCTCTATTCGATTCTTCTATTGATAATCCACTTTTTGAAGATGATGTGGATGATTCTCTCTCCAATTTGGAACCTTCTCCCATGTATGATTCTCCACCGGTCTTTGATGCTTATGATGATGATTCTAGATCAGATTTGGATGATTATGATGACCTTACTTCTGAGTATCCCGACCTGCCCACATATGATGATTTTGATGAGGCTGATACTCTTTCGAGCGATTCTTCACATGATGAAGATCCTCCACCATCACTCGATCCTACTTTGGACGATTACTCATTTGAGGAAGACTTCTCTACGTTTCTCAACACTTACTTCCCTCATGAGAGTGATGCTCCTCCTTATGACTTTGAAGATTATCGTCTTGATCCTACTTTGGATCTGAAGCACATTCTTTCTAAGGAGAAGAAACCGGTGGACACCAATATCCGCAACACGTATGAGTTAACACCTCTTTGTCCCCCTTCTAAGGGCGAGGTTGTGCTTCTTCGCGGATCTTCTTCACATTCTGCTGAGCCCGAGTGTTATTTTCCCTTAAAGGAAAAGGTGTTTGACCCCGATATTGAAATCTTTAAGCCATCTCAGTATCCACCTGATGAAAGAAAAGGAAAAATCGTTGGAACTATCGAAGACATGCTTGCACCACTTCACCCTTGCTCCCACCGTGCTCCATCGCTGCTTAAGGGAACCTTGCCTACTCTTCTTTGGCTTGCCTTGTTCTCCTTAAGCTTGTGTTATTTGATGGACGAAAACTATATCTTTGATCCCGGTGGATATGTTTCATGCTTCTTCCTATGGTAATCAAGGTCGAGTCAGGCTCACGACTCGGTAATAAAAAACCAAGCGCTTCTTGGGAGGCAACCCATGTATCTATCTTTTCGCTTTCTTTATCCTAAGTGTAAGGGAGACCCGTTGGTTTGCTATTTCCTCTCCTCTCCCTTCTTATACTCAGGGATTCGAGCTTCAATGATCCACTCTTGATGATTCTTGACGACCCGTGATTCCGTGTTCCATTATCCCGGTTCTATCCTAAACTCTTTTCGATTCACTATTTTATATTTTCTCAATATTAAAATAGGAATCTCTTTAGTTGTCCTTTCCTTAGCAAGATTTAAACAAAGTGCACTGATACAAGAAATTTTGCTTGATGAAAAAGTTCGTTATTCTCGGAATCCTCTCGAATTGATCTCAGTTAAAAGTGGAATGATTTGTTCTTGGTGACAAAAAGGAGTTTGGTTTTCTATTCTATTAAAAAGTAAGGCTGGACTTAAGAATTTAAAACAAACCGTAAATGCAACATACCCAAACAGTAAATTACCCTATTCGGAAAAATAAATGCTATGCGGAAAGCTGGTTCTATGCGGAAAGATTGACTTACTCTGAAAACATGCCCTATTCGGAAAAGCACATCTATGCGGAAAGCTGGTTCTATGCGGAAAGACTGGCCCTATTCGGAAAATATTGCTATGCGGAAAACATTGCCTTATTCGGAATATTTTGTGCCATGCGGAATAAAAGGGGTCTATGCGGAAAATATGGGCAATTCGGAAAATTTGCTTATGCTGAAAAATCGTCCTATTCGGAATACAAGGGCTATTCGGAATATCTGTGATATTCCGAATAAAGAAGATAAAATAAAGTCTATGCGGAAAAACAAGCTTATTCGGAAAAACAGGGATATTCGGAATATCTGAAATATTCCGAGTAAAAGAAATGGAAACACCCCTATTCGGAATATCCAAAATTCCGAATAAGGGAAACACAAAATTGCTATTCGGAAAGTTCTGGGTTGAAGAACAGTAGCAGTAACAAAGAAACGGGGAACCGATTTTAACTCCAAGCCGACTCCAATACTCAAAACGATTTTACCAAATCAAACACACATCATTTAAATACCCTAAGTAATAAATCCCACCAATAAGAATACTAAATCAACAACTTTTTAGAATCAAACTTGAATCAAATAAAAACTAAAGAACTTGCAATAGATGATGATGAAGAACAAGATGAATGAAAAGATGAAATAGATTGATTAATGGAAAAGTAACAAGAGTATTGATTAAGGATTACAAGATTCAAAGAAAAAAGATGAAAATCACCAAACACCCTAATGATGTTGGTGATGGAACGAACAAAGGACAGGGAAAAAGAAAAAAATGAACTAACTCCCTAATTGTGTGAAGGGAGTATCGATTTATACTCCTAGTGGTTGGTTGGTGAGTGGGCTTTCTCCCTTTCTTCTTGTCTTCTCGTCTTTTCAGAAAAGTTGACGTTTTCGATTCTGATTCGGGATTTGTCGTCGATTAAATCCAACTCGTCTTTTAATTTCTTCGTTAAATAGACTCGAGTTTCTTCGACTTATGAAAATCTTCCGTCTTTAGTCCTTTTGTTCGATAAATCTTCGAATAGGCCCAGTGACTTCAAATCTGTTGCATCTCTTGGACAATAGACTTTATCTTGAGTCTTTTTCCTTGATAAATCCCGTGCAATCCCATGTTTTCTTTAATATTTATCCGGTTAGCTCTGAAAACACAATAAACACAAAAACCACGCATAATTCCAAACAAATGATATTAAATACGTGTTTTGGTCTCGTTTTAGTCCGAATTAAGTGGTAAAAGAATGGGTGTTTACACACCTATCAAATCCCCTACACTTAACCATTGCCATGCCCTCATGCAATGCTTAGTGATAAAGCAATTTTACATTTTTCTCATAATTAATCAACCTTGGCCTTATTCAAATACTACTAAATAAGAATCAAATTACTAAGAGAAATAAAAACTTTAAGATAAAAAAAAGAATGGAAATAATCTTGTAAAGAAATCAAGGACTTACATTAGGGCTTTGGTGCTGCGAAGATTTATCACCCTCAAGTTTCACGTTCCCCAAACTAAGCTTAAAAACGAGATCATTGTTATTATAAGTTAGTAAATCAAACACTTACACACATGGCTTAATTAAATGCTTAAACTCCCTTATTCCTAGTTGTATCTCTTATATTTTATTTTTGTCTTAGAATGATCATGAAGATGCATTTTTGGACTTATTTCGATAGTTTATTAAGGCTGAAAGCAAAGTAGGACGATTTGATCAATAGTTAGCTAAAGGACAAAATCTCTTAAAACTGCTTCTCGGGATATCAAAAAGTTCATATCTTGGCATAACTTGGTTCACGATTTGAGACCTTTCTCGGACCGATATTTGGCATGTACTTCATACTTCATATCTTCGAGAGACGTTCTTGAGATAATGGTCTTCTCATCATAATAGAGTTTCTTCACTTGGAGACTTTTGAGGGGTTCTCCAACTTTGTTGACCACGACTTCATGATTATTTCTTCAATCTCTAATTAGGATTTTGAGATACAACGATCCGCCTCCTTTTCGGACTTGGATCTATTTATCCTCATACCTTGTTAGGGTCTTTTCGGATAGACTTCTCCATGATCTTTATGGGAGTTGATTGCTTTTCGTCGTGAGTCTTGATCCTTCATATAGACTTTAGGAATAATGCTTTTCACATCACTTTGGATCTTCAACAATAAAATTGAATCCTCATGCCTTGTTAGGGCCTTTTCGGACTCGCCAATCTTCGCGCCCCGCTTCATAAGTTATGCCTTGGCTATGAACTCTTATCATTACCGAGCAACTTTTAAACGATCTTGGGCTAGAAGCTAAGTAACTTTTCAAATCGTAAGACCTTACTTATTGCAGATAAATTATTAGCAAGTGATGGGAGAATAGGCAAATAATTACACCAAGTGAGCTTGCGCAAGAATACCGACTTATAATTGACTCTATCATTTCTCGTCCTCCACAATTTAAAATCTCAAGTAATGAGACTCGTGGACACTTAGCCTAGCAAACCGATGAAGGTCTACATGGTTAAGGATACTAGGTAGAATAAACTTGGATAAGTCTATTCGGGTTGAGTCAAAATAAACGCAACGGGCCTAATATGTCAAAGATATCTAAACTAGCTACACCAATTTATTAATATTTTTGACTTTATTGCGGAATATATACATATGAAAGCAACGATAAAAATTTAAAAATTACGACTAAATGGCCAAAGTTAATAAAAAATTTGAAAAATGTTGAAAAATAGGATTTTCAGGTTAAATGAAGGCATTTTCATGGAAAAGTCCACTTAAAACTTCGATAGAAGTCTCCCCTACACTTAAGATAAACATTGTCCTCAATGTTTAAGCATGTGGGAAAAGTCTCCCCTACACTTATGACATTGTGCACGTTGGTTAACTCGAGTTAAGGAAGAGACGACTAAAGTGATCAATTTCGAGTATGAAGAGAATTGAATCATGATAGTTGAGAGATAGAACCGGATTTCGGATAACACGGGAGCACGGTTCTTCAAAGATTTCCAAGATTGCAGTTATCCCTGTAATCACATCACCACACAAACACAAATGACCAAAATAGGTCCTCCCCTACACTTAGGGGGTTAAAGGGATAGATACTCGGGCTGCCTCCCGAGGAGCGCTTGTTTTTGATAACCGAGTCACGAGCCTGACTCGACCCAAAATTAGTTCATGGGGAACGTGGTGAGGGATGGAATCACCTCCTGAGAGGTGTCCTCACCAAAGTACAACTTCACTCGTTGGCCATTCACCTTAAAATTTGGTCCATTAGGTTGAGCGAGCTCGAGAGTACCATATGGAAAAATTTGGGCGATGGTGAATGGGCCGGACCAACGAGATTTGAGCTTGCCCGAAAAGATTTTCAACCGAGAGTTAAAAAGTAAGACTTTGTCTCCAACATGGAACTCTTGGTTTTTGATCTTGGAGTCGTGAATGAGCTTAGTTCGTTCCTTATAGATCAAAGAATTTTCATAAGCCTCATTCCGAAGTTCATTCAGCTCATTGAGTTGGATCTTGCGTAGGCCACCGGCTTTGTTAATATCAAAATTAGCCCACTTCAAGGCCCAATAAGCCTTTTCCTCCAACTCAATGGGGAGGTGGCACGCTTTCCCGTACACAAGACGATAAGGCGTACAGCCGATCGGGGTCTTGTAAGCGGTACGAAAAGCCCACAAAGCATCATCGAGTTTATCAGCCCATGCGGCACGATGCTCTCCCACGGTTCTTTCAAGAATTCGCTTAAGTCCTCGGTTGGTTATTTCAGCCTGGCCATTAGTTTGTGGGTGGTAGGCTGTGGAAAGACGATGATTTACACCGTACTTAGCCATGACTCGAGCAAATTGGTCATTGCAGAAATGAGTCCCACGATCACTAATAATAGCGCGAGGCACACCGAATCTAGCGAAAAGAGCTTTCAAAAAGTTACAAACCACCCTTGCGTCATTAGTAGGCAAAGCTTTGGCTTCGACCCACTTAGAAACGTAGTCAACGGCTACAAGGATGTATTTGTTTCCTTTAGATGAAGGGAATGGCCCCATAAAGTCGATACCCCACACATCAAAAATTTCACACTCTTGAATGAAATTCTGAGGCATCTCGTCTTTATGTGTGATTTTGCCTTGCTTTTGGCAAACATCACATCGTTTGACCATATCGTGAGCGTCACGGTATATGGAGGGCCAATAAAATCCCGAATCAAACACTTTCTTTGTGGTGTAGTTAGGACCAAAGTGACCACCGGTGGGTCCTTTGTGGCAAGCATTAAGGATTTCAGACGCTGCCGGTCCATCAACACATCGGCGAATAATCAGGTCAGCACATTGTTTGAATAGGTAAGGGTCGTCCCAAAAGTAAGTCTTAATGTCGGTGAAGAACTTTTTCTTTTGTTGGGACGTCAACCCTTCCTTGAGAATTCCACCCGCCAAGTAGTTTGCAAAGTCCGCAAACCACGGGGTTTCATTCGGCTTCGAGTTTATAGACATTAAGGTCTCCAAGGGAAAATAATCATTGATTTCGTTGGTCGGATGATCCCCTTGGTATGGATCCTCAAGTCTGCTGAGATGATCCGCGGCTAAGTTTTCTGCTCCTTTTTTATCGCGAATTTCGATTTTAAATTCCTGGAGCAGCAAAACCCAGCGAAGAAGTCTTGGTTTGGAATCTTGCTTTGTCAACAAGTACTTCAGCGCGGAATGATCGGTATACACGATGGTGGTAGAAAGGACAAGATAGGGGCGGAATTTTTCAAAAGCATAGACAACAGCTAAAAGCTGTTTTTCTGTGGTCGTATAATGCAATTGTGCCCCAGTCATTGTCTTGCTAGCGTAATGGATTGGTTGGAAGTGTTTGTTCACTCTTTGTCCAAGAACCGCTCCAATAGCAAAATCACTAGCATCGCACATCAACTCAAAAGGCACCTCCCAATTAGGGGTAACTAAGACGGGTGCCTTAGTAAGCTTATCCTTAAGCGAGTTGAAGGCTTCAAGGCACTCTTTGGAAAAGATAAAAGGAATATCTTTTTCCAAGAGGTGGGTCATCGGGCGAGCGATTTGGGAAAAATCTTTGATGAATCAACGGTAGAAGCCCGCATGACCCAAGAAACTTCTCACACCCTTCACAGTTGAAGGTGGAGGCAACTTTGCGATAACATCGACTTTAGCACGGTCTACTTCAAGACCGGCTTTCGAGATTTTATGTCCAAGAACGACGCCTTCTTTTACCATAAAATGTCATTTTTCCCAATTCAGAACAAGGCGAGTGTCTTCGCACCGCTTTAGCATACGTTCCAAATTGGCAAGGCAAGAAGAGAATGAATCCCCGAAGACCGAGAAATCATCCATGAAGACTTCCATAGTTTGTTCAACCATGTCATGGAAGATAGCTAACATACACCTTTGGAAAGTCCCGGGCGCATTACATAAGCCAAAAGGCATTCTTTTGTAGGCGAATGTGCCATAGGGACAAGTGAATGTAGTCTTCTCTTGATCTTGGGGATCGATGGGTATTTGAAAATAACCCGAGAAACCATCAAGAAAGCAGTAATATTCATTACCGGCTAAACGTTCAAGCATTTGGTCCATAAAAGGTAGAGGGAAATGATCCTTTCTCGTGGCATCATTGAGTTTGCGGTAGTCTATACAAACTCTCCACCCAGTAACGAGACGAGTGGAAATCAACTCGTTGTGTTCATTGGGAACAACGGTGATTCCGCCCTTCTTGGGCACACAATGGATCGGACTAACCCATGGTGAATCCGAAATAGGGTAAATCATACCCGCATCAAGAAGTTTGATAACTTCTGTTTTGATGACTTCATGGATTTTTGGATTCACCCTTCGTTGGCTTTGAATAGTGGGCTTGAAGTCGTCCTCCATGAGAATTTTGTGTGTGCAGAAGTGAGGATCAATTCCACGAATATCGGAAATCTTCCAAGCAAGAGCCTTCTTATGATCTTTCAACACAGCGACGAGGCGAGTCTTCTCTTCATCTTTCAAATCCTTCGCAATAATGACGGGCGACTTTTTGTTGTCGTCAAGGAACACGTACTCGAGATGTGGCGACAACTCCTTAAGTTCCAAATCCGGAGGATTTTCGACGGGAGGCGTTTGCAAAGTCGTGGCATCGATAGCAATGACCGTGGGAGATGGAGGCGAAGGATTGTCTTCGTTGAGAAGATTGTCAAAGAAATTCATGTCTTCATCCCCATCGATAGGAGAATCATTAGTAGCTAAATTCGCATCTCCCATGGTATCTTCAAGATTGTTCCAGAATAAATCACTATCTCCAACTAGAGACAACGATGAATCAATAGAGGACACGGTCTCAACATTGGGAAGAGAGGTAGGAATACTTTTGCAAGCATCATTAAAGTGTTCTTCACAAGCCTCATCGAGAACGTCAATACAATTAAAACTCTCATATGAATAAGGCTGTTTGGACAACTTTCCCATGTTGAAGACTACTTTATCGTCACCCACTCTCATGATAAGCTCACCGGCTTCAACATCAATAAGAGTGCGACCGGTCCTTAAGAATAGACGACCAACAATAAGTGGCACACGGGGGTCCATCTCGTAGTCGACGACAACAAAATCAGCAGGAAAGGTGAATTTGTCGACTCCTACAATAACGTCTTCGGCTATCCCCACTGGATAAGCAACCGTACGGTTGGCCAATTCCAAAGTCATTTTGGTGGGGACTAGCTCTGGGAGAGATAATTGCTTCCAAACACTTAGAGGCATGAGATTAATACTGGCACCTAGATCGGCTAGGGCCATGCAATTCTCTACTCCCGGGAAATTGCAAGGGATAAGAAAACGACCCGGATCACCAAGCTTGGTTGGCAATTTCCTTAAGAGCACTGCGGAGCAGTTCTCATTAAGTTGGGTGTTGGAAATATCGAGGAGCTTTTCCTTGTCGCTCAGAAGATCTTTAAACATTTTGGCATATTTGGGCATGTGAGCGAGAGCCTCAGCGAAGGAGATATTGAAATTTAGTTGTTTGAACATTTTAAGGAAATTCGAAACCTGAATATCATCCTTGCTCTTTTGCTTCTCTTTCCTCAACCTAGATGGATAAGGTATATTGGAAGAAGAGGAAGGCTTTGGGAGAATAGGATCACTCACAACCACGGATGGAGGAGGGGTAGAAGGAAGTGGTGGAGAAATTGGGGAAGGAGAAGGAGGAGGAATAGGAGCAGGCGACTCGGTTTCCTTAGTCACAACCACCGGTGGAGGTATAGGAAGCTCGGGTTCCTTAGTACCTTTGCCACTTCGAGTGGTGATTGCTTTCATCTCCCCTCTTGGATTCGCAACGGTGTTACTCGGAAGAGTACCCGAAGAAGAGGGTTGACTACCTTGGAAGAAACTAGCCATCATGTTCCTCAAGTCATTCGTCTGACTATCCAACATGTTTCTCATGTCTGCTCTCAAATCGTTTCCTTGCTTGACCAAGTCTGCTTTCAGGTTGAGCACCTCTCTCTGAAGATTTCCCACTATAGCATCATTAGTCCTCATATAAGTTTCCACTTCTTGGTGAAGAGCGGTGGGTTGGTTGGGAGGAGCATTGTATGCAGGTGGTTGGTAAGCAGGTTGTTGGTAGACTTGATTGTTACGTTGAGGCGGTTGTTGCTGCTTGTGAGGTGGGATGTATGGTTGTCGAGGTTGTTGTTGTTGTTGAGTAGGGCGATTAAGGTTTTGTTGTTGGTTTGTGTTGGCAGGAGGGAAACCAGGTGGTGAAAGATAGTTGTTGCTGCGGTAGCTAAGCAAATTACGGTCACCTTGGGGTCTAGCTTGATAAGCAGGTTGTTGATAGGTGCCATATGCCGCATTCACATGCTCAGCAGGGTAATCTTGGGTGGCGGTACAAGTTGTGTAGGAGTGAGGACCACCGCATATCTCACAAGGTTGGCTAACAGCGTTCACTTGAGTGTTTTTGGCGTTGTTGCTGTTGTTGTTGCTGACGGTATGTGTGACAAGCGATTCAAGAAGAGTAGTGATTTTGTCTAATCTCCTGTCGCTGTCATTAGTGCTAGCACTAGCAACATTGGTCCTAACACTCTTGGTTTGCACACGAGATTTATTCTCAATGATGTCCCAAGCAGCATTGGAAGTCTTAGCCAATAAATTACCCCCTGAGGCACTATTCAGTGAATCTTGGTCACTCATGCTTAAACCATTGTAAAAAGTATTAATTTGATGTACTTTGGTAAAACCATGTTGTGGGCATTTTCTTAAAAGATCTTTAAAGCGATCCCAAGATTCACTGAATGACTCATCGTACTTTTGTTCAAAATTTATGATCTCATTCCGCAAAGCGGTAGTACGAGAGGGTGGAAAAAAGTAGTTGATAAACTTTGTTTCCAAATCCGTCCACGAGAGAATACTCTGTGGCGGTTCCTTAGCAAGCCAATGCCGGGCTTGTCCCTCTAAAGAAAAGGGAAAAAGTTGTAACCTTATAACCTCCTGTGGAACTCCATTGAACTTGACCGTGTTGGTGAGTTGTAGAAATCTCTTGATGTGGTCGTGTGGATCATCAATGGTTCGTCCCAAGAATGGTTGAGCTGAGACCATCTGGATAAAGCCTGATTTTAGCTCGAAATTGTTGGCGGCAATTGGTGGAATAACAATTGGATCCGTGTTGCCATCGACGTGAGCTTGCAGCAATTCAATCATTGGGCGATTATCCGGAAGGTGCTCATTGTTGTTGTTATTGTTCATGTTTTTGAAAGGCGGGTTGTTGTTGTTATTATTGTTGTTCGGAGGTGGTATGTTATTGTTGTTTTGTACACCAGCCATGTCTAAGTTATCGAGAGGCTCGGGCTCTTGATAAGACGTGGATTGAGTGCGCATACACCTGCAAAAGAACGAACAAAAACAAACAAGGCAAAAATATTTTTGGTTTTTATGTTTTTTTACTTTTTAGGATTTTTTGAAAATTTTATATTTTTTAGTGTTTTTGAAAATTTTTGTGAAAAAGTAACGTCCACGGGGAACGAATCCCAAAATCCAAGTTCTCACAAAAAACTTTTGATCTTAACGAGAGGAGCCGGCAGCGGCGCCATTTGATACAAGAAATTTTGCTTGATGAAAAAGTTCGTTATTCTCGGAATCCTCTCGAATTGATCTCAGTTAAAAGTGGAATGATTTGTTCTTGGTGACAAAAAGGAGTTTGGTTTTCTATTCTATTAAAAAGTAAGGCTGGACTTAAGAATTTAAAACAAACCGTAAATGCAACATACCCAAATAGTAAATTACCCTATTCAGAAAAATAAATGCTATGCGGAAAGCTGGTTCTATGCGGAAAGATTGACTTACTCTGAAAACATGCCCTATTCGGAAAAGCACATCTATGCGGAAAGCTGGTTCTATGCGGAAAGACTGGCCCTATTCGGAAAATATTACTATGCGGAAAACATTGCCTTATTCGGAATATTTTCTGCCATGCGGAATAAAAGGGGTCTATGCGGAAAATATGGGCAATTCGGAAAATTTGCTTATGCTGAAAAATCGTCCTATTCGGAATACAAGGGCTATTCGGAATATCTGTGATATTCCGAATAAAGAAGATAAAATAAAGTCTATGCGGAAAAACAAGCTTATTCGGAAAAACAGGGATATTCGGAATATCTGAAATATTCCGAGTAAAAGAAATGGAAACACCCCTATTCGGAATATCCAAAATTCCGAATAAGGGAAACACAAAATTGCTATTCGGAAAGTTCTGGGTTGAAGAACAGTAGCAGTAACAAAGAAACGGGGAACCGATTTTAACTCCAAGCCGGCTCCAATACTCAAAAAGATTTTACCAAATCAAACACACATCATTTAAATACCCTAAGTAATAAATCCCACCAATAAGAATACTAAATCAACAACTTTTTAGAATCAAACTTGAATCAAATAAAAACTAAAGAACTTGCAATAGATGATGATGAAGAACAAGATGAATGAAAAGATGAAATAGATTGATTAATGGAAAAGTAACAAGAGTATTGATTAAGGATTACAAGATTCAAAGAAAAAAGATGAAAATCACCAAACACCCTAATGGTGTTGGTGATGGAACGAACAAAGGACAGGGAAAAAGAAAAAAATGAACTAACTCCCTAATTGTGTGAAGGGAGTATCTATTTATACTCCTAGTGGTTGGTTGGTGAGTGGGCTTTCTCCCTTTCTTCTTGTCTTCTCGTCTTTTCAGAAAAGTTGACGTTTTCGATTCTGATTCGGGATTTCTCGTCGATTAAATCCAACTCGTCTTTTAATTTCTTCGTTAAATAGACTCGAGTTTCTTCGACTTATGAAAATCTTCCGTCTTTAGTCCTTTTCTTCGATAAATCTTCGAATAGGCCCAGTGACTTCAAATCTGTTGCATCTCTTGGACAATAGACTTTATCTTGAGTCTTTTTCCTTGATAAATCCCGTGCAATCCCATGTTTTCTTTAATATTTATCCGGTTAGCTCTGAAAACACAATAAACACAAAAACCACGCATAATTCCAAACAAATGATATTAAATACGTGTTTTGGTCTCGTTTTAGTCCGAATTAAGTGGTAAAAGGATGGGTGTTTACACACCTATCATGCACAATGTCCTAAGTGTAGGGGAGTTTACTCCCACATGCTTAAACATTGAGGACAATGTTTATCTTAAGTGAAGGTGGGACTTCTATCGAAGTTAAGTGGCCTTTACCTTGTATTTGTCCTCATTTTAACCGGAAAATCAATTTTTTTTCGACATTTTTCAAATTTTTTGATCTATTTTGGCCTATTAGTTTTTCCTTTTGTAAAGTTATTTTCTTTCTTTACTAGAATAAATCTTTAAAAAAGTGGTTTTAATTTTTAAACGTTATGAATCTTTTGACTCAACCCGAGTTTACTTATCTAAGTTGCTCTAGCTAGTATCCTTAACGTGTTTAAGTCAAGTTTTGCTAGGCTTTTATATACGGAGCTATAAAACGCGAAAGTCTTAACTTTCACGGGTTAAGAACAAGAACTTTTCGCAAGTTCCTATAATTGATCCTAGAGAGTCGTTTATCAAGGGAACTTTAAAATGCAATTTCTAAACTTGAAAAAAGTCTAAGAGTTTGCAAGATCCTATAGGCGACTCGAAAAATCAAAACTTTGATTTAATAGGCTAAGCATCCACGAGTCTCATTCCTTGAGATTTTAAACTGTGGAGAACGAGAGATGATAGAGCCAATTATAAGTTTGGTATTCTTTCGTGAATTTATGTGAGTTAATTATGAGCCTATTCTCCCATCGCCTGCTAATAAATTTATCTGCAATAAATAAAGTTGTACGATTTGAAAAGTTACTTAGCTTCTAGCCCAAGATCGTTTAAAAGTTGCTCGGTATGGATTAGAGTTCATAGCCAAGGCATAACTTATTGAAGCGGGATGCGAAGATTGGCGAGTCCGAAAAGGCCCTAACAAGGCATGAGGGCTATATTTTGTTGCTAAAGATCCAAAGTGATGGGAAGAATCATTTATCAAAAATAAATATGAAGGATCGAGACACACGACGAAAAGCAAAAACTCCCCAAAAGTCATGGAGAAGTGTATCCGAAAAGACCCTAACAAGGTATGAGGATAAATAGATCCAAGTCATAAAAGGAGGCGGATCGTTGTATATCAAAGTCCAAAATAATGATTGGAGAAAAATGAAGAAGTCGTGGTCCAAGTATGAATCTCTCAAAACTTCAAGTTAAGAAATTCCTATATGAAGAGAAGGCCATTATTTCATGAACGTCTCTCAAGGTTTGTAGTATGAAGTCGCTGCCAAATATCGGTCCGAGAAAGGTCTAAAATCGCGAAGCGAGTTATGCCAAGATATGAACTTTATGAGGTCCCGAGAAGCAGTTTTAAAAGATTTTGTCCTTTAGCTAACTATTGATTAAATCGTTCACTTTATTTTCGGCCTAAATAACTATCGAAATAAGTCAAACAATGCATCCTCGTGATCATTCAAGACAACAATAAAATATAAGAGATACACCTAGGAATAAGGGAGTCTAAGTGAGTAATTGGCCCACATGAGTTCGTGTTAGTCTGCTAACTTATAATAACAATGATCTTGTTTTTAAGCTTGGTTTGGAGAAAGTGAAAACTTGAGGATGATGATTATTCATGACATTTTCAAAACCCAAGGTATGCTTTTGATTTCTTTACTTTGAATGTTTGTAATTCTCTATCTCTTTAATAAACGCCACTATGGATTGATTATGATGAAAAGTGTAAACGTGCTTTGTAACTAATACATTGCATGAGGACATTGCAATGGTCAAGTGTAGGGGATTTGATAGGTGTGTAAACACCCATCCTTTTTACCACTTAATTACAGTAATTACCAAGCCAAAACGTGTATTTTATGTCTTTTATGTCGGAATTATGCGTGGTTTGTGTTTTTGTTGTAATTTAGGACGAAAAGGTGAAAAGTGGAGATAACACGGGCATTCACGGGCTTTTATTGAAGAAAAAGATGAAAGACGAAGTCAAGAAGTCAAGAGTGCAAAAAGAACGGAAGTCCAAGACCAATTCTGAAGATTTATCGAAGAAAAAGTCAAAAGACGGAAGTTTACTTAAAGCCGAAGAACTCAAGTCTAATTTATTGAAGAATTACAAGACGAGTTCAAAGAAATCCCCTGACAAAACCATTTAAAGTCCAAGATTAATGAAGAATAAAAGCTTAAGGACTAATGGTGCAATTAAAAGAAGATTAAAGAAGGAAGGACTTAATCTTGCAATTAAGAGAAAAGAAAGGAGGGGAGGAAGCTTCCTAATCCTCCCCTATATATAGATTAGATGTTAATTACTTTTTCTTTGTTGGCTAATAGTGACAATTAGTTCCACCATTTATTTACCTTGCACCTTTAAATTCATGTCAATTTAATTATTTGTCAAATTTAATTACCTTTTCTTGCACCTTAAATTCCTTTAATTTCAAGTAAGTTTCCATTTAATTATTGTCAATCTTTACTTTATCTTGTTAATCTCCTATCTACCTTTCTTAATCTTTTATTTTTATGTTTATGTTTGTGTTCATGTTCATGTTCTTATTTTGATCTAAGTGGGTTTTCATTATTGTGGTTAGTTTTGTTAGTTTTATTGATTTGGATATTTTGTTTATGATTATTGGATGTTTTGTTATTAGTTTGATTTAATCTTTTGTTTAATTTTGGTTAACTGTGATTAGATTAGCGTGTTACTGTGTTCCCTGTTCTTCGGGGTGTTTGTTTGCCTGTTTCTGATCTTTCCCAGGTAGGTTCCGGATCGACTCTTTGTTCATTCAGAAAACTTCCGAACCAAGGTTTCTTGTTCACTCGGAAGAGTTCCGAATAAAACTTCCGAATCAAAGTCTTCCGAACCAAGTGTTGTTCATTCGGAAGTGTTCCGAATCAGGCTGTTTAAGAGTTCCGAACGAAAGTTCCGGATCAAGGAAAACTTCCGAACGAAAGTTCCGGATCAAGACTTCCGAATCAAGCTAGTTCACTCGGAAGACTTCCGAATCAAGGGGTTCATCCGGAAGAGTTCCGGATCAAAAGTTCCGAACCAGAGGGTGTTTATTCGGAACATTCAAAAGTTCCGAACCAAGCTTCATCCGGAAGTATTTCGAACCAATCTTCCGGATCAATAAGTTCCGAGCCAAAAAGTTCCGACTCAAGAATCTTCCGAATCAAGGGTCAACAACAAGGAACTTCCGAACGAATCTTCCGGATCAGGAAAGTTCCGAACCAAGGGTTAACCAGAAACTTCCGAACCAAGGGCTTTGAATCAGTAAAGTTCCGAACGAAGGATTATTCCGAATGAGCTGTATTCAGGTTCTTTTTAGTTTTTGTCTTTAATTTTAATTTCAAGCTTTATTTTTCCCACCTTTTTCCTTACTCGCATTTTAAGTTTATTGGCCTTAGCTTTATTTTTAGCCTTACCTTAGTTTAAGTTTTAGTTGCATTTTAAGTTTGCCTTAGATAGTTTTAAGTTTGCGTTATTTACTTTAGTGCCTTTTAATTTCAGTCACGTTTTAAATACTTGTACCATTACTTTAAGTTAGAATTAGATTTATTTTAACGCCTTTTACTTTAATAGTTTTTGCACTTTTAATATACTACAACGACACATTTTTGTTTCACCAAAGACAGCTGAGTCACACTTAGAACCTAGATCAATTCGATTAGACATACATCAACGAACAAATTTTTATACGGGGTGTCAAAATCCAGTTATTAAAATGCAAATGAATTACGTATGCCAAATATATATGTATGCGATGCAATGAAATGCAATGCAAATGATAATTATACAATATTCATAAAAATGAAATTATGATGAAATTATGATGAAAGCACTCCGCGTCCTTTCATTAATACCAATACCTCATTGCAGTATTTACTTAATAAAATACTCAAGAATTCACAACAATTATAAGGGATACATCTATAATAACAAAGCATAACAAAAATAAATAATCTTACCGGAGCCTTGCAGAGAAGTTGCGTTGCTTTTATAAAATACTTTCGACACCAAAGTTATAGTTTAGGACATTTTCAAAAATCGACCTAATTCGCTATAACTAAAAAGCTCTGGTTACCAATCTTTAACATCCCCAATTTACATTGCGCAGCGGAAAATACACAATTGGGTGTTATTTACAAACTTCATTTCACTCCTCTTTAAATGACCCAAAAACAGTATATTTAAGAATAATTATCGAAATAATTTAAATTAATGTCTAAAACCTTCAATCCCAATTTAAATCAGTTTAAAATATATTAGATTAGCGTACAGGTTTCCTTAATATCTTAATCAAAACAACAAACCTTTTACCAAAATACTTGACCATTTACTATAGGTTTATGACATTAGGGAAAGAATTCCTGTTTTAGACCAAATTACTACAAAAGCAATCCTGCAATCCTTCTCCAGCAAGCTCCACAATCAACAAATTCAAGTACCTGAAATACATGCTTAAAATCATCAACACAAAGGTTGAGCAAGTCTATAGGTTTTACAAAATCATAATTGAACACATCGTAAAAATCATTCACAATTGTTTAATAGAATTGTGGCCATACAATCTATCAATCAGGTATAACATATATAGCAATAGCTATTGAATTGTATTAAGCTCATGACACCGATCCCTTAACTTAGTCACCCACGCCAAATGCCAGCATGACTAGAAAAATTACCAGTACCCCTACTAGGGTATTAATTGCAAGAATACCAATTCTCATTTACGTAAAATTATCCTTCCCAGCGGGTTACTCGGCGTAAAGCCCTGGTTTCAGATAGGGTCGTCAGCCCAATAGTACTATTATTAGAATAAGCTGCTATTCCCAACTTGCAACATCAAGTCAGAAGATAGTTAACGGCTCATGAATTTAGGGTCTTATGCAATTAGGTACTTATACAATTCATTTCATCAAAGGCAACATCGGGTCCAATAATTACTTATGACATGTGTTCATTTTACTTCAAATAGCATGTATCCCCCTTGCGGGTTTTAAAATCATTAAAACAAGTAGAAAGCGAGGCTATAGACTCACATGTAGTAATAGCAGTAGTAAGACGATCTTCGACGATAGTTGATGCCCGGTAAACACAAAAACCGCAACCTATCAAATAAGGCGCGTTCATCAATAATAAACTCGAGTAAAATCCATACTTAGTAATATCAAACTCAAAATCACAAAATCAAAATCAATCCAAAATAAAAATAATACAAGTGACCTTTTATTTCATTATATATATTTACTATTAGTTTATTTCTTCGATAAAAATCTGCCGGTACACACCAAATGTACAAGCTCGTTTACCCCACTTAAACACGTCAAATTTTTATGATACTAATCAGTAACTTCACTTACTATATGAAGAAAGCCCTCTTAAATACTCATCAAAAGATTTCACATTTAAAGTTCCCTGCCCGACTCATCTTTGAACTACAAAAACTTGACAGTTTTACGTCAACAACACTTATAGTCTTTTAACACATTTATTTTTCCCCGTTTATGAAACCGACACTCAACTTTGAAAATAACTCGCCATCCTCATACTTAACCTTAAAAATCAGTCCATGACATATTTCAAGAATCCATTTTATAGTCCCCGAGATTCGATCCAAATATCGACAACAATTATATATTGTGTCGGTACTCGTCTCCCGGTACACGAAATAATCAAACTAACGTAACTTTTCGCTCGTTTGGAGCTACAAGTCCTACCTTATACCAAAACGAAGGTAAAAACATCCTCTACAACAATATCTAATTAGTTCATCTCAAACTCAAACTCATATTTTCAGAAAATTACTTTTAATAATCTGCCTAAAAATACATTTTTAAATATCACCCAAAATCAATTTTTCACCACATTTTAACCTAATTTTTACCACTATAAACATTCCTACATTACTAGTTTATATCATAACACCTTAAATCATCCTAGATGATCAAATCATAAAAACCAAACTCAAAAATAATAACATGCAATCAATAAAACATATACATATGAACATAAACACCTACATATAACAAGAATTTAAGATCATAACACATGATTTCATCCAAAAATGGGTTCTATAAAAATGTTAATGCATGTGGCTATATTTCATACCAATGTGTAGAGAATCAAAAACTAGGAATGGGTCTTTGATTAGTTTTTGTTGAGTCAAACAAGAAATCAAATTTTTTGGGGTTGTATGGTGGTGTGGAGGTGACGGGAAGAAAAGGGAGAGAGGGAGGAGAGATGAATTTTTGGTGGAAGTGGAATTGTATGTGTTTTTAGTGTTTATTTTTCCATTTTATATGGGGAAAGTTTAGGGTACTTTTTGCCAATTGTGATTCTTTTGGACCAAAGTGTAAATACTTTGTTAAAAAGCGGGAAATGACAATTAGTCACTTTTGAAAATTTTTACGGGTCTCGGGTTTCATAAAAATGCTTCTCAAAACTTAAAACGCACACAAAATATGATATTATATAGTCCCGTCACGACTTAATACGACATTAAAATAAAAACGTCAAAATATTAAACATCGACATGTTTAAAATAAAATGTAAAACTTCTCGGGCATCCGTCGATATCGTCATCACTAATAATCCTCGCAACTCGTCAAAACGTAAAAATAAAATTTCAATCATCATCCAAAACAAATTACCAATCGTCATAATAATCAACCTCGTCAAAAATTTCAAAAATATACGTAAAAATATAATTAAATAATGACCACGATTTTTGGGTTGTTACAATCTTCAATTAAGAATCTCCTCTACAAGATTTCACGGGTAAACCCGTTCTCTTTACTCGACCGTCCCAAAGTAGACTGCGAACGTAAAGAGTGAATCATTTGGATAAAATTATCCTCATGATTGAAGCCTTCAATTCATATTCATGTGTGAAAACCCTAGATTTTAGAGTTTGTCACTTACGACTGTTTGACTTTAATTTTGTTCTTAGTGTTCATTTATGTGCAATATGTTAATATTTGAGCCTTTGACTGGATATTGGATATCTTACATGTAGTGCATAGTACATTATATGATGCTTAGATGGGGTTAGTTCGTGCTCATTAGATCACTTGGACGTAGCTATGATAGTATATGGCGTTATTTTAAGATTTTATGTGTATGTATATGTATTATAGTAAATCGTATTTTTACGATTTAGGGTTTAGCATTTTGAGGTCTCGGATGAGGTAATTAGTCATGGGAATATTTTTAGGGATGGTTTTAAGTCATTTAGGACTTAGCTATTTAATTTATTTCATATTTCAAGAGTTTTTATAAAACTGTATATTTTTACGGTATACGCGTAAAACTGACTAGTTTTACGGTTTTGAGGTTTTGGAGGTCTTAAGGGATGAAATAAATTAAGGTAAATTAAGGTATTATTAATAATATATTAATAAGTAATAAAAGGAAATATATATATATATACATATATATATATATATATATATATATATATATATATATATATATATATATATATATATATATATATATATATATATATATATATATATATATATATATATATATATATATATATATATATATATATATATATATATATATATATATATATATATATATATAAGGGGGTCGGTTTGTAGTCGACGCAAAGGGGAAAAGAGAAGGGGAAAAAGAGAAAAAGGGAAAAGTGTTTGGGTTGGGCTAGGATTTGGTAAACAAATAAATATATAAGGATTTTAAGTGATTAAAAAACACTCATAGTCCCTGGAGAAAAAACACACGTGAAGTTCATCAATGGAGTTTTAGGTTTCTTCATCAAAAATCTTGTTTTCACAAATCTAAGGTAAAACATGTAATCCCTTTTTATTTAATTTATTTTTAAACATGTGTACTGTTAAGACCTCTGGAATAGATATTTGTAATAGATAAACTGGGAGGTATGTAGTTCCTCCTGGTCCTAGTAGTAGTAGGAGCAATACGTGCTCCTGGTCTAGTATAAAGTCAAACATTATTATTCTTAGTAGTTTGTTAGGATATGCATGAGATATGTTAGGAAATGATATGCATATCAGAAGTTACACGTTTTGGTTTAATGTAGTATTAGGGTTTCCTTGTAGTATAAAAGGAACCCATTGGCAGAAGGGTTAGACACACCTTTCATCATCAGTATTCATTTCATATTAATAGTAGAAATCCTTAGTAAGGATCAAGTTATTTAGTTATTCTGTTTCTTCTTGTTCATAGTATTTGTATTCCACACATATACTGTGTATTACATTAAGAGTCTCTCTGTGAATAGACTTGTGATTACAGAAGCCGTTCACCATCCTGAACAGGCTGCAAGATCCACATCTAGTGGACCCAACAAGTGGTATCAGAGCCTGGGAGAGTCTCTGCTCAAGAAGAACCATTTTTTACTAACATCTTTGTTTAATCATGTCTGCTTCTAGTTCTACTGAAACAAGAGAACCAAGCACCAACACAACACAACAAACACAACAAATCGTTGTTACTGTTTCTAATACTAATGGAAAATTCCCACTCTTGAAGAAGGAAGAATATGATAGCTGGGCCATGAAAATGGAGTGCTGGATCACCAATACTGATATAGAGTTATGGATAATTGTCCAAAATAGCAACAACAAGAAGAAGACTCGTAGAGACAAGAATGGTCAAATCATCATTCTAGACCCTAAATCTAATGAAGAAATCACTGTTGTTCAGAAGGAAATCAAAGCAAAAACTATTTTGCTTTAGCCCCTTCCTGATGATCATATGGGTGATTTTTATCACTTGGATGATGCTAGGGAGATTTGGAATGGGATAAAGGCAAGATTTGGAGGGAATGAGGAATCCAAGAAGATGCGCAAATCATTGCTGAGAGATGAATTCACAGAATTTAAGATTTCTGAAATAGAAGGTCTTCATCAAGGGTATGACAGGTTTCAAAAGATTCTTAGCCAATTGAATCAAATCAGGTCCAAACCTGAAAATAAAGACATCAATGCCAGGTTCCTTATAGCCCTGCCTCATTCATGGAATCGGGTAGTCATCTCTCTAATGGAAAAATGAGGCCTTAAATATCTTTCTTTTGATGACTTGTTTCACAAACTCAAAACCTTTGAGTCACACGTGAGAGGATACTCAAGTGATTCCTTTTCTACTCCTGCTAACTCTGCTTTTATGAGTTCCATGGGATCTAGTACATTGTCTTATGCCAGTAGCCCAAGCTATACTGTGTCATCTTAACATACTTCTTCTCCTGAATCAAAAGCCAAGACTAGTAGCATGGTAGAAGCTGTTCTTTACTCTTTTGTTGCTGATGTTGATCCATAATAGCAGCTTGCTTTTGATGATTTCAAACAAGTTGATAAACTTGACTTGGATGAAATGGATCTAAAATGGCAGATGGCTATGCTCACTCTCCGAGTTCATAAGTTTGAAAAGAAAGCCTGTCGAAAATTCAGCTGCAACCCAAGAGAGCCAGCCATATTTGATAGAAACAAGGTCTGATGCTATAACTGTCAGCAGCAAGGACATTTTGCTAGGGAATACCCTAACAAAAATGACCAGGAGAAGAACAGGTATTTAGCCTTCAAGGTTCAAGAGCTCAAGGATGAAAAGAAAGCTTTGGTGTCCGTTGACTCCATGGTTAACTGGAATGATCATCAGACTGCTCCCTTGGAATCAGCTGAAGCTTCTACTAATGTATTTGCTATGATTGCTGGGCACTTATCTGATGTAGAGGAAGCAGAAGAATTTGCTCTTATGGGAATTTCGCCTTAGGAACAAAATTGCCCTCTTGTTGTCATGATAAATATTCAGATCTCTTAACACAATACAATGAATTATTGAACAAAATGATAAATATTTTTTAAAGGTTCAATCTTATAAGAGTTCTATAAAAACTTTGGAACAATAAAAGAAGTGGCTTCAAAATACTCAACATGAGTATGAGGATAAGATTAGAGTTCTAAGCATTGATTTAGAAAACACCACTAACATGCTTACATATACTGAAAATCTTAACAATGAACGTATTAAGGCTAAGCAAGAAATGCAAGAAAAATTGGATGCTACACTTTTACGATTTGAAAAATGGGAAAAAGTGTTGATCCCAAACTTAGATCGATTTAGCTTTATGTATACGAGATTAGATCAAGTAATACACTTAGAGAAACCTTTGTATATGTATATGACAATCTAAGTGTTATGCGGAATTAACACTTAAACAAGAACACACAAGATGTAAACAAACTTTTACTTTGATTAATGATATCAAACTTGCTTACAATGAAAGTAGTTTACGTATGAAAACTTATATTGAACATTAACCTAAAGGTCTTCTTTTATAGACATAAGAAGCCTTGTACAATAATCTACGTATCAACTATTCTAGGTAAAGATAAATATAGAAAATACATTGTTGTTCCTGTCTTTACTAGAAGTAATCTAGAATACAATAAACGCGTAGAGTATATCCTTCCATCAGTGCTTGTCTTCAATGTATCAACGCTTGACTTTGTCTTGTCAACGCTTGAGCTGTCAGCATTTGTTTTACTCCTGTCAACGCTTGTTTAACTCTTGTCAGCGCTCAAGTAGACTGGCTATAATTTATTCCCAACAATCCTCCCCTAAACTTGATATCTACTCTAGTGATCAAGTTTCTGAATAAACATTAAGGACTAGGAGGAATCTTACAAACCTTCTCATATTGGTAATAAATAAATCTGATCAAGTCTTTGGCCACGTCACTTGAATAATCAATTTCCAGCTGAGTGTTCTTCATCTTCTCCAAGATTTCCTTGGACATGAAATACTGACCATCCACAAGTAGATACTCAGCAAACTTTGTAGAACTCAAATAATAAACACCAGCAGCTGAATACAACCTCCATTGAAGACCACTGAGATCATCTTCAAGATCCTTCCAAATAGCAGGATCCTCATCTTTTGGTCCACACATTCTCTTGAATGTGGACCACAGTTTTATTCCATTGAATGAAGTTGGTGCTTCAGTCTCATACTTGGCCTCTAATAACCTCCATAGGTCTACCAAGTCTTCTCTGTCAAAACTTGCAAACAAAGATATAAGAGCGGTAAAAGTGTGAACCTCTTTTCCATACCTGCCAATCTTCCAAAACCCACATTCATCTTCTTCATAGCTTACAATTGGGTTTCTGGAATCAAGTGGTAACACTTTTACCATATCTGAAGCTTCTAATGGTGAGAGCTTGAGGCTCTTTCTTATGACAACTTCACTTGGATGTAATGGATCTATATCTTTGGGAAACTCAAGAGGAACTCCCTTTTTCACTGGCCTGGGAACAAACATTGCCTTCTTGAGCTCCATTTCCTCTGCAAGTTCTTCTTTTCTTTCACCAGAAAGAAGTCTTAGAGTGTTTTCTTCCTGCACTCTAACTTAAATGGGATAAGCTCTACATTCCAACTCTTCAAATGTCAACCCAGTCAATTTCTTATAAGTCCACCCTGTTCCATGACATCTGAGCAGCATGAAGTACAACTCCTTTCTATCCCTTCTCAAATTTGAGAGAACATTGCTTGCTTTGTGTTTCAAAATGACCTTGCAATCCTTTTGTACTCTGAGAAGAATCTCCAAATCCCATATCTGATCTGAAATGGTCAAATGTGGATTCTCTATACATCTATCTTCCCAGGCATGGTACATCTGAACCACCTCTGGCATATCAAAATCAACCTGCAATTTCAACTCATTCAATTTCTCCTTGGCCAGCTCATCACCATACTCAAGTCTTTCTGGTTGTTCTATGATCATAACACTTGAGTCTGAACTAGCTTCATCACTTCCTTCTTGTTCTTCTGAAGTGACAACAAAAGGTGATTCACCCACCTTCTTTCTTTCTTGTTCCATAATTTGTGCAGCCAACCTTCTATCAAATTCAATTTGTGCTGCATTCTTTGGAACAAATTCTTCTACCATAATACCCTTACCCTTATCTAATGGATCAACTGTTGGTAAGGTAGATGGTAATACCTGTGAAGAAACCTCTTTGATGATGGATGATGACTGGAATACATCGACCTCATTTGCAGGTCTGTCAACGCCCAGTTCTGCTTTGTCAGCGCCCAAGATACTCATGTCAGCGTTCAAATTCTCCTTGTCAACACTCAAATTTCCTGCCTCAGCGCCTTTTGTAATTTCCTCCAACATGGCTGTAAATGAAAAATTTAAGTTTGTAGGAGAGACTAGAGACGTATCAAAACCTGTCTGTTTCTTCAAACTTGTTAGGGCATCAGCAACATCCAAAGATTGACCATCATGAGAGCCCTTATCACTCACATTTATTTGTTCATCCTCCCCTTTGGAAGATTCCTCCATCCCTCTCCTTGTACTAGCAGTCTCCAAGATAACAATCCTCTCCCTCAATTGCTTGAGTTCAAGGCCTTGTGTGCTGACAACTTGTACCAAGTCTGCATTTTGCTTTTGCAATCTCATGCAGACAGCCGTCAATTCCATTAGGGTCATTGGTTTCAATCTGCCCTCTTCTAAAATGGGTATTTGACCTCCCAAGTTAGATTCATTGGGCATGGATGAGGTCTTAATGATGGTAGGACTGTCTTGGCCAGCTTCTAAGCCAGAACCAATAGTCCCAGCCTCATCCATAACACCAACCACACTTGTGGTGGTGGTTCTCTCTGCTACATGGCTAGGACCACTAGAGGAGAACACTCCAGTAATCCTTTGGTGTTTTTGTAACCTATATTGGGTTGGGGGAGAAGAAGATGTGGATTGGGTGGATGTGGGTTGGTTAAGGGGTGTTTGAGTCTGTGAAGGATTTGTGTCAACGTTTGAAATAGGCACATCAACGCCAACATTTAATATGTCAGCGTCGAAGGGTTCTAGGTCAATTTGAATATGTTGTGGTGAAGGTAATGGTTCAGGTATTAGGTCAATTTGGGGTTGGGGGTCTAGTTGGGGTTGTGCTGTGTCAATGACAACAATCATAGCAGGGGTAAGGGGTAGGTCACGATGTGGGGGTGAGTTCATCTTCATAAAAATTGCTTTCTTTTGCACAGGGATCTCATAAACATCATCATGATCCCTTGTGCAGTAACCTTGGACATCAAAAACCATTTGTAAAAATTTGGGATAAGCTAAAGTCATTTTGTTCCCTTTATTTTTACACATGCCCTCAAAAATAATTTTGGAATAATTAAACTTTTGCCCAGTAGCAATGCACACAATAGCACTTGCAATAGATCTATTGATCTCATTGTGTGCAGTGCACTTGGGACTCAAACATTGTAGGAGGACATGTATTAGGTACTTCCAGGCTGGGGGAAACTCCTGTTTATGATATTTATTTAAAGTTCCTTGAGCAGGAAAAGGATAACCCAAAGCCCTTAGTCCTTGTTCTATTTCACTAATGGGAAGGGTGGTTATACCATCAGCATCATCAAGATGCAAAGCTTGGCGTACCAAAGCTTCAGTAACCACCCATGTTCTCCCATGAACAGTAGAAGATAATGTAGTCACTCTATTAACTGTTGAGGAACTTACATTGTTCCAAAACTGTTTACTATGTGTGACAGGAATGAGTGGAGCATGAGAAAGAGCATACCTAAAAGGAGATGCGTTCAAATACGCCACCATTTGTGTGTATTGGGGAAACAGAGTATCATCAGCTTCAAGATACGCGATTATGTTGTGTTGACTTCTGAATCCTAGTTCTAAATCACTTGGTTTGAATTTTGGTGCCATTGTTGAAAGCTGTTTGAATGATTGATAAAGATGAAGTTGATAAGAGAAAATTGTGTTAGACAAGAATAATAGGTACCCTATTTAAAAATAGGAGCCAAATATATAGGAGAAGAAAATGCATGTGATTGGCCCAAAAATAGGCAAGTATTTTCAAAATGTAATCATGAAAATATTGAAAAAGAATAAGTTTATCTCATGCATTAAATGAAAGTTATCAGCTCCCAAAATTACGGCCTAAAAATATGTCAAAAAGGAACAACTGGGTAGGTCCCATTGAGTGTCAACGGTAAAAAATAACCTATCAACGCCCAACGGCTATATTCTTGTCAACGTTTGCCATAGCCATGTCAGCGTCTAAATTGGTCACAACAACGCTTGGAAAAATACTTGTCAGCGTCCAAAAATAAAAATGTTTAAAAATGAAAAATGGTCTTAACAAAGTAATTTATCCTAGAGAAGATAACCAAAAAGTTGATAATTATTATAGGGCGGCAAGCACTGTCCAGTTATGCACACTTGCTTATGCAAGATAAACATAACAGTCCTCTAGTGTCCCTTGCTAACCAAAACTCTTAACAACTAAGTTACCTTATAAAATCCCTTGTTACTCCCAGGTAAAACCCATGACAAAATCATTCCCAAGTCTCCCAACAGACCACAACCAATTCTAGGCCAAAAATGTCTTGGCAGCATGCATAGTATATCAAATTTGCATGCTATAGTGCCTCATGATTTAGTAAAACTAACTCATACTCACATGTGGACACAATATAGAATTGTGATAAGAGTATCATATGGATACCCAATCATCCTAAAGGTTCCTAAAACCTCCCCTTAAACTATGATACATATGTTGCTAAAAATATGCATGACCATAAAAATTTATGTCAAGATAGGAATTAAAAACTCCAACCATCATCCATAAATAAAACATGCCCAAATGCTTCTCCAATGATCCATAAGCAAATTTGTATCCAATGGTATACTGCTAACACCACCTACACATTTAGATTGAAAACCACAAAACTAACATTGTTGCTGACAACGCCCCGATAACACTTGACAGCGTTGACGGAAGCTTTGTCAGCGTTAGACAAATATATTGCTGACAACGTCACAAAAACACTTATCAGCGTTCAAGCAACCTTTGTCAGTGTTAGAAAAATATAGTGGAAAATCTAAATCCTCAAAAAGACCAATAACAATGCATTATCCTGTACATACTTTTACAAAAAGATTCCAAAACACATATTATGTGAGATTGATCATTCCAATACTTGTTACCAAGTATTGAAACCTTCCAACATCAAAAGGTTTAGTTAGTAAATCTGACACATTCTCTTCTGTGTCAACCCTATCTGGTTGTATTAAACCCTTTTCAAAACAATCTCTTATAAAATGGTGTCTAATTTCTATGTGTTTAGTTTTAGAATGATGTACAGGATTCTTAATAATGCATAATGTGCTGTTATTGTCAACAAATATCTTGGTATGCATGAAATTATACCCATAGTCCAACAGCTGGTTTTGAATCCACAAAACTTGTCCACAACAAGCAGCTGCAGCCACATACTCAGCTTCAGTCATAGAATTAGCCACCACTGTTTGTTTCTTGCATTGCAAAGATATCAACCTGCTCCCAAGAAACTGACATCCAACAGTTGTGGATTTTCTATCAAACTTATCACCTCCATAGTCACTGTCTGAATATGCAGTTAGCTTTAATGGTGAATCCTTTGGGTACCACAAACCAAGACTAGGATAGCATCTTAGGTACCTAAAGATCCTCTTGACAGCATAAAGGTGACATTCTTTGGGAGTCACTTGATGGCGTGCACAAGCACACACAACAAACATGATATCAGGTCTAGAGGCTGTGAGATACATCAATGAACCAATCATTGATCTATAGTGCCTGACATCAACATCCTTTCCATCTCCAATCTTTCCCCAAGGGTGTTCTTTATCCATAGGAGTAGTAGCCCTCTTCTCATGTGGAGAAAAGCCAAACTTCTTCAAGATCTCTGCCACATGTTTATCCTGTGAGATGAAGATACCATCTTCTTTCTGCTGAACTTGTAAACCAAGAAAGAAGTTCATCTCCCCCATAGCACTCATCTTGAATTTGTCTGTCATAAGCTTGGAGAAATCCTCACTCATCTTTGGATCAGTAGACCCAAAAATAATGTCATCAACATAGACCTGAGCAAGCAACACATCCTTACCTTTCTTCTTTGTAAATAGTGTCTGATCTATGATGCCCCTCTTGAATCCATTGTCCACTAGATAAGTAGACAAAGTACCATACCATGATCTTGGGGCTTGATGAAGTCTATACATAGCCTTTTTGACTCTATACACCTTATCTGGATTCTCTAGATCCTCAAAACTAGGAGGCTGCATCACATATACCTCCTCAACAATTGTTCCATAGAGGAAGGCACTCTTGACATCCATTTGATAGACAGTGAAGCCCATGCAGGATGCATAGGCTAAAAAGATCCGAATAGCTTCAATCCTTGCAACTGGTGCAAAGACCTCCTCATAGTCTATCCCCTCTTCTTGTGTATATCCCTGAGCCACTAATCTTGCCTTGTTTCTGACCACAATACCTCTTTCATCTCTCTTGTTTCTTAGAACCCATTTTGTCCCTATAGGTCTGACATATCTGGGACAATCAGCCAGCTCCCAAACATCCTGAATTGCAAATTGGTGAAGCTCATCCTGCATTGCTTCCACCCAACTTGGTTCTTTGAGAGCATCAAATATCTTCTTGGGTTCCTGTTGTGATAGAAAACACGCAAACAAACATGATTGCACAAGAGGGGTATCAACCTTCTTGTGAATATTGGCAATGAAACCACCAAGACCTTGATGAGATCTTCTAGTCCGAACATGAGTCATAATATCACCAATGATTTGAGAAGTGGGGTGATTCTTCATAGTAGAAGTGAGAACTCCTCCTTCAAACAGTCTGGTGTCTTCAACCTCATTCTCCAAGTTGCCAATATCTTCTTCATCAGACTCTCTTTCATCAACATGAGGATGAACATCTTCATATAAATTGGAAGGTTCACCCTGTTCAAAAGTGGAAGAGAAAAGATGCGCAAAAGTGTTGTCAACGCCTGAGCCTTGGTTGTCAGCGTATGGGCTAACAACGCTTGAACTGTTGTTGTCAACGTCTGAGCCATCAATGTCTGAATTGGTCTTGTCAGCGCTAGATTTGCCTTTGTCAGCGCCTGAAGAACCATGCATGTTTGTATCTGGTGGTACTTGGGGACCACCATTATCTTTTCCAGTAGCAGTAGCAGCAACAGCAAAAGCATCTGTCCATATGGGAATTGTGACATATTCTAGTATAGGAGATGACTTTTCTGCTTATGATCCAACCTTTTCATGAACCTGTGTACCTGAAACATCAACAACTTGTTCTTCCACAACATTTGAAGTTACCTTCACAATGTCTGGATTAGTGACAAGCATATAATTTAAAGTTCTAGATAAATGTTCCAAGTCAAACAACCAATTTGGACCACTTTTAGGATCACTAGGTTTATTCTCTAAAAACCTAACATGTACTCTTTCAAGAATACATTTTTCCTTTTTAAGATAAACCCTATATCCCTTGCTCTGCACTGAATACCCCATGAAGTAGCCTTCATCACCTTTTGCACTAAATTTACCTAAGGCATCACTAGTATCTAAAACTACTACATGACAACCAAAAGGTCCGAGAAAACCAATATTAGGTTTTCTTCCCCAAGTAACTCATAAGGTGTTTTGTTCTGTATTTTGTTGACCAATGCTCTATTTTGATTATAGCAAGCTGTATTAACAGCCTCAGCCCAAAAGGCTATAGGAAAAGGAGCATCAGCCAACATGGTTCTGGCTGCTTTAATTAGGGTTCTATTTTTCCTCTCAACAACCCCATTTTGCTGTGGGGTTCTAGCAATACTAAATTGCCTAGTAATTCCTTTCCTGGCACAAAAATCATCTAACACTTTATTCCTAAATTCACCACCATTATCACTCCTAAGCATTTTAACTTCATTTCCAGTTTTCTTCTCAATCTGAGTGATAAAATCAATTAAAGTGTCAGCTGTGTCACTCTTCATAGCTAAAAAGAAAGTCCAAGTAAACCTAGAAAAGTCATATGTGATGACAAAGCAATAGGACTTACCATTCAAACTTTTTATATTGGTTGGACCAAAGAGGTCCAGATGAAGCAAGTGAAGAGGTCTAGTACTAGAGTGCATTTGTTTGGACTTGAATGAGACCTTGTGTTGCTTGCCTTTAAGACATGCAACACAAGAGTGGTCATTGTGGAAGGCCTTTTCAGGCAAACCATCAACCAAGCCAAGTCTCACAAGCCTGTTTATATTCTTAAAATTTATGTGCCCTAGTCTCCTGTGCCATAAATTACTTTCATCTACTGAAGCTTTAGCATAAAAACAAGACATATTATTATTCATTCTAATCCCATTCAGATTCACATTGTATATGTCTTTATGCCTAGGTGTTCTATAGTCAATATATTTCTCATAAGGGATCTTATAATCCTTTCTTAACACCAAACATTCGGTATCAGTAAACAGAACTTTATTTTTGTTATCACAAACTTGTGATACACTAAAAAGATTGTAATCAACTTCCTTTACCAGAAATACGTTCTCAAAACGCAAGTTCTTGGTGAGAAGTGTTCCTTTGCCTGTGATAGTACCATATCCGCCTCCAAAGTAAACCTTACCACCATCCTTAATGGGAGTGAAGTTGGTCAAATAGTCTTCCTTCACTGTCATGTGCCTTGAGCATCCACTATCCCAATATCCATAATCATTGACCTGTCTTTGAATGCCCTGCACATAAAGAAAACAAGTTAGTTTTCTTTGGGAATCCAAGCCTTAGTAGACTTGGATTCATCTGGTTGTTCAATAATAACAGACTTAGTTCTCATAACAACCCCATTTTCATCCCTCTTTGGATGAAATACCCAGTTAACCCCAATAGGTTTTGTAATGACCTTTGAAATGTAATTAAATCTGTTGCAGGTCATTGAAATCCAATTATCATTATGGTTTTGATCTTTCTTTGGTCTCCATGTTAAGCTTGAAGATGCTTTAGACCCCTTACCCTGTGGTTGCAAATATTTAGGTCTGGTCACGTTTCTGTCAGCGTTGGATTTGGTCTTGTCAACGCTGAAATTTTCCTTGTCAGCGTTGAACCTAGGGTTTGCTACAAAAGCCCATTGCCTAATAGACCAAGTATTTGTCTTTTTAAATGGTCTTTGTCCATGTGTGTTAGACCCTCTAGTGAAGAATGGGGCATGTCTAACAACTAGTGGACTTTGCTGCACACAAGGTTTGGGTCTGACAACGTTTGACTTTCTAACAACGTTGACCTTGGAAGCATTGACACACTTATATGCTAAATGTGAAAAGCTACCACAAGTGTAACATGCTTTTCTAGACACAACCCTAGGTCTAGAAGAGAAGAAACCTGTTCCATCATTGCTAACTTGGCTCTTAGGTGACCTAGTATTCCTATACATCTCTGCATACTTAATGCTAGGTTTTCTAACAGTGTTTGAGCCAAGGTCAACAGCTTTACCAGTGATTAGGTTTGTAACCTTAATGGGAGTTGACTCATTAGGACTTTCACATAGCAAGCCACCCTTAACAAATAAGGTAGGGTTAACTTTCTTCCATTCATTCAAGTCAGTCAACTTTTGTTGATACTCTTCAACTGGGGTGACAACTCGTGGTGGAGGAATGAATTCCTTCTCTCGGAGTTCTGGCAAACCAGTCCAAGATAGGTCCTTTTGTTGGACACCATAGAAGTCACCAGTTGCTGGTGGAACCACTGAGTAGTCTTTCATCCCAATCCCAGTCATGTCCTTAGGATCCCTTTGTTTACTCACACATTCTCCTAGGGTTTATGTGGCCTTATCAAATCTCTAAATTTTAAGGCCAACATTATCTTTATTCTTAATGGCCTCATCTGACTTAGCCTGTAGATCACTATTAACCCTTTCCATGATGTTCCTAACATCATTACTAGCATCTAATTCATGTTTTAAGATATTTATCTTATCTTTTAAATCAAATTCCATTTTCTTGTATTCAGAAATTTTTTTCTCAGTTTGAGTGAGAGCTAATTGATAGTTAGACAGTTTGCATCTCTCAGTACTCACATCATCTAATAACCTTAACACCTCTTTGTTAAGTTTCTCAGTATTTAACCTACAGCCCTTACTACAAAAAGCATCATCGTATACCTCATTATCTGATGAAGAGGAGGAGTGTGCCATGAGAGCATATTGAACATGCTCTTTTTCTTCAATTTCAACAACCAAAGCTTTATCCTCTTCTACATCTTTAGCCAAATAGCTCCAATCCCATCCCATACCATCAATTCCTTGAACTGCAACCATGGCCTTAGGGTCCTGAGCCTTAACAATTTGGCTTGAGGGTTTACCAGCATCAGATCTTCTAGGAGATCTGCATTCCCTCATGAAGTGCCCCATACGATGACAGTTGTAGCACTCAACTTTGGATTTGTCAAATCCAGCTATGTCCTTTGCATTAAAGGTCATCTTCTTCTTAAACCTTTTATTCCACCTGTTTGCTCTTATACTAGCAAGAGCCATGTTCCACTTGATATCCATCTCTTCCAAGTGCTCATCACTTATCTGCTCAAGGTCCTCAAATGTAATCATTGAACCATTGGGCAAAGAAGCAATATAGGCACATACAGTATCTAGGTCCAAACCAACAGGTTTAACTCTTGGTGAGTCACTTTTGTATGTGGCAGCGTCTGAATAGGAGGCGTTGACAGGACATGTTCCAGCGTTGACACATGATGATCCAGTAACTGGATGCATGTAAGAGTCCTTCTGATCAAATTGGCCTTCACTATGTGAGAAGAAAGCCATGTTACTATTAGTAGACTTACTTCCATGCTCCAGAAGGGTTTCATTCTCCGACAGCCTTAGTTTGTTGTAGATATCATCAAAAGTAGAACTTTTGTGAGTGTTGTTGGCAAGTATAGATCTTGTCTCAATCTTCCACGCTTCACCAAGACTTTTAATAAAAGTAGCATTAATGTCAACATCACCAAGTTGTGTCCCCATGAAGGACAATTTGCTTGTAATATCAAGCAATCTGCTTCTCACACTACTAAGCTTCTCATTGGGTTGAGCTTTGAAAACAACATAATCATGCATGAGTTGTTTCTTCTTCTCTTCCCTAGTATCTTCATTGCCACCATATGCAACTTCAAGAGCTGCCCAAAGGTCTTTAGCAGAATCATAACCTCTGTATTTATGCTGGTTCACTTGTCCCAAAGAGACTTTCAGAATATTTAGGGTTTTCATATCAACCCTTCTCTTTGCTATGTCTTCAGCAGACACAGCTCTACCATCACCAGGTTTTTCTTTCTTATCTGCTTTTGGACATCCAGCAACAGTAGTTCTTGTAGCAATATCAGCAACAACCTTTTCAGCTCTATTGAATGTGTTTCCATATTCAATGATCTCCCAAAGAGTGTAGTCATAGATCCCCAGATATTGCTCAAAGTTGAATTTCCACAATTCAAAGTTGGTTGCATCAAGCATGGGAATCTTGATGTTTGGCAAAGGTTGGGAGGAAGAGGTTATTTCTGGATTTGACATGATGTTGTTTAGGGTTTTGAGAAAATTAGGGTTTTTGGTGTTTTTAGGGTTTTTGTGTTCTTTAAGATCAAAAGTTCCTCAACAAGCTCTGATACCACTTGTTGATCCCAAACTTAGATCCATTTAGCTTTATGTATACGAGATTAGATCAAGTAATACACTTAGAAAAACCTTTGTATATGTATATGACAATCTAAGTGTTATGCGGAATTAACACTTAAACAAGAACACACAAGATGTAAACAAACTTTCACTTTGATTAATGATATCAAACTTGCTTACAATGAAAGTAGTTTACGTATGAAAACTTATATTGAACATTAACCTAAAGGTCTTCTTTTATAGACATAAGAAGCCTTGTACAATAATCTACGTATCAACTATTCTAGGTAAATATAAATATCGAAAATACATTGTTGTTCCTATCTTTACTAGAAGTAATCTAGAATACAATAAACGCGTAGAGTATATCCTTCCATCAGTGCTTGTCTTTAATGTATCAACGCTTGACTTTGTCTTGTCAACGCTTGAGCTGTCAGCATTTGTATTACTCCTGTCAACGCTTGTTTAACTCTTGTCAGCGTTCAAGTAGACTGGCTATAATTTATTCCCAACAAAAAGCACCCAAGAATCTTTTAAAGTTAATAGATAGTAGCATGTCTGGTAGGACTAAGAGAGGGTTAGGGTTTGATAAATATATTGATTCAGAAGATGTTTTTGATTTATCTTTTTCAAGTGTCTTTGATCCTGACAAGGAGGAGGAGGGAAAACCTAGTTACAATAGGTTTAAACCAGCTGCAATAATGCATGTTGTTCCTCCACCTCTTACAGGAACATTTATGCCCATACCCAGGCATACTGACTTGGATGGATCATAGATACACGAGTCTCCAAAAAGCTCTACTAATACTAATTACTTTGTCTCTTGTACTTTCAGTGACAAGGCTAGTGACTATGCATCATGTGGTTCAAGTGAAGAGTCAAGACCTTCAAGCCCCAAGACAAATGACCCTACTACTACTAGTGCTAGGATGAGTGATGAGAGAGTTGCTTCTACTTCTACTTCAACTGTTTCTAGTTCTAGTTTGTTGAGTTCTAGGAATGTTGATTCTCCTAGAATTGTTTGAAATAAGAATAGCAGTGTGAAACAATGTCATTTGAATAAAAGGTCTTTTTAAACATGCTTTGTTTGTGGTAGTAAATTTCATTTGATTAAGGATTGTGATTTTTTTGATCAAAAGCCTTCTGGTTATCAAGCTTATCCTGCTCCTGGTCTACCAAAAGTTGCCCCTTTTCCTTCTAGAAGATTAAATCCATGTGCTCAATCTTATCCTTCTACTAGAAGGACCTCTCCTTCAGCTTATACTCTTTGGAGAAGCGATGCTTATGCTTATAATAGACCAACCAGCAACTATTTTCAGAAATTTAATCAGAATTATGCTATTAATTCCGAACAAATGCATTTTGGGTTGGGACATTTGGGTTCTGCTGTTAAGCCCTCAGCAGGTTGTTCTTGGTCACAAAATAACACCCATAGGATGAACAGGCAACATAAGAACTACAGTGGATCTCATCAATCTTCTTGGCTATCTACTAAAGATCCACAAGGCAGACTCAAGCCTGAAAAGGTCTGGGTCCCCTTAAGACACTAACTTTTGCATATGACTTTTCTGTTGTTGTAGATTACTCCATACCAAGATCCATATCTTGGAATAGTAGATAGTGGATGCTCTAGGAGCATGACATGAAATAAAGGACTTTTGACTAACTTTGTACCATTTCAAGGCGGAAAAGTGTACTTCGGAGGTGGTGAAGGAAGGATCTCTGGCAAAGGAACCATTCAAACTCCTAACCTTAGTTTTGAGCAGGTTTACTATGTGGAAGCACTTCAACACTTCAACTTGATCGCTGTCTCTCAGATTTGTGACAAGAAGCAGTTTGTCCTCTTTACGGATACTGAAGCACTGGTGTTGTCCAAAGACTTTAAGCTACCGGATGACTCCCAAGTTCTACTCAAAATCCCTAGAAGACATAACCTCTATAGCATCAAGCTGAATGAAGTTAATCCTACTAGTCAACTAGCTTTTTTGGTTGCCAAAGCATTAGAAGATGAAGCCACCAAATGGCATAGAAGGATAGGACATGTAAGCTTCAAGACCATTCACAAACTGGTGAATGTGAATTTGGTCTCTGGTTTACCTCCCAAAACTTTCTGGAATGACATTAATTGCCTTGCGTATAGCAAAGGCAAACAACATAAAGCATCCTTCAAGGCCATCACTGCTCTCAGCCTCATAACTGAACCATTGCAGCTACTACATATGGATTTGTTTGGTCCTACCTCAATTAGGAGCATTGACCATAAACACTACTGTCTTGTGGTAACTGATGGATATAGCAGGTTTACGTGGGTTTTCTTTCTGGCTGCCAAAAGTGAAACCTACTCCATTCTTAAAGACTTCATTACACTCATTGAGAATCAGTTGTCCAAGAAGGTGAAAGGTATCTGATGTGACAATGGAACTGAATTCAAAAAATCAGACCTCATAGCACTTTGTAATTCCAAAAGTATCAAAAGAGATTATAGTGCTGCCAGGACTCCTCAACAGAATGGTATTTCAGAAAGAAAGAACAGGACTCTTATAGAAGTTGCGAGAACTATGCTTGCAGATTCCAAGCTTCCAACTATGTTTTGGACAGAAGCTTTCAACACTGCAAGTTATGTATTGAATAGGGTTTTCATTACCAATCCTCATAAGAAGACTCCCTATGAGCTACTCAAAGCCAAAGTCCCAAGCATTGCACATTTGAAGCCATTTGGCTGTCTTGTCACCATTCTGAATACTAGTGACTATTTGGGGAAATGTGATGGCAAGGCAGATGAAGGCTACATTATGGGATATTCAGCTCTCTCAAGAGCTTATCGGGTTTATAATCTCCATGCCAAGCGCGTTACTGAAACTATTAATCTCAGGTACTTTGAGGAGAAGACAAACATCCAAGGCAAAGGTCGTGAATGGTATTTTGATCATGATTATCTTAGTGACTCATTGGGATATTTTTGTTTCAAAACTAACCAAGATGCAGGTCCACAAGTGTTTGTAACTTCTAGTGCAGGTACTACTTCTAGCTCTTCGGACTCAGATGAGGATGATGACATTTTTGTTGTACCATCCTATTCCACGACATTCGCTCCCAACACCAATGCTACTCCTATTTATGCTTCTTCACCAGACATTGTGGACTCACAGGGAGCTCTTGACACATTGCTCAAGTAACAACAAGATGCTACTACAACAGCTACTCAAGGAGGCTTTGATTTTCCTTTGAGTACTCCTGTTGTACCAGTTAGTACTAGTGATCCTAGTGTTACTCCTAGTGCAAGTTTAACACCTATTGGTAGTCCGGTTAGTGATCCTACTTCCACAACTAGGTTCTCTGGTCCTTTTGACTTGGGAAACTATCAAAAGAAGACTATTACTAAGATGGATGATATTCATAAGCAACCAATAGATGGCATTTTCGACTCTGCTTCATATGATGATGACATTGTTGGGGATCTTAATAACTTGGCACTAGAAGTGGATGAACTCCTACTCCTGTTCAGCAGATCAATAAAGACTGTTAGTGCAAACATTACGATATTTAATCAAGATGATCCCTTCATGTTTTGGTGATGGAAAATGTATAACTCGCAATACATAATGTAAAACGTGTAAGTTACTCGTAATCACTCAAGCATACTTATGTATACTTCTCTCGACACCTTGAAGATTACATTCGTCATGAAAGACAAGAAGGACGCGCGGTTCTCTTATAGAACACACGGTTCCTTAGTGATATTGAACCGCGGGAAGATATAGAACCGCGGGCAGTCAAGCCGGTTTAGGCTTACTCAA
The DNA here is from genome assembly GCA_025667525.1 of Glebionis coronaria. Taxonomy (NCBI): domain Eukaryota; kingdom Viridiplantae; phylum Streptophyta; class Magnoliopsida; order Asterales; family Asteraceae; genus Glebionis; species Glebionis coronaria. The sequence goes on from CM046876.1 coordinate 52,228,376, forward strand.
TATTTTTAGAAGCTTCTAGAATATGGAGGGAAACTAATAAATTCAAAATTCAAATTTTGAATTTGGGCTCCAAGAATATAAGGTGCATCCTTTTATCCAATGGGTAGTCCACTCTTTTATCCAATGGGTAGTCCACTCTTTTATCCATTGGGTAAAAAGGTGCTCTCCAAGGCAAGAGTTGGCTATAAATAGAAGACTATTCTCTTCCATTTTACTTGCACAAAAACACACAAAAACCTTCCAATATCCCATTCCTCATTTGCCTCATCAAGAGCAATGAGAAGAACACTTTCACCCTTGTGAAGTGTTAGTGTCTTGAGTCATAACATGATGAAGATCTCTCTAGATCAAGTCATGATTATTGTCTTCCTACTATGTATATGTAGAAGATCCAAGTTGTGGGTACACTTGGATGTGTTTGTAAGGGTAGAATATCCAAGTGATGGATATAGGTGTTAGTTGTGTAGATCCAAGTCTTGTTTGTACTTGGATATAGTGTTAGAGTTATAGATCTAAGTGTTGTGTGCTTAGATCTATATGGTTTATGTGTTTAGGCCATAAAACACAAGGTTTGTTATGTTGGGCCATAAAACATAACTAGTGGGTAGATTAGGTTGTGTCTTGGTAGTTCTCACTAAACTCTAAAGTGATGTGGTTGTGTCTAGGTAGTTCTCACTAAACTCTAAAGTGATGTGGTTGTGTCTTGTGAGTTCTCGCTAAACTTTAAAGTGATTAGTAGTTGTGTTGTGTGAAGTTCTCACTTAGCTTCAAAGTGAAGAGTCGTGAAGATTGGTTCTAGCTTTCGATTAGAACTCGACATCTAGCCTTGTGTCGTTAAATGGTGAAGTGGGAAACGTTGTGTAGATTGGTCCTACCTAAGATTAGGACTCGACATCTAGCTTAGTGTCGGAAATGTGTAAGCGACGTGTATGGTTTTCTCCGCCTTGAAAGGAGTTTTGTTGACTAGTCAAGTAACTCTCGAGTAAGGTGTACCCGAGGAGTGGAGTAGGGCGAAGAGGAGCTTCATGACCGAACCACTATAAATCATCGTGTCGGTACTTTCCTTTACATTTATGTCTTTACTATTATAGATGTATTTATATGTTGTGTGTTGTGTGCATCTCATAATCTAAACATCTAAGTTGCGGAAAAGCTAAGGCTTAGTACGTGTGTGCTTCGTGTTTAGATTATGGTCAAGTGTACATCACTTAGTCTAAACATCCTAGTTGCGGAAAAGCTTATGCTTAGTACGTGCGTGCTTAGTGTTTATACTATTGCTTGATGTACTCTTGATTTGATGTGTTTGTGTGTTTACTTACTTGTATTATTTATCTTTCAATCAAACACATCTCATATCTAGTCAAGCTTTATCGAGAATTTAATACAAAGGATTGTCAAAGTTTAACATGTAACAAAAGGTTAAGTTCACTGTCGGCGGTTCTCTAAATGGACCGGCAGTTCTTTATTGATAAAGAACCGCGGGTACACATAAGGAACCGCACACAGTGGATTAAGCCGAAATGTTTTGAAAACTAACTAGAAACTATTCAACCCCCCCTTCTAGTTTCTACAATTGGTATCAGAGCGAGGTTATTCAAGATCTTTGAAGTATATTGTACTTTAAAGCTTGGATCGATCTTTGCTCTCTTTTTCAAAACAAATGGTTTTTAATATGAAAACGGTTTTTAAAAATAGAGACGATCTTTGTATCAAATTGTTCATGAAGAGTTATTACTTATGACATGGGTTTCGTTGTTTCATTCGTACAAGTTTTGGTGTTAAATAAACTTTGTATAATAGCTTTAATTAAATCTTTTCATGTTTGGAAGTATAAAAATCTTTTGTGTCATAATTAACTCTAAAATACGAGTTCTATGTGTCTAAAATGATTTTTTAGTGTCCTAAGTCCTTCCAAAAAGTTACCAAATGATTTTGGCCAAAAACTCATTTTTTGTCCTCTGACCGCGGTTCTTTATTGTTCCATGCGGATCCTTATCAATAAGGAACCGCAGTCAGTCTGACTCAGATTTTTGCAAACTTTGAAAAATTATATAAAATCAACCGTAAGTCCGTAGAAGTCGTGCCACCCGTCATTTCGAACGTAATTGACCTTTTTTCAAATAAAAATGCTTCCAAACCTTTATTCAAACTTTAAAATTTTGATGGTTTCTAAGTTCCATACTTCGTCCAAAGTATTGAGCGTCGGTTTGTCGTAAAACTTGTGTTTTACTCTTTTCTATTAAGTTGGACATCTCTTGGTGATATATCTTTGAAAATTGATATATTTACAAAGTGTTAAATTTAATTCAATTTTAAATGGGTCAAAGACTATTTTCAAATAAAATCAAGCTATGAATACTTTGTTGTATCTAACACTCAAAACATGTACGAATGCTTTTATGTGTTAAGCTAATGGTTTGTGTGTGTTTCCTTGTGTGTTATTATTTTATGTATACATTATTAAGTGTTCCTTGCTATTTGTAGTAGTATTGCTTATATTTCTAGTCTCTTGTGCCTTGCTTGGTATTTGTTAGTATCTAGTTTTTTTCCTAATTAGGATGTATGCTAGATTTCTTGCATTTTAGTTGCAACTTTATGTGTGCATTGCATATAGGATTAACATCTCTTGGTTTACAAATGTTACATAAACATCTTGTACACCTCGGCATGTTCTTTAACACTTTTAGGTTTGAAAGCTTTGGGAGCTTGTCAAATCTACTGATTTGGGTCGTCTTACTCGATCATTGTGTTATTAGTTCAAGTAAATAAATGTCTCACTATAAAACATGAAACACCCTTTGAAAATCTTAGCTATTTTCTCTTAATAGAGTGTTTGTGGGAATCAAGAAAGATTTCGATTAAATATCAATGCATTATTCAAACTATGATTGGTATCATTATCGAATCTAATTGACATGTTTTTTTAGTGTAGACATGAATGTGGTTTATTAATAATATACATCGGATCATAACTCACACTTGTGTTGATGGTGTTATATTGAATCTACTTGTTCAAATTGTTAGACATATTTTGTTTAATAATTACTTATAATGCACAATAGAGTCGGTTTGATAACTTGGATGTTTCATCCGAAATACTCAAGTAATTTACATTGCTATGCAATTTATAAATGTGTCATTTCCGAATGACCAATCAAGAGTGTTCCTTTGGTTTGTGTAAACTTTGTTTATACACTTCAAAGTTATTGGCCTCAAGTTCTATTAAGGTAAATAACCTTAACTAGACTTGTTTGACAAGATATGCAATGGTGAATTCTTAACCCTCATTAGGTCATGCATTGTGTCGCCATGCAAGTTTCATCCTTGCTAAACTTTATTAGGCAAATGTTGGAATTACATTTTGTCTAACTTGAGAATGACTACTAGAGAATTTATGCACTAGGATCTTAATTTGACCTAACGGTTGAATTACTTCCATGTGGGAAGTTGAGTTGGTGTATAACTCGTAAAAATGGTCGTGTTTAGCCTTAATTGAGCACCTCTAGTGATAGTCTCATACTCATTCTCTAAATTGGCTTAATGGCTCTTCCTATATATGACTAATGATAGTTTACTTTGATGAACTTTGTATGTCATTAGGAGTCTTTTTCTTTTGTAGCCATTAGGTTTTTCTTAGCTTTCCTCTTACGTGCTAATTGAACCTATGTGTCTTTCCTTTCTGTGTGTTCTAGTTTTTATTGCTCTTAAGCATGACTTTGTAATAAGTTAGACTAGAACATTAGGATTTGCTGAATTGGAAAATCCTCCTTCACCACCTAAACCTAGCCTCTGTAGGCGGTTCTTTAAATAGACCACGGCTCCATATCAATATGGAACCGCCGGTGGAGATAAAGAACCGCAGGCAGAAGCTCTCAAATTCGGGTTTTCTGAAACCTCCCAATTGTTCCAACACCCTTTGGAATCTTTGTTTCAAACCTTTGATCACTCCCAAAATATCTTAGGCTTTCCCTTTTTAACCCTTTACTAGTTTGGATCATCCCCTCACCCTTTTGAACCCACCTTGTTAGCCATGTTCTTCACACCTCAAACCATTCATCCTTACCCCTTAAACCACCCATTACTACCATGTTCTACAAGAACCTCCAATTCATCCAAAACCTCCTCTTCAAAGAGGCACCTCAAAATTAAGATTAAGTTACCCAAACTTAAGTCTTCACCCTTTCACACACCCAAGAATAAGATTGTTCCAATTCTCATCTCTTCATCACCCTCACCACCTCTTGCTCCATGCAAGACTACCTCAGCCCATGGTACCAACCATTCACATGGTTCTACCTCCTCTTCATTCCAATCTAGAATGAATGAGGTAACCTCATCCTTCACTCCAAGTACTCTCTGGGATGTGACTACCCAACCTCAACCCATCCAAAGCATTCCCATTGTGAATGACTTTGTTGATACCTTGGTGACTTCACTTTTTACCCCTTCAAACTCACCTACATCACCCATCCAAATCATTCCCATTGTGAATGACTTTGTTGAACCCTTGGTGACTTCACCTTTCACCCTACCAAATTCCGCCACCACCCTTGTCTTTCATTTAAGCATGTGGATTGCTTATTGCTAAGACATCTAATTTAAGCAAATCTTAGGATTCTAGTGTAACTAAGATTAAAATTATGCTTAAGTTTTAGTTTTTTTTATATACATCTTTGTACGATCTTTATTCTCTTGTATTTCCTTTCATGTTTTTCAACATGATTTTCTTTGAGTCTTGGATCTTGTTGTTATTATGTTTTTTCTTTTCTCTTATTTTGAGTCCTTTTCTTAAACTAATAAGAATTAGGAATCTTCTTTGAGATTTACATTACATGTAGCTTGAATTGTTATATCTAGATAGATGACTTGCTTGTATGCTACTTGCTTATATATCTTCTTGCTTAATTGATTAGTTAATGAATGCATGCTTATTATAAAGGTTTTGTCTTTGTCAAGCAATTTCGATATAATATCTCTTAGATATGTCTAACTCATGCATGTCCTTAAATGCTACGTGCTAACATGTTTTACTTAGTCTTCTCTTTTTAAGTAATCTTGTTTCTTGCATGCCATATGTGTTAATTTCGCACCTTCTCTACATTGGTTTATTGTAGACTTCATAAGGCATTGCATGAATTATCCTATGTGCTTACTTGATTATGTGTTAGATTTTGTACTAATCTTCATGTCTTCTTGAGCTTCTTTTGAGTTTCTTCTCTCATTTTCTTTCGAGATTTCACTATCACCTTCTAAGGTATAGTATTCATGAATCAATTTGTGAAGTTATCCTTAACTTCTTTGTTGAGTCTCTCTGAATTCATTTTAATCATGCTCTTCTAAGTCGAGTCTCTTTCTTCTAGTCTTTCTAAACTAAGTTGAGTCGAGCCTTACCCTTTCCTCATCATGTAATTGTTCTTTGAACATCCATAATGATTGAGAAGAGCTACGAAACTTTGAGCATGTAGTTTATCGTATGCTAAACACCATTTGGTGTCGACATTCATACGCATTTTTTCCTATAATGTCCTATATCCTGATTTTTTTCTTAAAGCGTCAATTTATCCGCTTTTGGTTTTCCTTTTTTTTTTGGTCAAAAATGTCTCTAGGTTGAGATATTTTTGTCCCTCTTTTTGAGAGTTGATTGTGGTTAAAATTTACAATTGGTTTGGGTGATTCCAACAATTCTAAGCTTTTAGTCCTTTGACATATTATCATTACAATTAGTATGGATGTTTCTTCTCAACCTCTATTCCAACAATTGTGAATTGATCTTGTCAAGATCCTCTCTTTTGACTTGTTTTTGGATTGATAGCATCGCGTGCACACTTCTTTCTTCAATGCTTGTCATTGTTTGTGCAAACGACTTGTTTATCATCTTCTTTTTTTCTTTTGATCATAGTCCTTCTTTCTCTCTTTTCTACTATGTGGAATTGTTTTTATTGTCCATGTCATACTCTCTTTAGTTTGGTATTTTTGCCAAGATATTAAAGCGGAGTATGTCCTCTCGACAATATATGCTCTTTTTATATATGTTCTTGTCTACTAACCTTGTTTTGTAGGATACTTCTAACCCATTTTTGTAGCTCGTCACTATTCTTGCTTTGTTGGTGCCTCAAGCAAGGGGGAGCTCATATCAAGGGGGAGCATTTTCAAGAGTTCAACTCATTACATTTGCGATCGTTCACTCACTTAAATTGCATTCATTGAACATCTTGCAAGTAATGAATTATGGGATCTCGAAGACATGGAGGTTGTTAACCTATGGTGATTGAAGACTTCACTAGGATGACGCAAGCTCAATATCTTTGGATGATGGGATTACGGTTTGGATTCTCGCCTCTCAATCAAATATCTTTTGGATGCAAGCTATCTCAAAGTTGATTCTTCTCTTCTACAAACGACGACTACCTTTGGATGCGTGATCTTCCTCAAATGATATGGATTCTACTCTTCCTCAAATGACGACTACCTTTTTGATTCGACAAAAGGGGGAGAAGGAAGTGTAAACGAGTACGTTTCACATTTTACTATGCGTTACGGTTTACTTGTTTGTCATCATCAAAAAGGGGGAGATTGTAGTGCAAACATTACGATGTTTAATCAAGATGATCCCTTCATGTTTTGGTGATGACAAACGTATAACTCGCAATACATAATGTAAAATGTGTAAGGTACTCGTAATCACTCTAGCATACTTATGTATACTTCTCTCGACACCTTGAATATTACATTCGTCATGAAAGACAAGAAGGACGTGTGGTTCTCTTATAGAACACGCGGTTCCTTAGTGATATCGAACCGCGGGAAGATATACAACCGCGGGCAGTCAAGCCGGTTTAGGCTTACTCAAGATTTCTGGAAGCTTCTAGAAGATGGAGGGAAACTAATAAATTCAAAATTCAAATTTTGAATTTGGGCTCCAAGAATATAAGGTGCATCCTTTTATCCAATGGGTAGTCCACTCTTTTATCCAATGGGTAGTCCACTCTTTTATCCATTGGGTAAAAAGGTTCTCTCCAAGTCAAGAGTTGGCTATATATAGAAGACTATTCTCCTCCATTTTACTTGCACAAAAACACACAAAAACCTTCCAATATCCCATTCCTCATTTGCCTCATCAAGAGCAATGAGAAGAACACTTTCACCCTTGTGAAGTGTTAGTGTCTTGAGTCATAACATGATGAAGATCTCTCTAGATCAAGTCATGATTATTGTCTTCCTAATATGTATATGTAGAAGATCCAAGTTGTGGGTACACTTGGATGTGTTTGTAAGGATAGAATATCCAAGTGATGGATATAGGTGTTAGTTGTGTAGATCCAAGTCTTGTTAGTACTCGGATATAGTGTTAGAGTTATAGATCTAAGTGTTGTGTGCTTAGATCTATATGGTTTATGTGTTTAGGCCAAAAAACACAAGGTTTGTTATGTTGGGCAATAAAACATAACTAGTGGGTAGATTAGGTTGTGTCTTGGTAGTTCTCACTAAACTCTAAAGTGATGTGGTTGTGTCTAGGTAGTTCTCACTAAACTCTAAAGTGATGTGGTTGTGTCTTGTGAGTTCTCACTAAACTTTAAAGTAATTAGTAGTTGTGTTGTGTGAAGTTCTCACTTAGCTTCAAAGTGAAGAGTCGTGAAGATTGGTTCTAGCTTTCTATTAGAACTCGACATCTAGCCTTGTGTCGTTAAATGGTGAAGTGGGAAACGTTGTGTAGATTGGTCTTACCTAAGATTAGGACTCGACATCTAGCTTAGTGTCAGAAATGTGTAAGCAACGTGTATGGTTTTCTCCGCCTTGAAAGGAGTTTTGTTGACTAGTGAAGTAACTCTCGAGTAAGGTGTACTCGAGGAGTGGAGTAGGGCGAAGAGGAGCTTCGTGACCGAACCACTATAAATCATCGTGTCGGTACTTTCCTTTACATTTATGTCTTTACTATTATAGATGTATTTATATGTTGTGTGTTGTGTGCATCTCATAATCTAAACATCTAAGTTGCGGAGAAGCTAAGGCTTAGTACGTGTGTGCTTCGTGTTTAGATTATGGTCAAGTGTACATCACTTAGTCTAAACATCCTAGTTGTGAAAAAGCTTATGCTTAGTACGTGCGTGCTTAGTGTTTATACTATTGCTTGATGTACTCTTGATTTGATGTGTTTGTGTGTTTACTTACTTGTAGTATTTATCTTTCAATCAAACAAATCTCATATCTAGTCAAGCTTTATCGAGAATTTAGTACAAAGGATTGTCAAAGTTTAACATGTAACAAAAGGTTAAGTTCACTGTCGGCGGTTCTCTAAATGGACCGACGGTTATTTATTGATAAAGAACCGCGGGTACACACAAGGAACCGCACACAGTGGATTAAGCCGAAATGTTTTGAAAACTAACTAGAAACTATTCAACCCCCCCTTCTAGTTTCTACAATTATTATCTGTCACACCCCACCATGGCGGAATATGGGGGCGCGACGTATGGATATCATCACCACATGGCGTGTCTATAGAGATAACTATATGGAATAAGAAATGTAATAAAATGGAGTCACAAAGTCATGACAATATCTCATCAAACTCAGGAGTCTAGGTAAGTAGGTAACAGTCCTACCGCTTACCCAAGACAAATAAATAACACTAACAATCACATATAGGTGCCGACAATATCACTACGAAACAATCAGAAAGAAAATAAACTAAGAAGGAAACGGGGATTCTCCTTCTATATGCATTCCTAAGCTTCTCCAATCCTAGCCACTTATGTTCTCATGCTTAACCATAGTATCACCTGAAAGAGACACTAAAACACGTCAACATAAAGTTGGTGAGAGTCATAGGTTTAGACTCCAACGCTAAATCAATTACAATAAGCAGTGAATAACAACCATTAACAAAATAACATATGGACAATGTGCTACAATTATGTATTAACAACTAGCATTCAAGATCAATCATTCCAAACCAAAATCCAAGGCTCCTACCTTGCCAAACAACATGGTACCATAGATGATCACACTATGTACCTATCCCAAGGCCACTACCTTGTCAAACCAAAAGGCCATTACCTTGTCAAACCACAATAATTGAGACGGCACGTGTCCCCCGATCCAAATCATACACAATCAAAAATCACATAGCAGTTAATCACATAATGTACACACAAGTCCATCTCAAATCACAAACACATTCACAGCATCAATTTAGAAAATAACTCAACACAGTGTCTCTTCCGTCCCATCTGGAAGTCAAAATCAATATTAAACATGGGACTATGAAACTCACCTGATAGCTTCTTCACAAGTCCTCGCACTAGCAACAAGCTAACAAACCGAAAACACGAAATCAATACACGAACCAATCACTAAGATGGCTCATCAACCTATGATGGACATCTAGTCTATTCCCGTATAATTACCTCATTGTTAAGCTCTAATCACCCCATTACCCTTCCTTAACAAGCCCCTAACTTGGTTAAGTTTAATAGCTATCCCGTTCATAATTTTACACAAAACAGTCCAAGTTTTAGGTCTCAAAACTTTAAGTCAAACGTCCACTTAAGCATACCCATGGTTTCGGTAAAAGGAATATTCACACTTTTATACATGTTAGCTAAAACCTCCCACTTGCCCTAACCTTAAAGCTACTGTTAAGGCCCAAATATATGCGTATATATTGCTACCTATCCAGAATTAACTGATTTTAAACGTATGAAAAGTTCATTACCATTAGAGGGTCTTACCCTAAACCACAATCTTAGCCCAAGTGCAGATACTTACTAAAATATATAAACCATCTCTCATGTTCGTGAGAAGATCCCAATGCAACCCTAAGTACCCCAAACAACCCAAAACTTAAAAAGAAAACAGGCTGAATTCAAAACTGTTTTGACCTCCGACTGTTGTAGCCTGTTATTGACCCACTTCCCGACCTCCAATTTAGTTCTCGTTTCTTGATTTAGAAAGCCAACTCAATTACCTATCCAGGGCTAGTTTGATCGCATCTTGAATGTTCCTAGAACTCTAGATATGATCAAAACAATAGACTCAAAATTCTACCCAGTTTTTAAAAACGGGGTTTAAACAAATTAACCTAATTAATTAACCCTAACCCCACTAATTACAAACCCTAATTTATTTAATCATTATAATATGATTAATATACTATTTTTAATTAAACCCTAACCTAAATCCATCACAAGATGATCATAGAAACATTAAAAACAATTAATATGAAAAGGGTTATGAAGATTTTACCTTTTATTTAATGGAAGATGAAGAAAACCTAATTTTATGAAGAACCCTAATTTTCTCCTTTTTTTGTGTCGACTATAACTCCAGGGAAGATCATAAATTCGTTTGTTATGATGTGTGGGGGTTCATATATAGCAAAAATCCTTGTCCAACCCAAACACTAGTTACCATAAATCTTTTCTCCTTTTTTTTCCTCTTTTTTTTTAAACCGACTAATCACCCCTATAAATTCGTTTTTTTTATTTTTATTATTTAATATTATGTTAATAATATTACCTTAATTTTCCTTAATTTATTTCAGCTCCTAAAGCTTCCAAAACCTCAAAACCATAAAACTAGTCAAATTTACGCGTTTTACCGTAAAAGACGTAAAATATACACTTTTATATAAAATCTCAAATTTTGAAATAAACTTTATAACTAAGTCCTAAATGACTTAAAACCATCCCGAAAAATATTCATATGGATAATTACCTCACCCGAGACCTCTAAATGCTAAACCGTAAATCCTAAAAAAAATACTATTACTATAATACTTATACGTATACGTAAACACCACAATATCACCATTTTCGTTTCATAGTCACCACTTGTGAGCTCATGAATATGAAATAACCGTTCCTCGATTTACATATGAGTACTTCTATACTCATAAATGATAACCACATCAACCTCGTTCACACAAAATAAACACGTAAACACACAATTCAAGTAAGCACACATAAAATAACCTAAAAGTAAGACCAAGTGACAAACCCAAAACCACGGTTGTCACAGTATTAGAGCGAGGTTATTCAAGATCTTTGAAGTATATTGTACTTTAAAGCTTGGATCGATCTTTGCTCTCTTTTTCAAAACAAATGGTTTTTAATATGAAAACGGTTTTTAAAAATAGAGACGATCTTTGTATCAAATTGTTCATGAAGAGTTATTACTTATGACATGTGTTTTGTTGTTTCATTCGTACAAGTTTTGGTGTTAAATAAACTTTGTATAATAGCTTGAATTAAATCTTTTCATGTTTGGAAGTATAAAAATCTTTTGTGTCATAATTAACTCTAAAATACGAGTTCTATGTGTCTAAAATGATTTTTTAGTGTCCTAAGTCCTTCCAAAAAGTTACCAAATGATTTTGGCCAAAAACTCATTTTTTGTCCTCTGACCGCGGTTCTTTATTGTTCCCCGCGGATCCTTATCAATAAGGAACCGCAGTCAGTCTGACTCAGATTTTTGCAAACTTTGAAAAATCATATAAAATCAACCGTAAGTCCGTAGAAGTCGTGCCACCCGTCATTTCGAACGTAATTGAATTTTCTTTAAAAATTCTTCCAAACCTTTATTAAAACTTTAAAATTTTGATGGTTTCTAAGTTCCATACTTTGTCCAAAGTATTGAGCGTCGGTTTATCGTAAAACTTGTGTTTTACTCTTTTCTATTAAGTTGGACATCTCTTGGTGATATATCTTTGAAAATTGATATATTTACAAAGTGTTAAACTTAATTAAATTTTAAATGGGTCAAAGACTATTTTTAAATAAAATCAAGCTATGAATACTTTGTTGTATCTAACACTCAAAACATGAATGAATGCTTTTATGTGTTAAGCTAATTGTTTGTGTGTGTTTCCTTGTGTGTTATTATTTTATGTAGACATTATTAAGTGTTCCTTGCTATTTGTAGTAGTATTGCTTATATGTCTAGTCTCTTGTGCCTTGCTTGGTATTTGTTAGTATCTAGTTTTTTTTCCTAATTAGGATGTATGCTAGATTTCTTGCATTTTAGTTGCAACTTTATGTGTGCATTGCATATTGGATTAACATCTCTTGGTTTACAAATGTTACATAAACATCATGTACACCTCGGCATGTTCTTTAACACTTTTAGGTTTGAAAGCTTTGGGAGCTTGTCAAATCTATTGATTTGGGTCGTCTTACTCGATCATTGTGTTATTAGTTCAAGTAGATAAATGTCTCACTATAAAACATGAAACACCCTTTGAAAATCTTAGCTATTTTCTCTTAATAGAGTGTTTGTGGGAATCAAGAAAGATTTCGATTAAATATCAATGCATTATTTAAACTATGATTGGTATCATTATCAAATCTAATTGAAATGTTTTTTTAGTGTAGACATGAATGTGGTTTATTAATAATATACATCAGATCATAACTCACACTTGTGTTGATGGTGTTATATTGAATCTACTTGTTCAAATTGTTAGACATATTTTGTTTAATAATTACTTATAATGCACAATAGAGTCGGTTTGATAACTTGGATGTTTCATCCGAAATACTCAAGTAATTTACATTGCTATGCAATTTATAAATGTGTCATTTCCAAATGACCAATCAAGAGTGTTCTTTTGGTTTGTGTAAACTTTGTTTATACACTTCAAAGTTATTGGCCTCAAGTTCTATTAAGGTAAATAACCTTAACTAGACTTGTTTGACAAGATATGCAATGGTGCTTTCTTAACCCTCATTAGGTCATGCATTGTGTCGCCATGCAAGTTTCATCCTTGCTAAAATTTATTAGGCAAATGTTGAAATTACATTTTGTCTAACTTGAGAATGACTATTAGAGAATTTATGCACTAGGATCTTAATTTGACCTAACGGTTGAATTACTTCCATGTGGGAAGTTGAGTTGGTGTATAACTCGTAAAAATGGTCGTGTTTAGCCTTAATTGAGCACCTCTAGTGATAGTCTCATACTCATTCTCTAAATTGGCTAAATGGCGCTTCCTATATATGACTAATGATAGTTTACTTTAATGAAATTTGTAGGTCATTAGGAGTATTTTTCTTTTGTAGCCATTAGTTTTTTCTTAGCTTTCCTCTTACGTGCTAATTGAACCTATGTGTCTTTCTTTGTATGTGTTCTAGTTTTTATTGCTCTTAAGCATGACTCTATAATAAGTTAGACTAGAATATTAGGATTTGCTGAATTGGAAAATCCTCCTTCACCACCTAAACCTAGCCTCTGTAGGCGGTTCTTTAAATAGACCGCGGCTCCATATCAATATGGAACCGCCGGTGGAGATATAGAACCGCGGGTAGAAGCTCTCAAATTCGGGTTTTCTGAAACCTCCCAATTGTTCCAACGCCCTTTGGAATCTTTGTTTCAAACCTTTGATCACTCCCAAAATATCTTGGGCTTTCCCTTTTTAACCCTTTACTAGTTTGGATCATCCCCTCACCCTTTTGAACCCACCTTGTTAGCCATGTTCTTCACACCTCAAGCCATTCATCCTTACCCCTTAAACCACCCATTACTACCATGTTCTACAAGAACCTCCAATTCATCCAAAACCTCCTCTTCAAAGAGGCACCTCAAAATTAAGATTAAGTTACCCAAACTTAACTCTTCACCCTTTCAAACACCCAAGAATGAGATTGTTCCAATTCTCATCTCTTCATCACCCTCACCACCTCTTTCTCCATGCAAGACTACCTCAACCCATGGTACCAAACATTCACATGGTTCTACCTCCTCTTCATTCCAATCTATAATGAATGAGCTAACCTCACCCTTCACTCCAAGTACTCTCTTGGATGTGACTACCCAACCTCAACCCATCCAAAGCATTCCCATTGTGAATGACTTTGTTGATACCTTGGTGACTTCACCTTTTACCCCTTCAAACTCACCCACATCACCCATCCAAAGCATTCCTATTGTGAATGACTTTGTTGAACCCTTGGTGACTTCACCTTTCACCCCACCAAATTCCGCCACCACCCTTGTCTTTCATTTAAGCATGTGGATTGCTTATTGCTAAGACATCTAATTTAAGCAAATCTTAGGATTCTAGTGTAACTTGTTTAAGCATGTGGATTGCTTTTTTATATACATCTTTGTATGATCTTTATTCTCTTGTATTTCCTTTCATGTTTTTCAACATGATTTTTCTTTGAGTCTTGGATCTTGTTGTTATTATGTTTTTTCTTTTCTCTTATTTTGAGTCCTTTTCTTAAACTAATAAGAATTAGGAATCTTCTTGGAGATTTACATTACATGTAGCTTGATTTGTGATATCTAGATAGATGACTTGCTTGTATGCTACTTGCGTATATATCTTCTTGCTTATCCGTATGTTATATGCTTAATTGATTAGTTAATGAATGCATGCTTATTATAAAGGTTTTGTCTTTGTCAAGCAATTCCGATATAATATCTCTTAGATGTGTCTAACTCATGCATGTCCTTAAATGCTACGTGCTAACATGTTTTACTTAGTCTTCTCTTTTTAAGTAATCTTGTTTCTTGCATGCCATATGTGTTAATTGCGCACCTTCTCTACATTGGTTTATTGTAGACTTCATAAGGCATTGCATGAATTATCCTATGTGCTTACTTGATTATGTGTTAGCTTTTGTACTAACTCTTCATGTCTTCTTGAGCTTCTTTTGAGTTTCTTCTCTCATTTTCTTTCGAGATTTCACTATCACCTTCTAAGGTATAGTATTCATGAATCAATTTGTGAAGTTATCCTTAACTTCTTTGTTGAGTCTATCTTAATTCATTTTAATCATGCTCTTATAAGTCGAGTCTCTTTCTTCTAGTCTTTCTAAACTAAGTTGAGTCGAGCCTTACCCTTTCCTCATCATGTAATTGTTCTTTGAACATCCATAATGATTGAAAAGAGCTACGAAACTTTGAGCATGTAGTTTATCGTATGCTAAACACCATTTGGTGTCGACATTCATACGCATTTTTGCCTATAATGTCCTATATCCAGATTTTTTCTTAAAGCGTCGATTTATCCGCTTTTGGTTTTCCTTTTTTTTTTGGTCAAAAATGTCTCTAGGTTGAGATATTTTTGTCCCTCTTTTTGAGAGTTGATTGCGGTTAAAATTTACAATTGGTTTAGGTGATTCCAACAATTCTAAGTTTTTAACCTTTTGAGAGGATTTTGGTTAAATTTTGAATTTTCTTGGGTGATTCCATAAATTCTAAGCTTTTAGTCCTTAGACATATTATCATTACAATTAGTATAGATGTTTCTTCTCTACCTCTATTCCAACAATTGTGAATTGATCTTGTCAAGATCCTCTCTTTTGACTTGTTTTTGGATTGATAGCATCGCGTGCACACTTCTTTCTTCAATGCTTGTCATTGTTTGTGCAAACGACTTGTTTATCATCCTCTTTTTTTCTTTTCATCATAGTCCTTCTTTCTCTCTTTTCGACTATGTGGAATTGTTTTTATTGTCCATGTCATACTCTCTTTAGTTTGGTATTTTTGCCAAGATATTAAAGCGGAGTATGTCCTCTCGACAATATATGCTCTTTTTATATATGTTATTGTCTACTAACCTTGTTTTGTAGGATACTTCTAACCCATTTTTGTAGCTCGTCACTATTCTTGCTTTGTTGGTGCCTCAAGCAAGGGGGATCTCATATCAAGGGGGAGCATTTTCAAGAGTTCAACTCATTACATTTGCGATCGTTCACTCACTTAAATTGCATTCATTGAACATCTTGCAAGTAATGAATTATGGGATCTCGAAGACATGGAGGTGGTTAACCTATGGTGATTGAAGACTTCACTAGGATGACGCAAGCTCAATATCTTTGGATGATGGGATTACGGTTCGGATTATCGCCTCTCAACCGAATATCTTTTGGATGCAAGCTATCTCAAAGTTGATTCTTCTCTTCTACAACCGACGACTACCTTTGGATGCGTGATCTTCCTCAAATGATATGGATTCTACTCTTCCTCAAATGACGACTACCTTTTTGATTCGACAAAAGGGGGAGAATGAAGTGTAAACGAGTACGTTTCACATTTTACTATGCGTTACGGTTTACTAGTTTGTCATCATCAAAAAGGGGGAGATTGTTAGTGCAAACACTACGATGTTTAATCAAGATGATCCCTTCATGTTTTGGTGATTGATAGGTGTGTAAACACCCATCCTTTTCACCACTTAATTACAATAATAACCGAGCCAAAACGTGTATCTTATGTCTTTTATGTGGGAATTATGCGTGGTTTGTGTTTTTGCTGTGATTTAGGACGAAATTGTGAAAAGTGGAGAAAACACGGCATTCACGGGCTTTTATTGAAGAAAAAGATGAAAGACGAAGTCAAGAAGTCAAGAGTGCAAAAAGAACGGAAGTCCAAGACCAATTCTGAAGATTTATCGAAGAAAAAGTCGAAAGACGGAAGTTTACTTAAAGCCGAAGAACTCAAGTCTACTTTATTGAAGAATTAAAAGACGAGTTCCAAGAAATCCCGAGCCAAAAGTCATTAAAGTCCAAGATTAAAGAAGATTTAAAGGCTTAAGGACTAATGGTGCAATTATCAAAGAGATTAAGAAGGAAGGGCCTAATGATGCAATTAAGAGAAAATGAAGGAGGGGAGGAAGCTTCCTAAGCATTCCTTAATCCTCCCCTATATATAGATTAGTTCTTAATCTTTTTCATTTTGTTGGCTAGAGTGACATTAGTTCTTCCACCCTTTTAATTACTTGCACATTTACTTTATTGCAAATTTAATTACCTTGTCTTGCACCTTTAATTTTCAAGTAAGTTTTAATTTTGTGTTCTTTAATCTTTTATCTTTAAGTTTTTAATCATCTTGTTCATCTTTTCTTTTTGCTTATTCTTAATCTTTTTCTTAATCTTTGTTTGTGTTGATTTCAAGTTTTCAATCTAAACCTTTTTCATCTTCTTTTTATATAAAGTTTAAGTCTTTTTAATTTTCGTGTCTTGTTTTTGTTGATTTCATACGTTTTATCTTTGATCTAAGGTTTTTAGTTAGCTTATTGGTGTTTTATTTTGCTTATTGTGCTTAAAAAGTTAAGATTTTAGTGCTTAATCTCGTACTTTTACGTTTTCCTAGTTTTTAGGAAAAGCTGATTCGATTTTGCAATACTTGTGTATTGCGAATTTGTGTCCTGATTCAATTTCGCAATTCTTCCATAATTGCGAAATTGAATCCTCTTCAAAGTTGCGAAATCTTGTTCCAAGTTGCGAAATCATTGTTTTTCAATATTGCGAAATCTGATTCGATTTTGCAATTATTGCGACATTGTGCAATTATTGCGACATTGTGCACTATTGCGACATTGTGCAATTATTGCGACATTGTGCACTATTGCGACATTGTTCAATTATTGCGACATTGTGCACTATTGCGACATTGTGCAATTATTGCGACATTGTGCAACATTGCGAAATCTTTCATTTTCTAGCAATTGCGAAATTGTGTCTTTTGCTAATTGCGGAATTATGTCAATTTTGACATAATTGCGAAATCTTGGGTTTTAATTGCAAAATTATTTCATATTTTTCTAGAATTGCGAAATTAATTAGTTTTTATTCAAATTTAATTTTTAAATTTATTTTTCCCGCCATTTTTACTTAGCGTTATTTTAGTTGTTTCGTCTTATTTTTACTTAGATTTATTTTTACTTGTTTTTCTCATTTTATTTTCAAAGTGTTTTATTTAAAGTTTTTCAATTTACGTTTTGTCAAATTTTAATTTTACGTCATTTAATTAATTTACTTTTAAAGTCTTAATTTTTCGCCATTTACGTTTTAATTAGTTTTAATTTTTAATTACTATCATTTTCATTTACATCTTTGCACTTTTTCATTACTACAACGACACAACTATTTTTTTCACCAAAGAACGACTGAGTCACATAATTAACCAATAGTCAATTCGAAGAGAACCGATTTCAACGAACAATTTTTCTAACTAAAACCCTAATTTCAAATGGCGCCGCTGCCGGCTCTTTTCGTAAAGATTAACGGTTTTCTGTGAGAGACGCGTTGCTTTTTGGGATCCGTTCACTCATGAACGTTATTTTTCGTGTCAAAAATTTTCAAAAAAATCCCAAAAACATTTGAAAAATCATAAAAAGCATTTCTTTTTCAAAAGTTTTGCACCAAAAATATTCCTCTTTATCCTCTATTATGTTTAATTCTTTTCTTTACCCCTCTTATTTATAATTCTTCATGGATCCGTCTTGTGTACGGTGTGGGAGACCATGGCATGGTTTTCAAACATGTCAATGGTGTACTTGTGAGCGGTGTGGTTTTGATATCGACGATACACAATTTGGATTTTGTCCATTTTGCAATTCAACAAATTCATACTTCTCCTCTTACAATACTTTCTCACCCTCTCCCGTCTATGACAATCCCTATCCTCAAGATGCACCGGATTTTTCTCCATACCCGTGGTGCTATATTTGTGGGGGCCCTCACGATGCTTCTTATTGTGATCCGTCGAAGGTCTTTGAGAAAGCTCTGTGCTATCATCCCAGTGTATATAACTTTGAGCCCCCACATCACACCGTCAATCATCAACCCTTGTGTGCACTTCCTCCTGAGCAAATGGCCACACTTTTTGACACCTTTCAAAAAGTTCACGAAGCTTGCAACAAGATGATGGAGAAATGTCAAGCGGATCAGCAACAAGAGCAGGTATCTAACCTTAATGCTTATACTCCTCCTCTTGTGCCTCCATATTATTATGACAGTGATGACGATGAGAGTCCTATTTCTTGGAACGATGAGAATTCTATTCCTTCTCCCGACTTGCCGGCTCTGGAGCCTACGGATTCACCCATCCTAGGGGATGAGGATCTTAGCACAATTCCTGCAAAGGAATCCGACGAAATCAATAAGTCTAGTGCTGATAACCTTGTCCCATTTCCAAGTGAATCTGAGTTGACATCTGACAGTGACGATGAGTATGATGCACTTTCTTCTGATTCTGTTCCTTCCACCAACACTTTGAGAGAGGATTCTTTGGCTTTCTCTAATCCTCTTTTGATCAAGATGATGATTTTACTTCTAGTGATGACGAGTCACTATCCGATGAAGACATTCCGAAGGAAATTTTCAAGATTTATTCGAACCCTTTATTTGATTTTGATGACGATTACATATCTAGTAAGGTGAATCCTCTCTTTGACGAAGGGATTGAGGACATTGATAGCTCTGATTCTCCTACTATTGATGAGCATACTTTGTTAGCCATGCCCCCTTCTATCGCAGAGGTGGAGAAATTTGACTCTACTGGAAAGGTGACGCAGGTGGAAGGTAATTGTTCTCATACTTCTCATATTATATTAACACCTCCTCCTACCGCGTACACACCCCAGCGGGTGATGTATCGCTTTTACTCTCCTCGTTTCGTACCAGGAAATGAGGATGAGTGCTTTGACCCAGGAGGTGACAATGACCATTCTATGATTGATACCCTTACGGCTTTGCCAATTGGTCAGCATCCATTGTCTTTGAAGGATGACAATGTGATTCCTTTACCCACCCCACCTCCCGTGGATCAAGATTTCACATACTTCTCGTATGTTGAAAGGACCTTCCTACCATTCAAGACTTATCCTCCTGCCTCTCCTTTGTTATATTCCTCCGGGAACGAGGACAAGGTCTTTGATCCCGGTATTACATTTGAGGCTTCCCCGTGGACGAGTCAGGCTCGTGACTCGGTTAACAAAAACAAGCGCTTTTTGGGAGGCAACCCAATTATCTATCTATCTTTTTCTTTGTTTTTACCATAAGTGTAGGGGGAGACCCGTTGGTTTGCTATTTCCTCTCCTCTCTTAATCAGGGATTCGAGCGCTCAAAGACACACTCTTGATGATTCTTGACGACCCGTGATTCCGTGTTCCACTTTCCCGGTTCTATCCTAAACTCTTTTTGATTCACTATTTTATATTTTGCAATATTAAAATAGGAATCTCTTTAGTTGTCTCTTCCTTAGCGAGATTTAAACAAAGTGCACAATGTCCTAAGTGTAGGGGAGTTTACTTCCACATACTTAAACATTGAGGACAATGTTTATCTTAAGTGTATGGGGGACTTCTATCGAAGTTAAGTGGTCTTTTCCTTGTATTTGTCCTCATTTTAACCAGAAAATCAATTTTTCGACATTTTTCAAAATTTTTGATCTATTTTGGCCTATTAGTTTTTCCCTTTGTATAGTTATTTTCTTTCTTTGCTAGAATAAATGTTTAATAAAGTGGTTTTAATTTTCAAACGTTGTGAATCTTTTGACTCAACCCGAGTTTACTTATCTAAGTTACTCTAGCTAGTATCCTTAACGTGTTTAAGTCAAGTTTTGCTAGGCTTTTATATAGGGAGCTATAAAACGCGAAAGTCTTAACTCTCATGGGTTAAGAACAAGAACTTTTCGCAAGTTCCTATAATTGATCCTAGAGAGTCGTTTATCAAGGGAACTTTAAAATGCGATTTCTAAACTTGAAAAAGTCTAAGAGTTTGCAAGATCCTATAGGCGACTCGAAAACCCAAAACTTTGATTTAATAGGCTAAGCATCCACGAGTCTCATTCCTTGAGATTTTAAACTATGGAGAACGAGAGATGATAGAGCCAATTATAAGTTTGTATTCTTTCGGGAATTTATGTGACTTAATTATGAGCCTATTCTCCCATCGCTTGCTAATAAATTTATCTGCAATAAATAAGGTTGTACGATTTGAAAAGTTACTTAGCTTCTAGCCCAAGATCGTTTAAAAGTTGCTCGGTATGGATTAGAGTTCATAGCCAAGGCATAACTTATTGAAGCGGGATGCGAAGATTGGTGCATCCGAAAAGGCCCTAACAAGGCATGAGGGCTACATTTTGTTGCTAAAGATCCAAAGTGATGTGAAGAATCATTTATCGAAAATCAATATGAAGGATCGAGACACACGACGAAAAGCAAAAACTCCCCAAAAGTCATGGAGAAGTGTATCCGAAAAGACCCTAGCAAGGTATGAGGATAAATAGATCCAAGTCAAAAAGGAGGCGGATCGTTGTATATCAAAGTCCAAAATAAAGATTGGAGAAAAATGAAGAAGTCGTGGTCCAAGTATGAATCTCTCAAAACTTCAAGTGAAGAAATTCCATTATGAAGAGAAGACCATAATTTCATGAACGTCTCTCAAGGTTTGAAGTATGAAGTCGCTGCCAAATATCGGTCCGAGAAAGGTCTCAAATCGCGAAGCGAGTTATGCCAAGATATGAACTTTATGAGGTCCCGAGAAGCAGTTTTAAAAGATTTTGTCCTTTATTTTTAAGAAAATGTTTTATTAAATTAATTATTTGAAATTTGAAAATGGCATATTCTTATTCTGTTAAGAATATCCTTTTAGGATATTTTTTATACCCAGATAAGACCTCCACCACTGAAGGACAAAAAGGAGCGGAGTCTAGTCCCCACGTATGAGCTTTTTAAATTTAAACTATATATCTCTTTAATAAAGGCCACTATGGATTGATTACGGCATCAAGTGTCCTTAGATTCTCCCACCTAAACTATATATCTCTTTAATAAAGGCCACTATGAATTGATTATGATGAAAAGTGTAAACGTGCTTTGTTCCATGCGGATCCTTATCAATAAGGAACCGCAGTCAGTCTGACTCAGATTTTTGCAAACTTTGAAAAATCATATAAAATCAACCGTAAGTCCGTAGAAGTCGTGCCACCCGTCATTTCGAACTTAATTGACCTTTTTTCAAATAAAAATGCTTCCAAACCTTTATTCAAACTTTAAAATTTTGATGGTTTCTAAGTTCCATACTTTGTCCAAAGTATTGAGCGTCGGTTTGTCGTAAAACTTGTGTTTTACTCTTTTCTATTAAGTTGGACATCTCTTGGTGATATATCTTTGAAAATTGATATATTTACAAAGTGTTAAACTTAATTCAATTTTAAATGGGTCAAAGACTATTTTCAAATAAAATCAAGCTATGAATACTTTGTTGTATCTAACACTAAAAACATGGACGAATGCTTTTATGTGTTAAGCTAATTGTTTGTGTGTGTTTCCTTGTGTGTTATTATTTTATGTATACATTATTAAGTATTCCTTGCTATTTGTAGTAGTATTGCTTATATGTCTAGTCTCTTGTGCCTTGCTTGGTATTTGTTAGTATCTAGTTTTTTTCCTAATTAGGATGTATGCTAGATTTCTTGCATTTTAGTTGCAACTTTATGTGTGCATTACATATAGGATTAACATCTCTTGGTTTACAAATGTTACATAAACATCTTGTACACCTCGGCATGTTCTTTAACACTTTTAGATTTGAAAGCTTTGGGAGCTTGTCAAATCTATTGATTTGGGTCGTCTTACTCGATCATTGTGTTATTAGTTCAAGTAAATAAATGTCTCACTATAAAACATGAAACACCCTTTGAAAATCCTAGCTATTTTCTCTTAATAGAGTGTTTGTGGGAATCAAGAAATATTTCGATTAAATATCAATGCATTATTCAAACTATGATTGGTATCATTATCGAATCTAATTGATATGTTTTTTTAGTGTAGACATGAATGTGGTTTATTAATAATATACATCGGATCATAACTCACACTTGTGTTGATGGTGTTATATTGAATCTACTTGTTCAAATTGTTAGACATATTTTGTTTAATAATTACTTATAATGCACAATAGAGTCGGTTTGATAACTTGGATGTTTCATTTGAAATACTCATGTAATTTACATTGCTATGCAATTTATAAATGTGTCATTTCCGAATGACCAATCAAGAGTGTTCCTTTGGTTTGTGTAAACTTTGTTTATACACTTCAAAGTTATTGGCCTCAAGTTCTATTAAGGTAAATAACCTTAACTAGACTTGTTTGACAAGATATGCAATGGTGCATTCTTAACCCTCATTAGGTCATGCATTGTGTCGCCATGCAAGTTTCATCCTTGCTAAACTTTATTAGGCAAATGTTGGAATTACATTTTGTCTAACTTGAGAATGACTACTAGAGAATTTATGCACTAGGATCTTAATTTGACCTAACGGTTGAATTACTTCCATGTGGGAAGTTGAGTTGGTGTATAACTCGTAAAAATGGTCGTGTTTAGCCTTAATTGAGCACCTCTAGTGATAGTCTCATACTCATTCTCTAAATTGGCTAAATGGCTCTTCCTATATATGACTAATGATAGTTTACTTTGATGAACTTTGTATGTCATTAGGAGTCTTTTTCTTTTGTAGCCATTAGGTTTTTCTTAGCTTTCCTCTTACGTGCTAATTGAACCTATGTGTCTTTCCTTTCTGTGTGTTCTAGTTTTTATTGCTCTTAAGCATGACTTTGTAATAAGTTAGACTAGAACATTAGGATTTGCTGAATTGGAAAATCCTCCTTCACCACCTAAACCTAGCCTCTGTAGGCGGTTCTTTAAATAGACCGCGACTCCATATCAATATGGAACCGCCGGTGGAGATAAAGAACCGCGGGCAGAAGCTCTCAAATTCGGGTTTTCTGAAACCTCCCAATTGTTCCAACACCCTATGGAATCTTTGTTTCAAACCTTTGATCACTCCCAAAATATCTTAGGCTTTCCCTTTTTAACCCTTTACTAGTTTGGATCATCCCCTCACCCTTTTGAACCCACCTTGTTAGCCATGTTCTTCACACCTCAAACCATTCATCCTTACCCCTTAAACCACCCATTACTACCATGTTCTACAAGAACCTCCAATTCATCCAAAACCTCCTCTTCAAAGAGGCACCTCAAAAATAAGATTAAGTTACCCAAACTTAAGTCTTCACCCTTTCACACACCCAAGAATAAGATTGCTCCAATTCTCATCTCTTCATCACCCTCACCACCTCTTGCTCCATGCAAGACTACCTCAACCCATGGTACCAATCATTCACATGGTTCTACCTCCTCTTCATTCCAATCTATAATGAATGAGCTAACCTCACCCTTCACTCCAAGTACTCTCTTGGATGTGACTACCCAACCTCAACCCATCCAAAGCATTCCCATTGTGAATGACTTTGTTGATACCTTGGTGACTTCACTTTTTACCCCTTCAAACTCACCTACATCACCCATCCAAAGCATTCCCATTGTGAATGACTTTGTTGAACCCTTGGTGACTTCACCTTTCACCCTACCAAATTCTGCCACCACCCTTGTCTTTCATTTAAGCATGTGGATTGCTTATTGCTAAGACATCTAATTTAAGCAAATCTTAGGATTCTAGTGTAACTAAGATTAAAATTATGCTTAAGTTTAAGTTTTTTTATATACATCTTTGTATGATCTTTATTCTCTTGTATTTCCTTTCATGTTTTTCAACATGATTTTCTTTGAGTCTTGGATCTTGTTGTTATTATGTTTTTTCTTTTCTCTTATTTTGAGTCCTTTTCTTAAACTAATAAGAATTAGGAATCTTCTTTGAGATTTACATTACATGTAGCTTGAATTGTTATATCTAGATAGATGACTTGCTTGTATGCTACTTGCTTATATATCTTCTTGCTTATCCGTATGTTATATGCTTAATTGATTAGTTAATGAATGCATTCTTATTATAAAGGTTTTGTCTTTGTCAAGCAATTTCGATATAATATCTCTTAGATATGTCTAACTCATGCATGTCCTTAAATGCTACGTGCTAACATGTTTTACTTAGTCTTCTCTTTTTAAGTAATCTTGTTTCTTGCATGCCATATGTGTTAATTGCGCACCTTCTCTACATTGGTTTATTGTAGACTTCATAAGGCATTGCATGAATTATCCTATGTGCTTACTTGATTATGTGTTAGATTTTATACTAACTCTTCATGTCTTCTTGAGCTTCTTTTGAGTTTCTTCTCTCATTTTCTTTCGAGATTTCACTATCACCTTCTAAGGTATAGTATTCATGAATCAATTTGTGAAGTTATCCTTAACTTCTTTGTTGAGTCTCTCTCATTTCATTTTAATCATGCTCTTCTAAGTCGAGTCTCTTTCTTCTAGTCTTTCTAAACTAATTTGAGTCGAGCCTTACCCTTTCCTCATTATGTAATTGTTCTTTGAACATCCATAATGATTGAGAAGAGCTACGAAACTTTGAGCATGTAGTTTATCGTATGCTAAACACCATTTGGTGTCAACATTCATACGCATTTGTGCCTATAATGTCCTATATCCTGATTTTTTTCTTAAAGCGTCAATTTATCCGCTTTTGGTTTTCCTTTTTTTTTGGTCAAAAATGTCTCTAGGTTGAGATATTTTTGTCCATCTTTTTGAGAGTTGATTGCGGTTAAAATTTACAATTGGTTTGGGTGATTCCACCAATTCTAAGTTTTTAACCTTTTGAGAGGATTTTGGTTAAATCTTGAATTTTTTTGGGTGATTCCATAAAATTCTAAGCTTTTAGTCCTTTGACATATTATCATTACAATTAGAGTGGATGTTTCTTCTCAACCTCTATTCCAACAATTGTGAATTGATCTTGTCAAGATCCTCTCTTTTGACTTGTTTTTGGATTGATAGCATCGCGTGCACACTTCTTTCTTCAATGCTTGTCATTGTTTGTGCAAACGACTTGTTTATCATCCTCTTTTTTTCTTTTCATCATAGTCCTTCTTTCTCTCTTTTCGACTATGTGGAATTGTTTTTATTGTCCATGTCATACTCTCTTTAGTTTGGTATTTTTTCCAAGATATTAAAGCGGAGTATGTCCTCTCGACAATATATGCTCTTTTTATATATGTTATTGTCTACTAACCTTGTTTTGTAGGATACTTCTAACCCATTTTTGTAGCTCGTCACTATTCTTGCTTTGTTGGTGCCTCAAGCAAGGGGGAGCTCATATCAAGGGGGAGCTCATATCAAGGGGGAGCATTTTCAAGAGTTCAACTCATTACATTTGCGATCGTTCACTCACTTACATTGCATTCATTGAACATCTTGCAAGTAATGAATTATGGGATCTCGAAGACATGGAGGTGGTTAACCTATGGTGATTGAAGACTTCACTAGGATGACGCAAGCTCAATATCTTTGGATGATGGGATTACGGTTCGGATTCTCGCCTCTCAATCAAATATCTTTTGGATGCAAGCTATCTCAAAGTTGATTCTTCTCTTCTACAAACGACGACTACCTTTGGATGCGTGATCTTCCTCAAATGATATGGACTCTACTCTTCCTCAAATGACGACTACCTTTTTGATTCGACAAAAGGGGGAGAAGGAAGTGTAAACGAGTACGTTTCACATTTTTCTATGCGTTACGGTTTACTTGTTTGTCATCATCAAAAAGGGGGAGATTGTTAGTGCAAACATTACGATGTTTAATCAAGATGATCCCTTCATGTTTTGGTGATGACAAACGTATAACTCGCAATACATAATATAAATTGTGTAAGGTACTCGTAATCACTCTAGCATACTTATGTATACTTCTCTCGACACCTTGAATATTACATTCGTCATGAAAGACAAGAAGGACGTGCGGTTCTCTTATAGAACACGCGGTTCCTTAGTGATATCGAACCGCGGGAAGATATAGAACCGCGGGCAGTCAAGCCGGTTTAGGCTTACTTAAGATTTCTGGAAGCTTCTAGAAGATGGAGG
The DNA here is from genome assembly GCA_025667525.1 of Glebionis coronaria. Lineage (NCBI taxonomy): Eukaryota > Viridiplantae > Streptophyta > Magnoliopsida > Asterales > Asteraceae > Glebionis > Glebionis coronaria. The sequence continues at coordinate 52,254,991 of CM046876.1, forward strand.
GAAACTAATAAATTCAAAATTCAAATTTTGAATTTGGGCTCCAAGAATATAAGGTGCATCCTTTTATCCAATGGGTAGTCCACTCTTTTATCCAATGGGTAGTCCACTCTTTTATCCATTGGGTAAAAAGGTGCTCTACAAGTCAAGAGTTGGCTATAAATAGCAATGAGAAGAACACTTTCACCCTTGTGAAGTGTTAGTGTCTTGAGTCATAACATGATGAAGATCTCTCTAGATCAAGTCATGATTATTGTCTTGCTAATATGTATATGCAGAAGATCCAAGTTGTGGGTACACTTGGATGTGTTTGTAAGGGTAGAATATCCAAGTGATGGATATAGGTGTTAGTTGTGTAGATCCAAGTCTTGTTAGTACTTGGATATAGTGTTAGAGTTATAGATCTAAGTGTTGTGTGCTTAGATCTATATGGTTTATGTGTTTAGGCCAAAAAACACAAGGTTTGTTATGTTGGGCCATAAAACATAACTAGTGGGTAGATTAGGTTGTGTCTTGGTAGTTCTCACTAAACTCTAAAGTGATGTGGTTGTGTCTAGGTAGTTCTCACTAAACTCTAAAGTGATGTGGTTGTGTCTTGTGAGTTCTCACTAAACTTTAATGTGATTAGTAGTTGTGTTGTGTGAAGTTCTCACTTAGCTTCAAAGTGAAGAGTCGTGAAGATTGGTTCTAGCTTTCGATTAAAACTCGACATCTAGCCTTGTGTCGTTTAATGGTGAAGTGGGAAACGTTGTGTAGATTGGTCCTACCTAAGATTAGGACTCGACATCTAGCTTAGTGTCGGAAATGTGTAAGCAACGTGTATGGTTTTCTCCGCCTTGAAAGGAGTTTTGTTGACTAGTGAAGTAACTCTCGAGTAAGGTGTACTCGAGGAGTGGAGTAGGGCGAAGAGGAGCTTCGTGACCGAACCACTATAAATCATCGTGTCGGTACTTTCCTTTACATTTATGTCTTTACTATTATAGATGTATTTATATGTTGTGTGTTGTGTGCATCTCATAATCTAAACATCTAAGTTGCGGAAAAGCTAAGGCTTAGTACGTGTGTGCTTTGTGTTTAGATTATGGTCAAGTGTACATCAGTTAGTCTAAACATCCTAGTTGCGGAAAAGCTTATGCTTAGTACGTGCGTGCTTAGTGTTTATACTATTGCTTGATGTACTCTTGATTTTATGTGTTTGTGTGTTTACTTACTTGTAGTATTTATCTTTCAATCAAACAAATCTCATATCTAGTCAAGCTTTATCGAGAATTTAGTACAAAGGATTGTCAAAGTTTAACATGTAACAAAAGGTTAAGTTCACTGTCGGCGGTTCTCTAAATGGACCGGCGGTTCTTTATTGATAAAGAACCGCGGGTACACACAAGGAACTGCACACAGTGGATTAAGCCGAAATGTTTTGAAAACTAACTAGAAACTATTCAACCTCCCCTTCTAGTTTCTACAATTGGTATCTGTCACACCCCACCATGGCGGAATATGGGGGCGCGACGTATGGATATCATCACAACATGGCGTGTCTATAGAGATAACTATATGGAATAAGAAATGTCATAAAATGGAGTCACAAAGTCATGACAATATCTCATCAAACTCAGGAGTCTAGGTAAGTAGGTAACAGTCCTACCGCTTACCCAAGACAAATAAATAACACTAACAATCACATATAGGTGCCGACAATATCACTACAAAACAATCAGAAAGAAAATAAACTAAGAAGGAAACGGGGATTCTCCTTCTATATGCATTCCTAATCTTCTCCAATCCTAGCCACTTATGTTCTCATGCTTAACCATAGTATCACCTGAAAGAGACACTAAAACACGTCAACATAAAGTTGGTGAGAGTCATAGGTTTAGACTCCAACACTAAATCAATTACAATAAGCAGTGAATAACAACCATTAACAAAATAACATATGGACAATGTGCTACATTTATGTATTAACAACTAGCATTCAAGATCAATCATTCCAAACCAAAATCCAAGGCTCCTACCTTGCCAAACAACATGGTACCATAGATGATCACACTATGTACCTATCCCAAGGCCACTACCTTGTCAAACCAAAAGGCCACTACCTTGTCAAACCACAATAACTGAGACGGCACGTGTCCCCCGATCCAAATCATACACAATCAAAAATCACATAGCAGTTAATCACATAATGTACACACAAGTCCATCTCAAATCACAAACACATTCACAGCATCAATTTAGAAAATAACTCAACACAGTGTCTCTTCCATCCCATCTGGAAGTCAAAATCAATATTAAACATGGGACTATGAAACTCACCTGATAGCTTCTTCACAAGTCCTCGCACTAGCAACAAGCTAACAAACCGAAAACACGAAATCAATACACGAACCAATCACTAAGATGGCTCATCAACCTATGATGGACATCTAGTCTATTCCCGTATAATTACCTTATTGTTAAGCTCTAATCACCCCATTACCCTTCCTTAACAAGGCCCTAACTTGGTTAAGTTTAATAGCTATCCCGTTCATAATTTTACACAAAACAGTCCAAGTTTTAGGTCTCAAAACTTTAAGTCAAACGTCCACTTAAGCATACCCATGGTTTCGGTAAAAGGAATATTCACACTTTTATACATGTTAGCTAAAACCTCCCACTTTCCCTAACCTTAAAGCTACTGTTAAGGCCCAGATATATGCGTATATATTGCTACCTATCCAGAATTAACTGATTTTAAACGTATGAAAACTTCATTACCATTAGAGGGTCTTACCCTAAACCACAATCTTAGCCCAAGTGCAGATACTTACTACAATATATAAACCATCTCTCATGTTCGTGAAAAGATCCCAATGCAACCCTAAGTACCCCAAACAACCCAAAACTTAAAAAGAAAACAGGCTGAATTCAAAACTGTTTTGACCTCCGACTGTTGTAGCCTGTTATTGACCCACTTCCCGACCTCCAATTTAGTTCTCGTTTCTTGATTTAGAAAGCCAACTCAATTACCTATCCAGGGCTAGTTTGATCGCATCTTGAATGTTCCTATAACTCTAGATATGATCAAAACAATAGACTCAAAATTCTACCCAGTTTTTAAAAACGGGTTTTAAACAAATTAACCTAATTAATTAACCCTAACCCCACTAATTACAAACCCTAATTTATTTAATCATTATAATATGATTAATATACTATTTTTAATTAAACCCTAACCTAAATCCATCACAAGATGATCATAGAAACATTAAAAACAATTAATATGAAAAGGGTTATGAAGATTTTACCTTTTATTTAATGGAAGATGAAGAAAACCTAATTTTATGAAGAACCCTAATTTTCTCCTTTTTTTGTGTCGACTATAACTCCAGGAAAGATCATAAATTCGTTTGTTATGATGTGTGGGGGTTCATATATAGCAAAAATCCTTGTCCAACCCAAACACTAGTTACCATAAATCTTTTCTCCTTTTTTTTCCTCTTTTTTTTTTAAACCGACTAATCACCCCTATAAATTCGTTTTTTTTTATTTTTATTATTTTTATTATTTAATATTATGTTAATAATATTACCTTAATTTTCCTTAATTTATTTCAGCTCCTAAAGCTTCCAAAACCTCAAAACCGTAAAACTAGTCAAATTAACGCGTTTTACCGTAAAAGACGTAAAATATACACTTTTATAAATAATATCAAATTTTGAAATAAACTTTATAACTAAGTCCTAAATGACTTAAAACCATCCCGAAAAATATTCATATGGATAATTACCTCACCCGAGACCTCTAAATGCTAAACCGTAAATCCTAAAAAAAATACTATTACTATAATACTTATACGTATACGTAAACACCACAATATCACCATTTTCATTTCATAGTCACCACTTGTGAGATCATGAACATGAAATAACCGTTCCTCGATTTACTTATGAGTACTTCTATACTCATAAATGATAACCACATCAACCTCGTTCACACAAAATAAACACGTAAACACACAATTCAAGTAAGCACACATAAAATAACCTAAAAGTAAGACCAAATGACAAACCCAAAACCACGGTTGTCACAGTATCAGAGCGAGGTTATTCAAGATCTTTGAAGTATATTGTACTTTAAAGCTTGGATCGATCTTTGCTCTCTTTTTCAAAACAAATGGTTTTTAATATGAAAACGGTTTTTAAAAATAGAGACGATCTTTGTATCAAATTGTTCATGAAGAGTGATTACTTATGACATGTGTTTCGTTGTTTCATTCGTACAAGTTTTGGTGTTAAATAAACTTTGTATAATAGCTTGAATTAAATATTTTCATGTTTGGAAGTATAAAAATCTTTTGTGTCATAATTAACTCTAAAATACGAGTTCTATGTGTCTAAAATGATTTTTTAGTGTCCTAAGTCCTTCCAAAAAGTTACCAAATGATTTTGGCCAAAAACTCATTTTTTGTCCTCTGACCGCGGTTCTTTATTGTTCCCCGCGGATCCTTATCAATAAGGAACCGCAGTCAGTCTTACTCAGATTTTTGCAAACTTTGAAAAATCATATAAAATCAACCGTAAGTCCGTAGAAGTCGTGCCACCCGTCATTTCGAACGTAATTGAATTTTCTTTAAAAATTCTTCCAAACCTTTATTAAAGCTTTAAAATTTTGATGGTTTCTAAGTTCCATACTTTGTCCAAAGTATTGAGCGTCGGTTTATCGTAAAACTTGTGTTTTACTCTTTTCTATTAAGTTGGACATCTCTTGGTGATATATCTTTGAAAATTTATATATTTACAAAGTGTTAAACTTAATTAAATTTTAAATGGGTCAAAGGCTATTTTCAAATAAAATCAAGCTATGAATACTTTGTTGTATCTAACACTCAAAACATGGATGAATGTCTTTATGTGTTAAGCTAATTGTTTGTGTGTGTTTCCTTGTGTGTTATTATTTTATGTAGACATTATTAAGTGTTCCTTGCTACTTGTAGTAGTATTGCTTATATGTCTAGTCTCTTGTGCCTTGCTTGGTATTTGTTAGTATCTAGTTTTTTTCCTAATTAGGATGTATGCTAGATTTCTTGCATTTTAGTTGCAACTTTATGTGTGCATTGCATATAGGATTAACATCTCTTGGTTTACAAATGTTACATAAACATCATGTACACCTCGGCATATTCTTTAACACTTTTAGGTTTGAAAGCTTTGGGAGCTTGTCAAATCTATTGATTTGGGTCGTCTTACTCGATCATTGTGTTATTAGTTCAAGTAGATAAATGTCTCACTATAAAACATGAAACACCCTTTGAAAATCTTAGCTATTTTCTCTTAATAGAGCGTTTGTGGGAATCAAGAAAGATTTCGATTAAATATCAATGCATTATTTAAACTATGATTGGTATCATTATCAAATCTAATTGACATGTTTTTTTAGTGTAGACATGAATGTGGTTTATTAATAATATACATCAGATCATAACTCACACTTGTGTTGATGGTGTTATATTGAATCTACTTGTTCAAACTGTTAGACATATTTTGTTTAATAATTACTTATAATGCACAATAGAGTCGGTTTGATAACTTGGATGTTTCATCTGAAATACTCAAGTAATTTACATTGCTATGCAATTTATAAATGTGTCATTTCCGAATGACCAATCAAGAGTGTTCTTTTGGTTTGTGTAAACTTTGTTTATACACTTCAAAGTTATTGGCCTCAAGTTCTATTAAGGTAAATAACCTTAACTAGACTTGTTTGACAAGATATGCAATGGTGCATTCTTAACCCTCATTAGGTCATGCATTGTGTCGCCATGCAAGTTTCATCCTTGCTAAAATTTATTAGGCAAATGTTGAAATTACATTTTGTCTAACTTGAGAATGACTACTAGAGAATTTATGCACTAGGATCTTAATTTGACCTAATGGTTGAATTACTTCCATGTGGGAAGTTGATTTGGTGTATAACTCGTAAAAATGGTCGTGTTTAGCCTTAATTGAGCACCTCTAGTGATAGTCTCATACTCATTCTCTAAATTGGCTAAATGGCTATTCCTATATGTGACTAATGATAGTTTACTTTAATGAACTTTGTATGTCATTAGGAGTATTTTTCTTTTGTAGCCATTAGGTTTTTCTTAGCTTTCCTCTTACGTGCTAATTGAACCTATGTGTCTTTCTTTGTATGTGTTCTAGTTTTTATTGCTCTTAAGCATGACTCTATAATAAGTTAGACTAGAATATAAAGATTTGCTGAATTGGAAAATCCTCCTTCACCACCTAAACCTAGCCTCTGTAGGCGGTTCTTTAAATAGACCGCGGCTCCATATCAATATGGAACCGCTGGTGGAGATAAAGAACCGCGGGCAGAAGCTCTCAAATTCGGGTTTTCTGAAACCTCCCAATTGTTCCAACACCCTTTGGAATCTTTGTTTCAAACCTTTGATCACTCCCAAAATATCTTGGGCTTTCCCTTTTTAACCCTTTACTAGTTTGGATCATCCCCTCACCCTTTTGAACCCACCTTGTTAGCCATGTTCTTCACACCTCAAGCCATTCATCCTTACCCCTTAAACCACCCATTACTACCATGTTCTACAAGAACCTCCAATTCATCCAAAACCTCCTCTTTAAAGAGGCACCTCAAAATTAAGATTAAGTTACCCAAACTTAACTCTTCACCCTTTCAAACACCCAAGAATGAGATTGTTCCAATTCTTATCTCTTCATCACCCTCACCACCTCTTGCTCCATGCAAGACTACCTCAACCCATGGTACCAAACATTCACATGGTTCTACCTCCTCTTCATTCCAATCTAGAATGAATGAGCTAACCTCACCCTTCACTCCAAGTACTCTCTTGGATGTGACTACCCAACCTCAACCCATCCAAAGCATTCCCATTGTGAATGACTTTGTTGATACCTTGGTGACTTCACCTTTTACCCCTTCAAACTCACCCACATCACCCATCCAAAGCATTCCCATTGTGAATGACTTTGTTGAACCCTTGGTGACTTCACCTTTCACCCCACCAAATTCCGCCACCACCCTTGTCTTTCATTTAAGCATGTGGATTGCTTATTGCTAAGACATCTAATTTAAGCAAATCTTAGGATTCTAGTGTAACTAAGATTAAAATTATGCTTAAGTTTTAGTTTTTTATATACATCTTTGTATGATCTTTATTCTCTTGTATTTCCTTTCATGTTTTTCAACATGATTTTTCTTTGAGTCTTGGATCTTGTTGTTATTATGTTTTTTCTTTTCTCTTATTTTGAGTCCTTTTCTTAAACTAATAAGAATTAGGAATCTTCTTGGAGATTTACATTACATGTAGCTTGATTTGTGATATCTAGATAGATGACTTGCTTGTATGCTACTTGCTTATATATCTTCTTGCTTATCCGTATGTTATATGCTTAATTGATTAGTTAATGAATGCATGCTTATTATAAAGGTTTTGTCTTTGTCAAGCAATTCCGATATAATATCTCTTAGATGTGTCTAACTCATGCATGTCCTTAAATGCTACGTGCTAACATGTTTTACTTAGTCTTCTCTTTTTAAGTAATCTTGTTTCTTGCATGCCATATGTGTTAATTGCGCACCTTCTCTATATTGGTTTATTGTAGACTTCATAAGGCATTGCATGAATTATCCTATGTGCTTACTTGATTATGTGTTAGATTTTGTACTAACTCTTCATGTCTTCTTGAGCTTCTTTTGAGTTTCTTCTCTCATTTTCTTTCGAGATTTCACTATCACCTTCTAAGGTATAGTATTCATGAATCAATTTGTGAAGTTATCCTTAACTTCTTTGTTGAGTCTCTCTCAATTCATTTTAATCATGCTCTTATAAGTCGAGTCTCTTTCTTCTAGTCTTTCTAAACTAAGTTGAGTCGAGCCTTACCCTTTCCTCATCATGTAATTGTTCTTTGAACATCTGTAATGATTGAGAAGAGCTACGAAACTTTGAGAATGTAGTTTATCGTATGCTAAACACCATTTGGTGTCGACATTCATACGCATTTTTGCCTATAATGTCCTATATCCTGATTTTTTCTTAAAGCGTCGATTTATCCGCTTTTGGTTTTCCTTTTTTTTGGTCAAAATTTTCTCTAGGTTGAGATATTTTTGTCCCTCTTTTTGAGAGTTGATTGCGGTTGAAATTTACAATTGGTTTAGGTGATTCCAACAATTCTAAGTTTTTAACCTTTTGAGAGGATTTTGGTTAAATTTTGAATTTTCTTGGGTGATTCCATAAATTCTAAGCTTTTAGTCCTTAGACATATTATCATTACAATTAGTATGGATGTTTCTTCTCTACCTCTATTCCAACAATTGTGAATTGATCTTGTCAAGATCCTCTCTTTTGACTTGTTTTTGGATTGATAGCATCACGTGCACACTTCTTTCTTCAATGCTTGTCATTGTTTGTGCAAACGACTTGTTTATCATCCTCTTTTTTTCTTTTCATCATAGTCCTTCTTTCTCTCTTTTCGACTATGTGGAATTGTTTTTATTGTCCATGTCATACTTTCTTTAGTTTGGTATTTTTTCCAAGATATTAAAGCGGAGTATGTCCTCTCGACAATATATGCTCTTTTTATATATGTTATTGTCTACTAACCTTGTTTTGTAGGATACTTCTAACCCATTTTTGTAGCTCGTCACTATTCTTGCTTTGTTGGTGCCTCAAGCAAGGGGGAGCTCATATCAAGGGGGAGCATTTTCAAGAGTTCAACTCATTACATTTGCGATCGTTCACTCACTTAAATTGCATTCATTGAACATCTTGCAAGTAATGAATTATGGGATCTCGAAGACATGGAGGTGGTTAACCTATGGTGATTGAAGACTTCACTAGGATGACGCAAGCTCAATATCTTTGGATGATGGGATTACGGTTCGGATTCTCGCCTCTCAACCGAATATCTTTTGGATGCAAGCTATCTCAAAGTTGATTCTTCTCTTCTACAAACGACGACTACCTTTGGATGCGTGATCTTCCTCAAATGATATGGATTCTACTCTTCCTCAAATGACGACTACCTTTTTGATTCGACAAAAGGGGGAGAAGGAAGTGTAAAAGAGTACGTTTCACATTTTACTATGCGTTACGGTTTACTAGTTTGTCATCATCAAAAAGGGGGAGATTGTTAGTGCAAACATTACGATGTTTAATCAAGATGATCCCTTCATGTTTTGGTGATTGATAGGTGTCTAAACACCCATCCTTTTCACCACTTAATTACAATAATAACCGAGCCGAAACGTGTATTTTATGTCTTTTATGTGGGAATTATGCGTGGTTTGTGTTTTTGTTGTGATTTAGGACGAAATTGTGTAAAGTGGAGAAAACACGGCATTCACGGGCTTTTATTGAAGAAAAAGATGAAAGACGAAGTCAAGAAGTCAAGAGTGCAAAAAGAACGGAAGTCCAAGACCAATTCTGAAGATTTATCGAAGAAAAAGTCGAAAGACGGAAGTTTACTTAATGCCGAAGAACTCAAGTCTACTTTATTGAAGAATTAAAAGACGAGTTCCAAGAAATCCCGAGCCAAAACTCATTAAAGTCCAAGATTAAAGAAGATTTAAAGGCTTAAGGACTAATGGTGCAATTATCAAAGAGATTAAGAAGGAAGGGCCTAATGATGCAATTATGAAAAATGAAGGAGGGGAGGAAGCTTCCTAAGCATTCCTTAATCCTCCCCTATATATAGATTAGTTCTTAATCTTTTTCATTTTGTTGGCTAGAGTGACACTAGTTCTTCCACCCTTTTAATTACTTGCACATTTACTTTATTGCACCTTTAATTACCTTGTCTTGCACCTTTAATTTTCAAGTAAGTTTTAATTTTGTGTTCTTTAATCTTTTATCTTTAAGTTTTTAATCATCTTGTTCATCTTTTCTTTTTGCTTATTCTTAATCTTTTTCTTAATCTTTGTTTGTGTTGATTTCAAGTTTTCAATCTAAACCTTTTTCATCTTCTTTTTATATAAAGTTTAAGTCTTTTTAATTTTCGTGTCTTGTTTTTGTTGATTTCATACGTTTTATCTTTGATCTAAGGTTTTTAGTTAGCTTATTGGTGTTTTATTTTGCTTATTGTGCTTAAAAAGTTAAGATTTTAGTGATTAATCTCGTACTTTTATGTTTTCCTAGTTTTTAGGAAAAGCTGATTCGATTTTGCAATACTTGTGTATTGCGAATTTGTGTCCTGATTCAATTTCGCAATTCTTCCATAATTGCGAAATTGAATCCTCTTCAAAGTTGCGAAATCTTGTTCCAAGTTGCGAAATCATTGTTTTTCAATATTGCGAAATCTGATTCGATTTTGCAATTATTGCGACATTGTGCAATTATTGCGACATTGTGCACTATTGCGACATTGTGCAATTATTGCGACATTGTGCACTATTGCGACATTGTTCAATTATTGCGACATTGTGCACTATTGCGACATTATGCAATTATTGCGACATTGTGCAACATTGTGAAATCTTTCATTTTCTAGCAATTGCGAAATTGTGTCTTTTGCTAATTGCGGAATTATGTCAATTTTGACATAATTGCGAAATCTTGGGTTTTAATTGCAAAATTATTTCATATTTTTCTAGAATTGCGAAATTAATTAGTTTTTATTCTAATTTAATTTTTAAATTTATTTTTCCCGCCATTTTTACTTAGCGTTATTTTAGTTGTTTCGTCTTATTTTTACTTAGATTTATTTTTACTTAGATTTATTTTTACTTGTTTTTCTCATTTTATTTTCAAAGTGTTTTATTTAAAGTTTTTCAATTTACGTTTTGTCGAATTTTAATTTTACGTCATTTACTTTTCGTCAAGCTTTAATTTTTGTCATTTAATTAATTTACTTTTAAAGTCTTAATTTTTCTCCATTTACGTTTTAATTAGTTTTAATTTTTAATTACTATCATTTTCATTTACATCTTTGCACTTTTTCATTACTACAACGACACAACTATTTGTTTCACCAAAGAACGACTGAGTCACATAATTAACCAATAGTCAATTCGAAGAGAACCGATTTCAACGAACAATTTTTCTAACTAAAACCCTAATTTCAAATGGCGCCGCTGCCGGCTCTTTTCGTAAAGATTAACGGTTTTCTGTGAGAGACGCGTTGCTTTTTGGGATCCGTTCACTCGTGAACGTTATTTTTCGTGTCAAAAATTTTCAAAAAAATCCCAAAAACATTTGAAAAATCATAAAAAGCATTTCTTTTTCAAAAGTTTTGCACCAAAAATATTCCTCTTTATCCTCTATTATGTTTAATTCTTTTCTTTACCCCTCTTATTTATAATTCTTCATGGATCCGTCTTGTGTACGGTGTGGGAGACCATGGCATGGTTTTCAAACATGTCAATGGTGTACTTGTGAGCGGTGTGGTTTTGATATCGACGATACACAATTTGGATTTTGTCCATTTTGCAATTCAACAAATTCATACTTCTCCTCTTACAATACTTTCTCACCCTCTCCCGTCTATGACAATCCCTATCCTCAAGATGCACCGGGTTTTTCTCCATACCCGTGGTGCTATATTTGTGGGGGCCCTCATGATGCTTCTTATTGTGATCCGTCGAAGGTCTTTGAGAAAGCTCTGTGCTATCATCCCAGTGTATATAACTTTGAGCCCCCACGTCACACCGTCAATCATCAACCCTTGTGTGCACTTCCTCCTGAGCAAATGGCCACACTTTTTGACACCTTTCAAAAAGTTCACGAAGCTTTCAACAAGATGATGGAGAAATGTCAAGCGGATCAGCAACAAGAGCAGGTATCTAACCTTAATGCTTATACTCCTCCTCTTGTGCCTCCATATTATTATGACAGTGATGACGATGAGAGTCCTATTTCTTGGAACGATGAGAATTCTATTCCTTCTCCCGACTTGCCGGCTCTGGAGCCTACGGATTCACCCATCCTAGGGGATGAGGATCTTAGCACAATTCCTGCAAAGGAATCCGACGAAATCAATAAGTCTAGTGCTGATAACCTTGTCCCATTTCCAAGTGAATCTGAGTTGACATCTGACAGTGACGATGAGTATGATGCACTTTCTTCTTATGCTGTTCCTTCCACCAACACTTTGAGAGAGGATTCTTTGGCTTTCTCTAATCCTCTTTTTGATCAAGATGATGATTTTACTTCTAGTGATGACGAGTCACTATCCGATGAAGACGTTCCGAAGGAAATTTTCAAGATTTATTCGAACCCTTTATTTGATTTTGATGACGATTACATATCTAGTAAGGTGAATCCTCTCTTTGACGAAGGGATTGAGGACATTGATAGCTCTGATTCTCCTACTATTGATGAGCATACTTTGTTAGCCATGCCCCCTTCTATCGCAGAGGTGGAGAAATTTGACTCTACTGGAAAGGTGACGCAGGTGGAAGGTAGTTGTTCTCATACTTCTCATATTATATTAACACCTCCTCCTACCGCGTACACACCCCAGCGGGTGATGTATCGCTTTTACTCTCCTCGTTTCGTACCAGGAAATGAGGATGAGTGCTTTGACCCGGGAGGTGACAATGACCATTCTATGATTGATACCCTTACGGCTTTGCCAATTGGTCAGCATCCATTGTCTTTGAAGGATGACAATGTGATTCCTTTACCCACCCCACCTCCCGTGGATCAAGATTTCACATACTTCTCGTATGTTGAAAGGACCTTCCTACCATTCAAGACTTATCCTCCTGCCTCTCCTTTGTTATATTCCTCCGGGAACGAGGACAAGGTCTTTGATCCCGGTATTACATTTGAGGCTTCCCCGTGGACCATTTAATTCGGGGACGAGTCAGGCTCGTGACTCGGTTAACAAAAAAAGCGCTTTTGGGGAGGCAACCCAATTATCTATCTATCTTTTTCTTTGTTTTTACCATAAGTGTAGGGGGGAGACCCGTTGGTTTGCTATTTCCTCTCCTCTCTTAATCAAGGATTCGAGCGCTCAAAGACACACTCTTGATGATTCTTGACGACCCGTGATTCCGTGTTCCACTTTCTCGGTTCTATCCTAAACTCTTTTCGATTCACTATTTTATATTTTGCAATATTAAAATAGGAATCTCTTTAGTTGTCTCTTCCTTAGCGAGATTTAAACAAAGTGCACAATGTCCTAAGTGTAGGGGAGTTCACTTCCACATACTTAAACATTGAGGACAATGTTTATCTTAAGTGTAGGGGGGACTTCTATCGAAGTTAAGTGGTCTTTTCCTTGTATTTGTCCTCATTTTAACCAGAAAATCAATTTTTCGACATTTTTCAAAATTTTTGATCTATTTTGGCCTATTAGTTTTTCCCTTTGTATAGTTATTTTCTTTCTTTGCTAGAATAAATGTTTAATAAAGTGGTTTTAATTTTCAAACGTTGTGAATCTTTTGACTCAACCCGAGTTAACTTATCTAAGTTACTCTAGCTAGTATCCTTAACGTGTTTAAGTCAAGTTTTGCTAGGCTCTTATATAGGGAGCTATAAAACGCGAAAGTCTTAACTCTCATGGGTTAAGAACAAGAACTTTTTGCAAGTTCCTATAATTGATCCTAGAGAGTCGTTTATCAAGGGAACTTTAAAATGCGATTTCTAAACTTGAAAAAGTCTAAGAGTTTGCAAGATCCTATAGGCGACTCGAAAACCCAAAACTTTGATTTAATAGGCTAAGCATCCACGAGTCTCATTCCTTGAGATTTTAAACTGTGGAGAATGAGAGATGATAGAGCCAATTATAAGTTTGTATTCTTTCGGGAATTTATGTGAGTTAATTATGAGCCTATTCTCCCATCGCTTGCTAATAAATTTATCTGCAATAAATAAGGTTGTACGATTTGAAAAGTTACTTAGCTTCTAGCCCAAGATCGTTTAAAAGTTGCTCGGTATGGATTAGAGTTCATAGCCAAGGCATAACTTATTGAAGCGGGATGCAAATATTGGTGCATCCGAAAAGGCCCTAACAAGGCATGAGGGCTACATTTTGTGGCTAAAGATCCAAAGTGATGTGAAGAATCATTTATCGAAAATCAATATGAAGGATCGAGACACACGACGAAAAGCAAAAACTCCCCAAAAGTCATGGAGAAGTGTATCCGAAAAGACCCTAGCAAGGTATGAGGATAAATAGATCCAAGTCAAAAAGGAGGCGGATCGTTGTATATCAAAGTCCAAAATAAAGATTGGAGAAAAACGAAGAAGTCGTGGTCCAAGTATGAATCTCTCAAAACTTCAAGTGAAGAAATTCCATTATGAAGAGAAGACCATAATTTCATGAACGTCTCTCAAGGTTTGAAGTATGAAGTCGCTGCCAAATATCGGTCCGAGAAAGGTCTCAAATCGCGAAGCGAGTTATGCCAAGATATGAACTTTATGAGGTCCCGAGAAGCAGTTTTAAAAGATTTTTTCCTTTAGCTAACTATTGATTAAATCATGCACTTTATTTTCAGCCTAAATAACTATCGAAATAAGTCAACAATGCATCCTCGTGATCATTCAAGACAATAATAAAATATAAGAGATACCCCTAGGAATAAGGGAGTCTAAGTGAATAATTGGCCCACATGAGTTCGTGATAGTTTGCTAACTTATAATAACAATGATCTCGTTTTTAAGCTTGGTTTGGAGAAAGTGAAAACTTGAGGATGATGATTATTCATGACATTTCCAAAACCCAAGGTATGCTTTTGATTTCTTTACTTTGAATGTTTGTAATTTTCTATCTCTTTAATAAAGGCCACTATGGATTGATTATGATGAAAAGTGTAAACGTGCTTTGTAACTAATGCATTGCATGAGGACATTGCAATGGTTAAGTGTAGGGGATTTGATAGGTGTGTAAACACCCATCCTTTTCACCACTTACTTACAATAATAACCGAGCCGAAACGTGTATTTTATGTCTTTTATGTCGGAATTATGCGTGGTTTGTGTTTTTGTTGTGATTTAGGACGAAATTGTGGAAAGTGGAGAAAACACGGCATTCACGGGCTTTTATTGAAGAAAAAGATGAAAGACGAAGTCAAGAAGTCAAGAGTGCAAAAAGAACGAAAGTCCAAGACCAATTCTGAAGATTTATCGAAGAAAAAGTCGAAAGACGGAAGTTTACTTAAAGCCGAAGAACTCAAGTCTACTTTATTGAAGAATTAAAAGACGAGTTCCAAGAAATCCCGAGCCAAAAGTCATTAAAGTCCAAGATTAAAGAAGATTTAAAGTCTTAAGGACTAATGGTGCAATTAACAAAGAGATTAAGAAGGAAGGGCCTAATGATGCAATTAAGAGAAAATGAAGGAGGGGAGGAAGCTTCCTAAGCATTCCTTAATCCTCCCCTATATATAGATTAGTTCTTAATCTTTTTCATTTTGTTGGCTAGAGTGACACTAGTTCTTCCACCCTTTTAATTACTTGCACATTTACTTTATTGCACCTTTAATTACCTTGTCTTGCACCTTTAATTTTCAAGTAAGTTTTAATTTTGTGTTCTTTAATCTTTTATCTTTAAGTTTTTAATCATCTTGTTCATCTTTTCTTTTTGCTTATTCTTAATCTTTTTCTTAATCTTTGTTTGTGTTGATTTCAAGTTTTCAACCTAAACCTTTTTCATCTTCTTTTTATATAAAGTTTAAGTCTTTTTAATTTTCGTGTCTTGTTTTTGTTGATTTCATACGTTTTATCTTTGATATAAGGTTTTTAGTTAGCTTATTGGTGTTTTATTTTGCTTATTGTGCTTAAAAAGTTAAGATTTTAGTGCTTAATCTCGTACTTTTACGTTTTCCTAGTTTTTAGGAAAAGCTGATTCGATTTTGCAATACTTGTGTATTGCGAATTTGTGTCCTGATTCAATTTCGCAATTCTTCCATAATTGCGAAATTGAATCCTCTTCAAAGTTGCGAAATCTTGTTCCAAGTTGCCAAATCATTGTTTTCAATATTGCGAAATCTGATTCGATTTTGCAATTATTGCGACATTGTGCAATTATTGCGACATTGTGCACTATTGCGACATTGTGCAATTATTGCGACATTGTGCACTATTGCGACATTGTTCAATTATTGCGACATTGTGCACTATTGCGACATTGTGCAATTATTGCGACATTGTGCAACATTGCGAAATCTTTCATTTTCTAGCAATTGCGAAATTGTGTCTTTTGCTAATTGCGGAATTATGTCAATTTTGACATAATTGCGAAATCTTGGGTTTTAATTGCAAAATTATTTCATATTTTTCTAGAATTGCGAAACTAATTAGTTTTTATTCAAATTTAATTTTTAAATTTATTTTTCCCGCCATTTTTACTTAGCGTTATTTTAGTTGTTTCGTCTTATTTTTCCTTAGATTTATTTTTACTTGTTTTTCTCATTTTATTTTCAAAGTGTTTTATTTAAAGTTTTTCAATTTACGTTTTGTCAAATTTTAATTTTACGTCATTTACTTTTCGTCAAGCTTTAATTTTTGTCATTTAATTAATTTACTTTTAAAGTCTTAATTTTTCGCCATTTACGTTTTAATTAGTTTTAAATTTTAATTACTATCATTTTCATTTACATCTTTGCACTTTTTCATTACTACAACGACACAACTATTTGTTTCACCAAAGAACGACTGAGTCACATAGTTAATCCATTTTTCAATTCGAAGAGACTGGAACAACGATATTTTAACTAAGTAAAATCTCAATTTCAATGATGACAAACGTATAATTCGCAATACATAATGTAAAATGTGTAAGGTACTCGTAATCACTCAAGCATACTTATGTATACTTCTCTGGACACCTTGAAGATTACATTCGTCATGAAAGACAAGAAGGACGCGCGGTTCTCTTATAGAACACGCGGTTCCTTAGTGATATCGAACCGCGGGAAGATATAGAACCGCGGGCAGTCAAGCCGGTTTAGGCTTACTCAAGATTTCTGGAAGCTTCTAGAAGATGGGGGGAAACTAATAAATTCAAAATTCAAATTTTGAATTTGGGCTCCAAGAATATAAGGTGCATCCTTTTATCCAATGGGTAGTCCACTCTTTTATCCAATGGGTAGTCCACTCTTTTATCCATTGGGTAAAAAGGTGCTCTCCAAGGCAAGAGTTGGCTATAAATAGAAGACTATTCTCTTCCATTTTACTTGCACAAAAACACACAAAAACCTTCTAATATCCCATTCCTCATTTGCCTCATCAAGAGCAATGAGAAGAACACTTTCACCATTGTGAAATGTTAGTGTCTTGAGTCATAACATGATGAAGATCTCTCTAGATCAAGTCATGATCATTGTCTTCCTACTATGTATATGTAGAAGATCCAAGTTGTGGGTACACTTGGATGTGTTTGTCAGGGTAGAATATCCAAGTGATGGATATAGGTGTTAGTTGTGTAGATCCAAGTCTTGTTAGTACTTCGATATAGTGTTAGAGTTATAGATCTAAGTGTTGTGTGCTTAGATCTATATGGTTTATGTGTTTAGGCCATAAAACACAAGGTTTGTTATGTTGGGCCATAAAACATAACTAGTGGGTAGATTAGGTTGTGTCTTGGTAGTTCTCACTAAACTCTAAAGTGATGTGGTTGTGTCTAGGTAGTTATCACTAAACTCTAAAGTGATGTGGTTGTGTCTTGTGAGTTCTCACTAAACTTTAAAGTGATTAGTAGTTGTGTTGTGTGAAGTTCTCACTTAGCTTCAAAGTGAAGAGTCGTGAAGATTGGTTCTAGCTTTCGATTAGAACTCGACATCTAGCCTTGTGTCGTTAAATGGTGAAGTGGGCAACGTTGTGTAGATTGGTCCTACCTAAGATTAGGACTCGACATCTAGCTTAGTGTCAGAAATGTGTAAGCGACGTGTATGGTTTTATCCGCCTTGAAAGGAGTTTTGTTGACTAGTGAAGTAACTCTCGAGTAAGGTGTACTCGAGGAGTGGAGTAGGGCGAAGAGGAGCTTCGTGACCGAACCACTATAAATCATCGTGTCGGTACTTTCCTTTACATTTATGTCTTTACTATTATATATGTATTTATATGTCGTGTGTTGTGTGCATCTCATAACCTAAACATCTAAGTTGCGGAAAAGCTAAGGCTTAGTACGTGTGTGCTTCGTGTTTAGATTATGGTCAAGTGTACATCACTTAGTCTAAACATACTAGTTGCGGAAAAGCTTATGCTTAGTACGTGTGTGCTTAGTGTTTAGACAATTGCTTGATGTACTCTTGATTTGATGTGTTTGTGTGTTTACTTACTTGTATTATTTATCTTTCAATCAAACACATCTCATATCTAGTCAAGCTTGATCGAGAATTTGATACAAAGGATTGTCCAAGTTTAACATGTAACAAAAGGTTAAGTTTACTGTCGGCGGTTCTCTAAATAGACCGACGGTTCTTTATTGATAAAGAACCGTGGGTACACATAAGGAACCGCACACAGTGGATTAAGCCGAAATGTTTTGAAAACTAACTAGAAACTATTCAACCCCCCCCCCTTCTAGTTTCTACAAAGACCATCCTACTACTCAAATCATAGGAGATCCTGGTTCTACTGTCAAGACTCACCGCATGCATAAGAAAGCAACGTCTGGTCATCATGCTCTTTTGAGCTACATTGAATACCAACATCATAATAATCACACAGACTTTCTTCACTGTTTGTTTGCTTGTTTTCTTTCACAGGTGGAACCTAGGTCAGTCTCACATGCTCTTGAGGATCAAAGTTGGGTTGAGACTATGCAGGAGGAGATGCAGCAGCTCTTGTTTTAGAATGTTTGGATCCTAGTTGACTTACCAGATGGAAAGACAGCAATTGGTACCAAATGGATTCTCAAAAACAATTAAGATGCAAGGGGTATTGTGGTGATAAATAAGGCTAGGCTGGTCGTACAAGGTCACACACAACTAGAAGGAATTAACTATACTGAAGTCTTTGCCCCTGTTGCTAGAATTGAGGCCATTCGTCTGTTTTTGGCCTTTGCTTCTGATGAGACTGCTTTTATACATGGTCTCATCGTCCAAAACGGCCTTTAAATGCATTAAAAATCATGAAATATGCCAAATATATGCTCGTGTTTGCTACTTGTGTATTTTTAGGTACGGATATTGTGGAATTGACAAAAGACAACAAGAATCATTCAAAAACGAACACGGGAAACGAAGACGCACAATGAACCAAGCTCAAATTTGGAATTTTGCAAAAAGACCCCTCAAGTTTGAAGAATTGGCAAAAATGGCCCCTCATCTTTGAAGAACTTGTCACATTTAACCGTCAAAATGTTAAATGTGCAAGTATAATCCTTGAAGAATGAAGATTGGACAAGATATGCCCTTGGAATTTGGTCAAAAGTTCAAAAGTTATCAAAATGGACCAAAAGGACTAGAATTGAAAATCATTTTGGACTGCTGGTGAAAATAACTTGACGGAATGGACTGGCTGTGCAAATCCTTTAACTGGAGATTACGTTAAAAGGACTAATGGTGTTATTACCCCCACTTGAGCCCAATCCAACCCCTTAGCCCAATTCATAAAACCCGGTTTATAATTTTAAACTATGGTCAAACGGTCAAAGCCCCCACTAATTACTTTTCCCTCCACTAACAATTTTTTAAATTGTTTTTAAAACCAAATCAGATTAAAACCCCCTTTAATCCCAACGAACCCTAATTAACCCCCAGTTCTAATTAACTTCAATCCAAAGGGTTTTAAGCCCAAATCTTCCAGTTTGTTAATTCACACTCTTCTCACCTAAACCCACCACTCACAAACGTGCCACGTGTCCTTGTGGTCCTCACCCAAGCCTCCCCTGTCACGTCACACTCACCCAAACCCCAAAACCCGACACAATGAACGATGGGATGCGTTTCCTTTGCCTCCAAGGAGTATTTTAACGTTCAAGATCATCCAACAAGCTGTCATTTCACATGGGATTGTTTTTGACCAAGAATTAGTCAAGACGAAGAGGGCATTTTTGAGATTTTGCAAATTAGGGTTTAAGCACTTGTAATATTTTAATTCATGTTCTAGTATGTTCTATTAGCAGTATAAAAGGATGTGGGCATGTCCACTCCTTTCTTGTTCCAGTTTTTTTGCAAAAATCTCTTGTAATTCCTTTTTTAATTTTATAAAGTTTGGTGTTTGAGAAATTCAATTATAATTCCTTTTATACTTATTAAAAAGTTTGTGTATTGAGGTATATGCAAAAGGCTGAGTTCCAAATTTGTGAAATTTGAGTTTGATTTTTAAGAGATTTCAAAAAGGTTTTAAAAAAGTATCTAATTTCAGAAAATTTGGTTCTTGGAAAGTGAAAGTGGACTAAGGACTATGATTTTCTGAGTTTGAAAGGTTTTAAAACGTGTGTTTTAGGTTTGAAAAAGTTTTGAGAAAGATTTTTAAGAAAGACAAAAGAAAACAGAATATATCCCATTTGCTTGTTTTTGTTCTGTTTTGGAATTTTCAGGTTAGAAGATTGTTGATACTTGTTTCAGCTCCAACCCGAGTTGGAAGGAGGAGGATTCACATCCTCTAGGGTTTTGGACGTAAAACCCTAAGGTAACTCCTTTACCTTGTTAAATTTCAGAAAAATGAAGTCCATATGATTTCTGCATGATATTTGTTGATTGTGTTTGGAAAGTGACTGATTTGTGTTATTATATGATGGTATGCATGTTAGATGCTAAATTGTTCAGTTTGTAGGAGTTTTGATAGGTTTTGATTTGAAAATTTTGGTTTAAAAGTTTTTAAAGGGTGTTTGGCAACAAGGATTAGCAGGGGAGTAGTTTTTGATTTGGTTAATTAAAGTTGTTAGAAGGTTTAAAAAAGGTTAAGTTATATTTCTCATTAGTTGGAAAGTAATTTTGGAAAGATTGGAGCAATTTGAGTGATTTAAAAAGAAATCAAGTAGTCAAATCTGCATATCCACATTTTGCTTCAATTTTCATGAAATTTTGAAGCTTGGTTCTGGAAATCTGTGAAGTTATAGGTTAGTAAGTTATTGGATTTGCTTTTGTGCTCTTTGGAGTGTGTATGTGCTTAATTTGAGTGCTTAAAGTTCACTAGTGTGTTAGATATAAGCCATTAGAACCACCAGACCTGCACACTTCATCACAGAAACAACAAGGTGCTTTGTGTGCTTGGGTTCTTGAATTTTGAGTGCTAATTGTTGATTGCTACAAGTGTGTCTTGACTCCTTGTGCTCAGAAAGAGCACAAGGGTGCCTTTGTTCCCATAAAACATCACCAACACACCACACCAAGTCCTCTTGGTGGTCTTTTGTTAAGCTGTGAAGTAAGAAAGAAAGAACACCAACCTGTGTTCTTCCAAATTTGCAACTGAACACGTTTTGTTTAATCATTGGTTTAATCTTGCATTAAAAAGGTGAATTTGGATTGTGATACAAGGTTTAAGGTAAACAGTTTGGTTTGGTAAAGTTTAAAAGTAAAAAAAAATAAAATCGTCAAAAAGGGGTTTGCCAAGCATCGAACCCACAATCCTCACACTCACAACACACACCTCTTACCGCTGCCCTAGGGACTTTGACTGGTAAGAGGTTGTGTTGTTTTAAATATAAAGGGTTTTCTTTTCTAGCTTATTAAAACAAGCCGTGAGCTATTAAGCTCTTTTCAGCTTATTTGTTTAACTTATTTTTCACTTCTTATTTTTCTTAGGAACTTTATAGAATTTGTGATTTTTCTAGACTGGTTTTAGATTTTTCCATTTATTATATTATTTTTTAGGATTTATTTTGTACCCGTTTTTAGAAAAGTCATTAAAAAATAGAAAAAATAGTTTTAATTTTTAGGAAAAATAGTTTTTAGGTTTTTATTAGTATATTTGAGGTTTACATGTGAAAAAGTTTTCAAAAACTTTAATTTTTGATTTTATTTGATTTTAGGGTTTTTTAGCAACTTTAAAAATTAGTGTAAAATTAATTATAAGGTTTCAGAAACTTTTGTTTACATTTTCTTTCTAGTTAGAATATTTAGGATTTTTGAGAATTTTTTAGAATTTATTTAAGAACTTTTAATTTTTTAGAATATTTTATTATTATTTTATTCATTAAAATAAAAAGTTTTATTTTTATTCTTTTTTCATTTTTCCTAGATTCTAGACATTAAAATAGGACCTTTGTCACTTTCCAAATAATTTTTAGGCTTTTCAATTAATTTTTAGAATTAATTTAAGATTTAATAGATTTTAATAGTTTTTAGGAGTTTAAAAATAGTTTAATTAGGTTTTAAATTTTTTAAAAATAGTTTTTAGTTTAATTAAGTCATTTTTGAGGTTTACAAACTATTAAATCTTGTTTAGGGCTTTTTAATATTTAAAAGTGATTTTTAGGGCTTTAATTAGCATTAAAAAGTCATTATTAAATTAATTAAAAGGTTTTGGCAAGTTTGGATTTTTTGTAAACTCTTAGAATATTGTTTGGGATTTTTAGTAATTTTTAGGAATTTCTAGATTAAAATTTTAAATTTTGTGTTTTTCACGTTCTACGTCGTAACTTTCTAATAGTGTTTTTGCCTTATTTTTCTAATTTTTTCGTCTTCGTCATTTTCTCTTCTTTTCTTCTCATTAATAATCAAAAACATAATCAATCAATTCAATTCACAACGCACTAGCCTCCTCGAGAACGAACTCACCTTCTTTAGGGTCATTTACACACGGTTTTCCTAAATCGTCGTGCTTACCCTATATATTAGTTGCTTGTTTTTCCTAAAGCAAGTAATCTAATTTTACAACTATCAAAATGGCGCCGCTGCTGGGAAGGCGTGTTGTGTTTTGATTGAATCAATTGTTGTTTTCTATATTAGCCATAAATATAATTGTATTAATAGCACTCTATTAATACGTATTATCGTTTTTTGGTTTTTGTGTGAATACTATTAGTATATTGTATACGTAGAACAATAAATACACAAGTACTCCAAATACGTGAGCAATCACAACCTTGATTCGGGATTTCATCACTGATCATTGTATTCGAATCTCAAACCAAAGAAAAAGGCAAAAATAGATAAATACTTTCGTGAAGCTTGATCTTGATAATACAAACTATAAGGTGGGTATAAGGCGGTTGTATTTCACAACCTAAAGGAAAAAGGCTCTTAAGTGCTTCGCGCCGCCTCGTTTCCTCCGCTTGCTTGTGCGTATTTGATTTTGAGAGTGAATCGAGGGTTTTGCCGCCCAAAGTATTATTACATATCATATATATTTTCTTGGTTTCATATTGATTAAACCCTCTTGAACGATTTGGTGTTCCACCATCGTTCTAAAGTCATCGAAGGCGTTCACTCCACGTGATCGTTTTCATTCCTTGAGGCCTTTTTAATCAAGAGATTTGATTAGTGAGGAGATTTGTGGACTTTGTTGTCTACTTAATACATTCACCAATTTCCAAAAGGTTAATACAATCAAAAACCACAAAAAAATTGAAAAAACACAAAATACCAAAAAGAATCTTCTTTACTCGCCTTCTCGTTGTACGTGACGTTTATGCAAACTCGCTCTAAAGCTAGACGTGCTCGTAAACGAAGAAACAAATCACTCACTCTTTCTAGTGAGGAGTCTCCTATTGACGAACCCATTGTACGAGAAGAACCAACCATGGCGAATCGAACTATGATGGAGTTACTTCAAGCACCCACCGAGGGTTATGGAGAAGCTATCGTGATTCCCGCAATCCTTGCGGAGAATTTTGAAGTTAAAACGGGTTTGTTGTCGATGATCCAAAACAACAAATTCCGTGGTGATGAGAAGGACAATCCGCACAACCATATCCGCCAATTTAATCGTCTTACCGCCACGTGCAAATTCAAGGATGTCTCGAATGACTCGATTAAGATGATGCTTTTTCCGTATTCCTTAGCGGGGCCCGCTAAAATTTGGTTAGAGAAAGAGCCACCCAATTCTATATTAACGTGGAAGGATCTCGTTTCAAAGTTTGTGAACCAATTTTTTCCGCCCTCTAAGACTACGCATTTGAAAAATGAGATTTCTAAATTTTCACAAGAACCAAATGAAAGTTTTTCTACGGCTTGGAATAGGTTTAAGGAGATGTTACACGAATGTCCTCGTCATGGTTTTTCCGATTTGCACCAAATCGACACGTTTTACAATGGACTTAACGATCATGAAAGAGATTATTTAAATGCCGCCGCGGGTGGTAATTTTTTGTGTAAAACGGTTGAAGAAGCTTTGGTCATAATCGAGAATAGGTCTAAGGTTTATAGCCCTCGTCACACACCGAGTGTTGCCAAAAGGGGCTCATCATCGTCTCAAAGTATCAATGCATTACATGATGAAGCAAATGAAGAAAACCGATTTTTCGATAGATTTGCAAACCTTATGTCCCATTGGAAGGCTCAAGAAGCTTCCAACACCGCTTCGGTTAAAGCGGTTTCTAAAAGTTGTTGGTCGTGTGGGGGAGCTCATGATTTATCCGAGTGCATTACCGCGGATGGTAACACTTCGAATGCTTTTGTAGCCACGGGAACTTATAACCAAATAGGTCAAGGTTCACGTTCAAATCAAGCTCAACCCAATCAAAATGCTAATAATTATCGCAACAACAACAACCAAGGTGGAAATTACCAAGGAAATCAAAGGAACTATAACAAAGGTAATTACCAAAGTGGAAATGGGCAAATTTCAAACCAAAACCAAAACCGTGATTTTCAAACTAATGCCCAAGGTTTTCAAAACGATCACACCAAAAATCTTCAAGGAGAATTTTTGAATTATGCTAAGGCTAATGATGCTAAGTTTGACAACATGCAACGTGAAATGGTTAGCTTAAGATCCGAGTTGAAAAACGAGCTTAAAACCGAACTTGCTAATGAACTTAAAACTCATGCTAATAAAATGGAAGGAAATGTCACACGACTCCAACAAAATCAACAAAAAATGGAGCAAGGACAACATGAGATTAAGCAAGAGTTGTTGAAAGCGGATGCTAGGCAATCTAAGTTTGAAGATCGAATGGCTAAAATGTTTGAAGCTATCATGTGTAAGCCCTCTTCTTCGGGTGGTCTTCCTAGTGATACCATCGTAAACCCGAAAGGAGAATTGAAGGTTATTACCACTCGTAGTGGTAAAACTTTCAAAGAACCCATTTCTCGTCCAAGTACTTCTATGGAGAAGGAAAAAGAGAAAGAACCCGAGGTTGTGGTTGAAAAGGAGCACATTACAAGCCCACGAAGTACCGCTCAAACCACACCTACGGTTGAACCAATACCCATAATGGAACCCGAGATTCCAAGGCCGATGCCTATGCCTAATTTGCCCCAACCCACACCACCTTTACCCTACCCATCAAGACGAAACAAGGAAAAGGCACAAGAACGAAATAATTATCAATTTGAACTCTTTATGAAAATGTTTCGTGACTTGCATTTCAACATAAGTTTTGCCGACGCCTTAGTCATGATGCCTCGATTTGCCGCGAACTTCAAAAGTATGTTGAATAACAAAGAAAAATTGCAAAAATCGTCTAGTTGTTCTTCGGTTTTTCTAAGCCGCATACCTCAAAAAGTTGGTGATCCTGGAAAATTTTTAATCCCATGTGCTATCCAAGACATGGAAGAATGCTACGCCTTGGCCGATCTTGGTGCTAGTATTAATTTGATGCCTCTCGAGATTTTTAAGTCACTCAATCTTCCAAATCTCACTCCTTCAAGAATGTCAATCGAAATGGCCGATCATTCTACGATTCTAGCTTGTGGAGTTGCCGAGGACGTCTTTGTGAAAATTGGGAAATTCTATTATCCCGTGGACTTCATTGTTGTTGATATTCCCATCGATCCTAAAGTTCCGTTAATTTTAGGTCGATCTTTTTTGGATACCTCGAGAGCACTTATCGATGTGCATGCAAGAAAAATCACTCTTCGTTTCAATGAGGAAGAACTCGTCATTAATGCAACCCAAAACTCCACTCTTTCTCATGTTTATTCGATCACATCTTTGTACAATGTCAATCCTATCAAAAACATTTGTCAAAGGATTTCAAATAGAGTTTTAGGAGTTGAGAAAAATGAAGTTCCGACCCCTCCGCCGATGGAGGTTAAGAGTGTTAAGCCGATGATACCAATCTCGAGTGATTCTTCGGATGATGAATATGTTGATCCCGATGGGGAGGTCTTCTTTGTTGACAAAAGATTTGAAAACTTGCCACCACCTAAACCAAAACGCTTTCAAAATGTGAGAATTTTTAGTGTGACTAACATTGTTTTAGATACACCAAATATTTTTGACATAATTAAATCGGGTTTTCACGAGGAGAGTGTTAAAGATGAAAAAGGAAAAGATTTTGAATCTAATTTAAAAGATTTTTCTACAATTCTAACTCCGTCATCACCGCGTATCTTGAGTACTACAAACTCGTCTTCTCCTTTTGACGATGCTTTGTGTGGACCTAGTGTGGGGGAAGCCCCTTATATTCCCTCCCCTTTCTCCACCGAGGACGAGATATTTGATCCTGGAATTGCTTTTATAGGGAAATCTCGGTCTTCCACCGATGCAATAAATGGAAAATCTTTCTATTTGATTGGTGCGAGTCTACCTCGAGTAACTCAATGTTATGACTTACCCATTATCCCACCCTTCTATTTCTTCTCTCCTATTTTCTTCTATCCCATTGGGATTTGTGTTGGAGTTGTGTTGTCTCGTCTTTCATCCGAAAACGAGGACGCTATCTTTGACCCCGGTATACGTTTATCGGATTTTTAAAAGTACTCCACGTGCTTTTGGGCCTTGTTTATCATGTAAGCCCCACAAAAAATTGACCATACCATGATTATCCCTAAATGATCACATTTATGGGGATTCGAGTCGAGCTTTTGACTCGGTTATCAAAAACAAGGTGCCTCGTGGGGGAGACCCATGCTTATCCATGTACATATTATTGCTTTCTAATTAGTTAATGTGAGGGGATTTGTGCCCTTCCAACCTTTGTTCCGTGGTTGTTTGTGAATTGTGTCTTTTAGATCATCATCTTCACGATTGGAGCCTCTCGTGTTCGTTTCATGGGAGCACTCGATCGTTTGTTTTGGAGGCCTTTCCCAATATCCATCATGATATATCCTTTTATGTTCTAACCTTAGGTTTATAGCACACTTCATAAACGGCTTTTAAACTTAATGGTTACATTATTGGTTACACCCTTTCCATGCTAGATTAGGCATTCGACTACGTCTCTAGTATGGGGGTGTTTGTACCCCTAGACTCGAAACATTGAGGACAATGTTTAACTTTAGTATGGGGGGTGAATAGATACTTGCCTTGCCAAACCTTCACGCTTTCCAAAGTTTATCGTTTTGTTATCGTTTTCTTGCAAAATAAGGCTAAAAATGGCCAAATTTTAAAATTTTTCTCATGTTTCATAAGTGTTTAAGACACGAATGTAGATTTTCCGATGGCGAGAATAAGAGTAATTTTTTATTCGACCGTGCGTGTTGAGCACTTAGCTTTGATTCCTTAACTACACATTAGGCTAAATCTCTTAAATGAGGACGAGAAATGATAGAGTTAATTATAAGTTACTATGCTAAACGTAGAGTACTCGTATTCTTTCAAAAACTCATGTGTTCTCGTTGTTTGCTTATTCTCCCTTCGCTTGTAAATATTTTTTGCTTAATAAATATTGATTTAGCGGTTTAGTTTTGATTGTTGGGTTTCTAGTCTTTTCTAGTAGCTTCCGTGTAATTAAATTGGGAAGACATTAAGGTATCGCCAGCGTCACGGTTTTGAAGTATTGGCAACCCGAATAATCGAAAGCTTCACCCAATAATAAGATTTCAAGTGCTCACCTAAATCTAGCAAACAATTTGAAGCCCCACAAGGCCTAAAATCTATGCAAAAATTGAAAGTGAATCAAGCCTTAATCTTTGAAGCTTTAAAGATCCAAAATTCGCTTTAGCGTGAGGATATACGTCTTTGGCTAATAAAACCACCGATGATGGCGGATAATAAAAGGCAAGGCAAGACCGAAGTCATAATAAAAGCTTCATGGCGAAGTTGAATAAAAGATGGAGGTAAACCAAAGATAATAAGGTCCTTCCGTTAGGGGGCGTATAAAAGTCTTGGTAATAAGTCTCATGTTCAAAACCGTTATAAAACCGTGTTTATCGATTCTTCTTGTCAACTTAATTTTTTAACATCGTTGTCTATTAGGAGGGGTTATTGATTTGATGGTCTTAGTTACACCGTTAGAACTCTATTTTTAGACCTAAATCTCTATTATCGCATAAGTCAAATGATGTATCCTCGTGATCATTAAGACAAAATAAAATATAAGAGATACAACTTAGGAATAATGGGAGAATAAGTACGTGATTAGGACATATGAGTAGTGTTAGCATTACTAACTTATAATGACAATGATCTCGTTGCACGCTTGGCATGGAATTAAGGTGAAAATCGAGGACGATGAAATTATTTCTAACGAAGCATTTACGTGTTCTTGTTCTATGAACCTAAACGTCCCATTTTGCGATGAAAATCATACATTATGTCTAAAACGCAAGTAGAAGTAATCATAGTATTGTAGCTAGTTATCATTTCAATAAAGTCATAAAATTAAATTTTGGAGATGCTTTGATACTTTATTCTTAGCATTGCGTGAGGGCACGGCAATGGTTTAGAATGGGGGAGTGATGAGACTGCTTTTATACATGGTCTCATCGTCCAAAACGGCCTTTAAATGCATTAAAAATCATGAAATATGCCAAATATATGCTCGTGTTTGCTACTTGTGTATTTTTAGGTACGGATATTGTGGAATTGACAAAAGACAACAAGAATCATTCAAAAACGAACACGGGAAACGAAGACGCACAATGAACCAAGCTCAAATTTGGAATTTTGCAAAAAGACCCCTCAAGTTTGAAGAATTGGCAAAAATGGCCCCTCATCTTTGAAGAACTTGTCACATTTAACCCTCAAAATGTTAAATGTGCAAGTATAATCCTTGAAGAATGAAGATTGGACAAGATATGCCCTTGGAATTTGGTCAAAAGTTCAAAAGTTATCAAAATGGACCAAAAGGACTAGAATTGAAAATCATTTTGGACTGCTGGTGAAAATAACTTGACGGAATGGACTGGCTGTGCAAATCCTTTAACTGGAGATTACGTTAAAAGGACTAATGGTGTTATTACCCCCACTTGAGCCCAATCCAACCCCTTAGCCCAATTCATAAAACCCGGTTTATAATTTTAAACTATGGTCAAACGGTCAAAGCCCCCACTAATTACTTTTCCCTCCACTAACAATTTTTTAAATTGTTTTTAAAACCAAATCAGATTAAAACCCCCTTTAATCCCAACGAACCCTAATTAACCCCCAGTTCTAATTAACTTCAAGCCAAAGGGTTTTAAGCCCAAATCTTCCAATTTGTTAATTCACACTCTTCTCACCTAAACCCACCACTCACAAACGTGCCACGTGTCCTTGTGGTCCTCACCCAAGCCTCCCCTGTCACGTCACACTCACCCAAACCCCAAAACCCGACACAATGAACGATGGGATGCGTTTCCTTTGCCTCCAAGGAGTATTTTAACGTTCAAGATCATCCAACAAGCTGTCATTTCACATGGGATTGTTTTTGACCAAGAATTAGTCAAGACGAAGAGGGCATTTTTGAGATTTTGCAAATTAGGGTTTAAGCACTTGTAATATTTTAATTCATGTTCTAGTATGTTCTATTAGCAGTATAAAAGGATGTGGGCATGTTCACTCCTTTCTTGTTCCAGTTTTTTTTGCAAAAATCTCTTGTAATTCCTTTTTTAATTTTATAAAGTTTGGTGTTTGAGAAATTCAATTATAATTCCTTTTATACTTATTAAAAAGTTTGTGTATTGAGGTATATGCAAAAGGCTGAGTTCCAAATTTGTGAAAGTTTGAGTTTGATTTTTAAGAGATTTCAAAAAGGTTTTAAAAAGTTTCTAATTTCAGAAAATTTGGTTCTTGGAAAGTGAAAGTGGACTAAGGACTATGATTTTCTGAGTTTGAAAGGTTTTAAAACGTGTGTTTTAGGTTTGAAAAAGTTTTGAGAAAGATTTTTAAGAAAGACAAAAGAAAACAGAATATATCCCATTTGCTTGTTTTTGTTCTGTTTTGGAATTTTCAGGTTAGAAGATTGTTGATACTTGTTTCAGCTCCAACCCGAGTTGGAAGGAGGAGGATTCACATCCTCTAGGGTTTTGGACGTAAAACCCTAAGGTAACTCCTTTACCTTGTTAAATTTCAGAAAAATGAAGTCCATATGATTTCTGCATGATATTTGTTGATTGTGTTTGGAAAGTGACTGATTTGTGTTATTATATGATGGTATGCATGTTAGATGCTAAATTGTTCAGTTTGTAGGAGTTTTGATAGGTTTTGATTTGAAAATTTTGGTTTAAAAGTTTTTAAAGGGTGTTTGGCAACAAGGATTAGCAGGGGAGTAGTTTTTGATTTGGTTAATTAAAGTTGTTAGAAGGTTTAAAAAAGGTTAAGTTATATTTCTCATTAGTTGGAAAGTAATTTTGGAAAGATTGGAGCAATTTGAGTGATTTAAAAAGAAATCAAGTAGTCAAATCTGCATATCCACATTTTGCTTCAATTTTCATGAAATTTTGAAGCTTGGTTCTGGAAATCTGTGAAGTTATAGGTTAGTAAGTTATTGGATTTGCTTTTGTGCTCTTTGGAGTGTGTATGTGCTTAATTTGAGTGCTTAAAGTTCACTAGTGTGTTAGATATAAGCCATTAGAACCACCAGACCTGCACACTTCATCACAGAAACAACAAGGTGCTTTGTGTGCTTGGGTTCTTGAATTTTGAGTGCTAATTGTTGATTGCTACAAGTGTGTCTTGACTCCTTGTGCTCAGAAAGAGCACAAGGGTGCCTTTGTTCCCATAAAACATCACCAACACACCACACCAAGTCCTCTTGGTGGTCTTTTGTTAAGCTGTGAAGTAAGAAAGAAAGAACACCAACCTGTGTTCTTCCAAATTTGCAACTGAACACGTTTTGTTTAATCATTGGTTTAATCTTGCATTAAAAAGGTGAATTTGGATTGTGATACAAGGTTTAAGGTAAACAGTTTGGTTTGGTAAAGTTTAAAAGTAAAAAAAAATAAAATCGTCAAAAAGGGGTTTGCCAAGCATCGAACCCACAATCCTCACACTCACAACACACACCTCTTACCGCTGCCCTAGGGACTTTGACTGGTAAGAGGTTGTGTTGTTTTAAATATAAAGGGTTTTCTTTTCTAGCTTATTAAAACAAGCCGTGAGCTATTAAGCTCTTTTCAGCTTATTTGTTTAACTTATTTTTCACTTCTTATTTTTCTTAGGAACTTTATAGAATTTGTGATTTTTCTAGACTGGTTTTAGATTTTTCCATTTATTATATTATTTTTTAGGATTTATTTTGTACCCGTTTTTAGAAAAGTCATTAAAAAATAGAAAAAATAGTTTTAATTTTTAGGAAAAATAGTTTTTAGGTTTTTATTAGTATATTTGAGGTTTACATGTGAAAAAGTTTTCAAAAACTTTAATTTTTGATTTTATTTGATTTTAGGGTTTTTTAGCAACTTTAAAAATTAGTGTAAAATTAATTATAAGGTTTCAGAAACTTTTGTTTACATTTTCTTTCTAGTTAGAATATTTAGGATTTTTGAGAATTTTTTAGAATTTATTTAAGAACTTTTAATTTTTTAGAATATTTTATTATTATTTTATTCATTAAAATAAAAAGTTTTATTTTTATTCTTTTTTCATTTTTCCTAGATTCTAGACATTAAAATAGGACCTTTGTCACTTTCCAAATAATTTTTAGGCTTTTCAATTAATTTTTAGAATTAATTTAAGATTTAATAGATTTTAATAGTTTTTAGGAGTTTAAAAATAGTTTAATTAGGTTTTAAATTTTTTAAAAATAGTTTTTAGTTTAATTAAGTCATTTTTGAGGTTTACAAACTATTAAATCTTGTTTAGGGCTTTTTAATATTTAAAAGTGATTTTTAGGGCTTTAATTAGCATTAAAAAGTCATTATTAAATTAATTAAAAGGTTTTGGCAAGTTTGGATTTTTTGTAAACTCTTAGAATATTGTTTGGGATTTTTAGTAATTTTTAGGAATTTCTAGATTAAAATTTTAAATTTTGTGTTTTTCACGTTCTACGTCGTAACTTTCTAATAGTGTTTTTGCCTTATTTTTCTAATTTTTTCGTCTTCGTCATTTTCTCTTCTTTTCTTCTCATTAATAATCAAAAACATAATCAATCAATTCAATTCACAACGCACTAGCCTCCTCGAGAACGAACTCACCTTCTTTAGGGTCATTTACACACGATTTTCCTAAATCGTCGTGCTTACCCTATATATTAGTTGCTTGTTTTTCCTAAAGCAAGTAATCTAATTTTACAACTATCAGCTTCTTATGTTGGCTTTACGGTTTTTCAAATGGATGTCAAGAGTGCTTTTCTTTATGGCAAGATTGATGAGGAAGTTTATGTCACTCAACCTAAGGGCTTTGTGGATCCACTTCATCCCAAGAAAGTCTACAAGGTGGTTAAAGCTCTTTATGGACTTCATCAGGCTCCTAGAGCTTGGTATGAGCGTCTATCCACTTTCTTGTTGAAACATGGCTATTAAAGAGGCACTATTGACAAAACATTGTTCCTTAAAAGGAATGGCAAAGACATCATCCTGGTTCAAGTATATGTGGATGATATTATCTTCGGTTCTACTAGGAAGGAATGGTGTGATGAGTTTGAACAGCTAATGAAAGGAGAATTTTAGATGAGTGCCATGGGAGAACTCACATTTTTCCTTGGTCTTCAAGTCAAGCAGCAGTCGGATAGTATCTTCATTAGTCAAGACAAGTATGTTCATGAGATCATTCAAAAGTTTGATGTGGAACCTCTTAGACCAGTAACAACACCTTATGAAGTCACTAAAGTCAAACTCAAGAATGAGCCAGATCCTCCAGTAAATGTTCACATGTATAGGTCCATGATTGGCTCACTCATGTATTTGACTGCATCACGCCCGGACATTATGTTTGTAGTAAGTGCTTGTTCTAGACATCAGGTGGCTCTAACCGTTTCTAACTTGAATGCAGTCAAGAAAATATTCAAGTATATCAAGGCACAACCCAAGCTAGGCTTGTGGTATCCAAGGGAATCACCTTTTGTTCTTGAAGCCTATAGTGATAGTGATTATGCAGGTGCTAATAATGATAGGAAGTCTACTACTGGTGGTTGTCAGTTTTTGGGTCGAAGACTTATCTCATGGCAATGTAAGAAACAGATAATAGTAGCTACCTC
Organism: Glebionis coronaria; assembly: GCA_025667525.1. Lineage (NCBI taxonomy): Eukaryota > Viridiplantae > Streptophyta > Magnoliopsida > Asterales > Asteraceae > Glebionis > Glebionis coronaria. The sequence continues at coordinate 52,288,281 of CM046876.1, forward strand.
CTCAACAGAAGGTGAATATGTAGTTGCTGCTAGTTGTTGTGGACAAGTCTTGTGGATACAAAATAAAATGCTGGATTATGGGTTCAACTTCATGAACACAAAAATTTTCATTGACAATCAAAGTACTATCTGCATTGTGAAGAATCCGATGTTTCATCAACGAACCAAGCATATCGAGATTCGGCACCATTTTATACGGGATGCCAATGAGAAGAAGCTGATACAGGTTCTTAAAGTACATACGGATGATAATGTTGCTGATTTGTTGACTAAAGCGTTTGATGGTCCAAGGTTCAACCACTTGGTGGTTCACATTGGTATGGTCAATCCTCGAGGACTAGGATTGAGGGGAGGCTATGCCTAAGGGGAGGCTTCATGGACATGTTTATTTGTACAGTCTTACATATGGTAACTTCTAACAACATTTTTCAAGGGTATCCGCGGTGTGTGCAACTTCTAGTGGAATACTTTGGTTACTCCTAGTGGCAGTCTTCTGCTCCTAGTGGGCTCAAACCCTTATTTTTTACTTGTGGTTGGCTTCTAGTATCGATTTTGGGTTACTGTTCATTACATTGACTTTTGTTGACCACTCGCTGCTCCTAGTGTTGACCTTTTCGCGTTTTGACTTTCAGTCAACACCAGTTACTTCTGGTGTACATCATTGTTTATCTTTGGTAACTGGATTTTGCTAATAATGGTTTAAAGGGCAAGTGGTTATTCAAGCATTAATGACTTAATTTTAAAAGGGTAACCCCCATAATTAAGGGTCAATGAACAGTTTTTGTGACCTTTATTAATGGTCAAAAGGCTCATTTGACTCAGTTATCAAACACAATCCCACACATACGCTCCTACCCTTCACTCTCTTCAATCAATCATCTTCCACTGTTCAAATCATCATCAATGACATCACTCCAGTACAAGCCCGATCACAACAAGGTGGCCTATCTTAGCGAAGGTCCTAAAAGAGACGAATTCCTTGGCATCCTGGAATACATTGAAGCTTTAAATCTAAGGTATGCTTTTACTGTTTGCCCCACTGTATATGATACCGTCATTCGTCAGTTTTGGGCAACTGCCAACACCAATGTTGTTTTGGGTCGCCAATTAGAGTTCCATGCTACTATAGATGGTCGCTCCTATGTGGTGACTGAGGCATCCATTAGGTCTGCCCTTCATCTCCAAGATGAAGATGGCATTATTTCTCTTCCCAATGCGGAGGTGTTGGATGGTATGGCTATCATAGGTTATAATCATGAGGGGAAGTTTAACTTCCAGAAAAATAGATTTTCCCCTCAATGGAAGTTGCTGGTTCACTTTTTGATTCACTGTTTGAGTCCAAAATCTGGGAGTTGGGATGCGTTTCCCATCCCCCTTGCTACTGGTTTGATATGTATTGCTCAGGGTCGCACTTTTAACTTTTCTCGTTACTTGTTTGATGGCATGCTTAGTAATCTTAGTGACACTGGTTCTAGAAAGAAGTTCTTGATGTACCATAGGTTTTTGCAATAGGTTCTTATGTGCTTACCTAGGAATAGGTGAAAGTGAGATTTTACTAGTTAAAAAGTTCGTTTTCTCGGTGTCTAATCGAATTGATTACCAGTTGAAAGTGTGACTCAATTGTCTTTGGTAACGAAAAGGGAAGTTTGGTTTTCTATTTCTACCTAAAAGGTAAATACGTAAAGTAATAAAAATAAGCTAAAAGCAATTAACTAATAAAAACGAAACAATATGAATAATATAAAGTGAATTAAAACGAAACAATTAATAAAAATAAAACTAAAAGAAGAAATTAACTTTTGACTAAAAAATAAAATTTACTTAATGAAAAAGGAGAAAATAAAACTAAGAGGGTACTTTAAAACTAAACGAGGCAAAAGCTAAAGCGAGCACTAAATAAAAGATAAAACTTAAACTTTTCGCAAAAATATAAAATTTTAAAATTAGACAAAAAATATAAATAAAAATACGTGACTTTAAGAAATAAAATCGGAACAACTTTCAGATTAAACTAAACAATTACGGAACAATATAATAAATAAACAAGCTAGCAGGCAGCTAGCTAGCTCAAGCTACCAAGCAGGGTGGTAAAAAAGGCGGGAATTGTACTAAGCATGCAGGTAGACTAGCATGTCATTTAGTATATAGTTTGGAATGTCATAGCAGACTTAGTTCGGAATGTGTGTCAAGGTCATAGTTCGAAATATGCCTCTCCAACCTAGTTTGGAATCCAGTTTTGGACCTAGTTCGGAATGGGAAGTTCAGGATGTAGTTCGGAATGTACACATCCCCTACTTAATTCGGAATCCAGGCAACAAATGTAATTCAGAATAAGGGAGGTTGCACTTAACTCGGAATATGTTGATACGTGACCTAATTCGGGAAGTAGAAAACGACACTTAACTCGGAATAAGCTAGAATCTTGGTATAGTTCGGGTAATTAGGGTTTAAAACATTCCAAACTAAAACTAAAATTAAGAAAGTCTAAAAATTAAGCTAAAACCAAATAAGCACTTATCTAAAAACTTAACCAAATCAATTTTAAGAAAAAGCTAATAAGCCAAAATTTTAAAACTTTTAAAAACACTAATTAATATAAATATTTAAAATCAACTTTTTATAAAGTAACTTTTAAAAACACTTAATTAAATTTAAGAAAAGCACACAATAAGCTATAAAATCAATAAGCTAAGACAATCAAACACATAAAAAGATAACAAACAATCAAATAAGCATGACAATAAGTAAATAAGCATAAAGATTAAGCAAAACAAGAAAGAAAGAATGAGAGATTAATTAAAAACTTGATTAAAATTAAAGATCCAACAACACAAATTAAAACTTACTTGAAATTAAAGACAAGAAATTAAGATGACAATATGAAAGTGCAAGTAAAAAAATGGAAAGACTAATTTGTCAAATTAGCTAAAACCTCCTAATGACACATTAGGAGGGCATTTATAGGGAGGATTAACATGTGTTGATCTTTTCTTCCTTTTCTCGTCTTTTCGTCTTTATAAATTCTTTGACTTTTTTCGACTTTGTCTTGGGATTATTTGAACTCGTCTTATAATTTCTTCATTTATTAGACTTGAGTTCTTCGACTTCATTAAACTTCTGTCTTTAGACTTTTTCTTTGATAAATCTTCAGAATAGGCCTTGGACTTCCGTTCTTTTTGCACTCTTGATCTTTTGACTTCGTCTTTTGTCTTTTTCTTCGATAAAAGCCCGTGAAAGCCCGTGTTTTCTTCCCTTTTCACATTTGATCCTAAATCACAACAAAAACACAAACCACGCATAATTCCGACATTTACGAGATAAAATACATGTTTTGGCTTGGTTATTATTATAAATAAGTGGTAAAAGGATAAGTGTTTTCACACTTATTAATAGGAAGAAATATGTGCCTCCTAAGCTTACTCAAAAAGTTTATGCGAATATGGCACTTGGTTATCATGGTCCTTTGAGGCCCTTCACTGATGCTATGCTGGGCCTTGCCCAAGGGGGTCCCAATGTTGTTCCTCCGGCTGGCCAAGCCAAGGAGGAACCTCAATTGGTGGATGATCCTATGGAGGAGGAGAACCCTGCTACTGGTGTGCCCCATTTGGAGGTTGAGGAGCCAGTTCGAGAGGTGGTGGTAGAAATGCCATCTACCTCAAAGGCTGCCCCTTCTTCTGACCCACATGAGTCCCCATTTGCTGATTCTCCCCCTCCTAGCTCAGCTCCACATTCTGCTGAGAAGCCTTCTAGTTCTCATGCCCATATGGATGACCCATCATTTGCTACTGGTCCTAATGACGCATCCTCTAAACCGAGTCCTCTTGGTGGGGAAGCTGAGGAACCTGTTACTTTGACTTCTTTGCTGCACAGGTACTATGCCAAGATTGTTTCATTGGAGGATGAGCTCAACCAACACCGCAAGCTCACAAGGGATTTCATGCTTCCATTGGCGAACAGGGTCAAATCCTTGGAGACGCAGCTCAAGCGCCACAAAAAGAAAGTGGTGCTAACTGATTCTTATGAAGATGAAGAGGAGGATGGGTTGACTATTTTGGCAAGGGCTGCGTTTGCTGCTAAGCCAAGTGATGACCTGCCTGCTCCTCCTAGTCCTTCATGCATTCCTACTACTGCTGCTAGTCCCATGCCAATGGATGATGATTCTACTAGTCCTTCATCTACCACTCTTGGTCCATCTCATGATCCAAAGGGGAAAGCCCCTATTACTGATGCACCCTCTCCTCCCAAAAAGAGAACTCGCAGACATATAGAGGAAGAAAGATTGGGATAAGAGGCTGCTCAGAAATTGCAAGAAGGGTTTGTTGGAAATTCACTTTATGTGACGACATTTAAGAATTCCTATTAGTTATCATAGTCACACACGCTTAGACTAGACTAGGAAACAATGTATAGTTAAGTAGGTGTGTGACTATATATACCCCTCCAAGGCTTCTAAGGAGGGGTTGTTGCTTGTGTTTCATTTGTGTTTAATACATTTTTCTTTCTTTTTACACACAACCCTCTATCTCTCTCTCCACCATGGCAGCCACCACTTTCCACCACCCACCTAGACCACCGGATCTATAATAGCAAACCCACAATTGGCATCAGAGCTTTGTTTCAATTCTTGGATCGTGTTTTTGTTATTGATTTTGGTGGTCTAATTTTTTTGTTTCAAAATCTGTATAACAGTTTTTACAATCTGTTTTAATTTTTTTGTTACAAATTAAAGTTTTGGTGTCCAAATATGTTAAATCTTTTAGTCACGATTGTTGTGGTTAACTAGTCATTGTCTACTGTTCATTTGTCTTGTCCAAAACTGTCACACAAGAATATCTGGTCAAAAGTTGTTATTTTTTTTGGTCAGTCTCATGGGTCATAGGCTCAAATCTTTTATCAGTGTTCTCATTTCTGATTCATGGTTTCATCTTTTATATCATAAGTTTCATCATCATTTATGACTTTTGTGATATTTTAGAAGATAAAGATGAGCCCAAAATTGCCTAGAAACTCATATTTGCCCAGAAAATCAAATCCAGATGAAGATAGCCCAGAAAAACAAGTTCCTGGAAAAACGGAAAAAGTACACCATCTTTTGGATATGATCGCATTGATTGCGATGGATGAATGCGATGACTTGTTGTGATGACTCGCTGCAATGACTCGCTGCGATGACTCGTTGCGATGGACTCATGTTGCGATGGCATGAACTTAAAAGGACTGCGATGGACTCAGTTTTTTTGACATTGCGATGCATTTTTTTAATTCATTGCGACCTGACCATGTTTAAAAAACTTGCCGAGACCTTAAAAAACTTTTTGACCAGAACCAAGAGTTTACCAACTTATCACCAACCTTATAACTCCATCAAATCCACTACAAATCTAACTAAGCCCATCATCTCCTAATCCCCCATCGCATCTAGACTCAAGCATAGCAGAAAACAAAATCAAACAAATCTCAGATTAAATTTTTTCGTGCTCAAACATGAAGCCGTGATCAATTAAGATCATGTTCACGAAAATAATTATCATCATAGATCTTATTATGTATGGTATTCACCATATTTTATATTCGAACTTAAAGTACGGTCTATAACAATTATGTCATAACCTTACTTTGATTCGATTCTCACTATTTCAACAACATGCAATTAAAATCAATGCACCTACCCGAGACCTTATGGCAAGATCTTGAAGATGATAAATCAGATTCGATTATTGACTCCATCTACAAGATTCGACTTTTACAAATCGAGCTATAAAATGGTGTTAAATTCTTTATGTGATTTAGTGGTGGTTTTTTGATTCTAATCAGATTGACTACGAATCTGAGATCATGAAGATTAAACAAGGATTAAAGGGTGTCTTGTTTAAATTTCATGATTACTTTTGCTGTTGTGTGAGATTTGTTTGATGATAATAGCAGATTACTTGGTGTTGATTTGATTATTTGAGTGGGACGGAGGTTTTGAGATAAATGGATTTTGAGGCGGATTAAACGAGATGGGGTTGAGAGAGTAGTTTGGAAGAAAACGGCAGATTGAAAAATATGATTAGGGTTGCTAATCTTTAGGGTTTGGTACCTGTTTGATATCACTGACTTTTTGGTTGGACTGGGTTTCATTGGGTTAAGTATTTTTTTGGGGCTTCAATTTATCTATTGGAAAGTAATTGTGGGCCGTGTGATTTTGCTCTATACACGATTTTTTATCTCAAAATTTTTATTTTTGAATAAAATTTGTGTGTATTAAGTTATACTTCGGTCGTCATCGGGACGTGACAAAATGACTAAGTAACGTGACAAAGAGACGAGACAAAGTGACAATATTTATTTGATGAGACCAAGAAAAATGGCTAAATTTTTTAGTGGCTAGGGATTTGTTTGATCGGGTATTAATAATTCGGAGTTGAAGACGGATTTTTTCGAAGGCGTGAACTCATTTTATCTTTCACGATAACTTGCTCATGCTTAATCTTAGAATGAAGACTTATTTATCTAGTTTCCGGGTTCGGGGTAGTTGGTTGATGACTCGGATAACTATCACTTAATGAGCTACATTATTGTACTCTATGTCACGCGCATAGTCGACGTGGATAATTACAAGAGGTGTTGTGCTTATATACTTCTTTAGTGATGTATTCGGTACTTAGAGATTTCTCCACTGTTCCTCATTCAACAATTGTGCAAGCTTAAGTCACAAGACCGAGGGATTCTTATTTAGTTTCACGTTTGGTATATCCGGTTCATTCTATCAGTGGTCACTTCAAATTGCTTACAAGGGGGTTGGTAAAGATGGCCATGGAGAGTTTATGAGTAGAGTATTTCGATCAACAGTTGATTCTCACAAAATATATAATTCTGCTTATTTATTATTCTCACGAGATTTCAGGTACATGTGCGTACGATTTATTGCTGGTTCTAAATTTCGAAACCATCAAGGGGGAAGAAGAAGACATATTAATCGCACAACGAGTACACGTGATGAACTTCATACCTTCTTTTGATTTGAAGACACTCCGGGAAGACATTTTTCATAACCGCAGAGAAAATCAGTGTTTTAACTCGTGGCGTTATCAATATCTAAACGGTACACTACTGATTCGATGTTTAATTGTTTTGATGTTGCAATTATTCATCATCATTATCCTATATGGAGAGATATGCACTTCCGGGACTTAATTGACTCTGGTGCATCTCCGGAAGAAGATATGTGTATTTCCAGGACGTAATTGACTATGGAGTTACGATGTCAACTTCATGAATGGGATAAAGTGTCTACTTCAGTATTTGAGCTTCATACTTGGGATTGGTTTATTTTCTTCAACTATGTGGGGGAATAAATGTCTTGATTCTTTCTAGTATGCATAACTTGAACTCTCAGGGGGAAGAAAAATTCAGAAGAATTATTCAAGCGTGAGAAGAGATGTTGTTGATCCACTTGGTGTGCCCCTGACTTTCAATCACTCATAGTAACATTATCATGTTATATGATGGGGTTTACTTTTTAAATTCCGCTGTGCGCTTAATCATTCTAAGCTTTATTGAAAGCTTTGAAGTTGCTTACGAGGATTGTCGGTTTAGGGGGAAGCTATTTAAAAGCTTCTACATCAAGTTTATGTGGCATGAATTAGGGGGAAGTTAATTCAGAAGCTTCTCCTTAACCAGAAGTATATGGATTACTTAGCTCGTGTCGTTACAGTATTTCTACTACAAGTTACTTTAAAGATGAGTCGTTTTGAAGTGAAGACTTGAAGTCAAATGCCTCAGAAGACATCATCAGCATTGGACGCTTCATGAAAGCTTTTGTTCTTAATCATTATGTACTTGTTAGGAAAAATATTGTAAGGAATTCTGCACGTCGTCCCATGGGGGAAGATTGTTGGAAATTCACTTTATGTGACGACATTTAAGAATTCCCATTAGTTATCATAGTCACACACGCTTAGACTAGACTAGGAAACAATGTATAGTTAAGTAGGTGTGTGATATATACCCCTCCAAGGCTTCCAAGGAGGGGTTGTTGCTTGTGTTTTCATTTGTGTTTAATACATTTTTCTTTCTTTTCACACACAACCCTATATCTCTCTCTCCACCATGGCAGCCACCACTTTCCACCACCCACCTAGACCACCGGATCTATAATAGCAAACCCATAGAGTTTGACCATCAAGCTGCGGCTACCTCAACGGCTGCGGCTGAGGATGAAACCCTGCAACAACAGAGACGTGAGCAGCTAAGGCACAATGCCATGCATTAGGATAATCATGACTGGATGAATGTGTTTACAACCCTCACTTCTGTCTACTCTTAATTCTCCGATTTGTTGGGTGCGGGTGTGAATCAAGGTAACTGTGTTCAATGGGCAATGCCATTGATTCAAAAACAAAAGGAAGCTCTTGCTGCTCAGCTTCACGAACAACGTCGCAACAGACCTCTGTCTCGTGCTGAGGAAAGACGGTTGATGCAGCAGTATGTGAAGAATCAATCGGCTGCTTATTATCATACTGGTTGCACATGGAATAAGGTGAGGAGGCTATCTTTTGATGAGCTTAAGGAACTATACACCAAGATGATCAAGCAAAGGGATACACCTATTCCTGATCATGTTATCTATCGCCCACCTCCTCGTGTTGTCCACACTTCTAGGCCTGCTGCTGCTCCCACTTCATCGATGGTTGTTCAAGAAGGTACTTCTGGGGTTCCATCTACTAGTGCACCTACTACTGCTGTTCTCACCACCACCTCTTCAAAGATTGATCCCACTCATTCTACTGTTGATACTACCACCACTGCTAAAGCTACTCCCACTCCTGCTGTTACTACCACACCTATTACTCCTGCTGTTGATCCTACACCCACACCGGTTACTGAACCACTTCCTACTCCATTCGCAACTGCAGCCACTTCTGAGCCTTTGATTGTTGATGAGAATGTCCCTGCTGTTGCTGCTCCCACCAATGTCAAGGTAAAGGAGGAATCCTCTTCTAGTGTCCTCACCCCTCACCGTTCTATTCGGAAGAAGAAGGCTCGTCATGGTAAGACTGTACCATTTGAGAAGAGGGATCCTGCTAATCTAATAGATGCCGCTTCTGATAGCGAGAATGAGTTACCCCTTGGCAAAGGCTGGATTGTATCTTGGGAGTTCAAGCCATCCACCATTTCTCTTGGTACCTTTACTCATATGATCACGACTAGTGATGGCTACACTCGGTATGTCTTTGGATTACAAAGCATTTTGTCGTGGGTGGAGCGTCGTGATCTTATGCTGTTGTATGGGTTGGTTGATGCTGAGATTCCTAAGTCTCCTAGTGAGCTTCCTAACTGGTCTGGGTTGACTATTTGGGGAGAATTGAATTTATGTTGGATTGCCCCCTGATTCTCCTCGTGCTGGTGTATGGAAGGAACAACCTCGCTGGGTGATAAGGAGGTGGAAGTTGTATGTTGGGTGTGTTGTACATGTTTTGGAACTTGAGTCTGGTGCTGTTGTGTTTAGGTTTGTTGATGTGGAGTATCCTTTGACCATTTCTACCATGGAGGCTATGCTGGAGAGTCACCTGGTGGTGTCCAATGCTCCTTCGGGCAACGAGTCTGCTATGGCCACTTCTTTGATTGAGATAATTCAAGCTCGGCTGCTGGCGGACAAGGTTGCTGCTTCTGGTATGTAATTGGTATGTGTTGGTTTGTCTCTTCTCTATTTTTGATACTTTATACATTCTTTTCACCAATATGTACAGTGATTGGTGACTAACACTTTACTTTATTTAGTTTATAAAAAAAGAAAAAAATCAACTTTTATATAATATCTGCTTATACGTTTAACATGTGATGGAAGTTCAAAACTTGTAAATCATATAATATATGCTTATACTTTTCCATCATGAAACTGTGTTTCACTTGGCATTTTCACACTTGGGCTGTCATGAGAAGTACTACTGGTGTTGGACCTAGTCCACACAACAAATGGTGCTCAACTCACCATGTCTTGCCGACAAGAAAGATTTGCTTCACCATGAGGGTACGGCTCTGGTGTGATTATCAAATCCGTTGATGGTTGCCTGTTTACCCAAAATTGGATGGTTTTCACTTGACTTGGTCCTAGACTGAAAAGTGGCTAGTCCAAGGGGGTACGGCTCTTGGTAAAGACTCATATCAAATCCGTTGATAGCTGTAATAGCTTGTTCAAAGCTATAGGGTTTTCAGATCACCGATGCTTTATTACTAAGAGTTTGCTATTCCGGAAGGGTACGACTTCTGGTAAAGATCTAAATCAAATCCGTTGACGGCTGTGATGATTTTCCCAAAATCATTAGGGTACCCCCACTCACCATTGATTTACGTTCTAAGAGTTGGGCTGGGTTCTGGTCTCCTAGGGTGATGCTTATTCCACCACAAAGACTAGCTAGCCCAAGAGCGAGCAGCTACTTAGTAAAGGCTCATCAAATATGCCCATGTTGCTGTAACGATTCAACAAGTGCAGATGTGTTCAAAGCTTTCAAGAAGCTTCTCGATGTTACTAGTTGCAACAGTCTTGGTGTTCTCAAATCCTGATGGTTATATTGCTGTTGTTTGTGCTGCTGTTTCAATCCTCATGCTGTTTTCCAAGATCTACCAAGAAACTTAAAATCAACCAGTCAAATTCAAGTTTAGGGGAGGATTGTTAGGACCTCTGGAATAGATATTTGTAATAAATAAACTAGGAGGTATGTAGTTCTCGCTGGTCCTTGTAGTAGTAGGAGCAATACGTGCTCCTGGTGTAGTATAAACTCGACCATTATTATTGTAACACCCCATTTTGGAAATGGAATATTACGCATAATCATGGCGTGTCATCAAAGCATACAAGGATAATTGTCTAAGCATTATTCGACCATAAAAGGGAAATACCGGAATCAAACATCGGTAACCCCAAAGTAAAGCTCATCACACACAAACATAAATACTGTAAAAGGAAAGGACGAAACAATGTCCATAGCAACTGTATCAAAGTAAAGGAAATGCATAAAGTAAAGAAAGACAGTAAAGCTTCCAATCCATATGCACGTACGTTTGAGATCTACGAGCGTCCCAGAGTACCTGCCGTTTTGGGAACATGAAAAGGAAAACGGCTGAGCAAGACGCTCAGTGCACGGATGTACAATATAGCATTGAAATAGAATAAACATGTAACATATAACAGCGGAAGACTAAGTTCTGAGTAAACTGGTTAAGTATTAATAAAACTGGTTTTATAGTTTGAAAAGCCTTATGTTTATCTTGTGAAAACTGTTTTAACATATATATATACCATAGCCCATATAGGTCATGAAAAGGTCACGTGCATGAATACTTGGAGGGGTGACCTCATCATGCTGGTTAGAGGGGATGCCTCTAATCAATATACTGGTTTGGGTAGGAGGGATCAACTCCTTGTGAAGGGTGCAAGGCACACACCACATTCACCATGATAAACTGAATAAAACATGTAACTAGGATGCACCCATACGCCCCACCTGATATAATAATATGGCCAAAACTGAAAAGGGACGCCACGAGCAATCACTCCGCCGTGGGGAAGTCATAACATCGGTGCCTCCAATGCTATGGTTATGGTACCTCCATAACTAGGTGAAACTGGTCATGCTTGTATATGGCTATAGATTATGCTAATTAAACATAAGCAGTTCAAAACAATAAAACAAATACTGGGGAAAACAGTTGGCTGCATACGGGGAAATCCTAATAAGAAAAGAATGTCCATACTGAAAGGACGGGAATCCGTACCTCAAGTCCAGTGAATGAACGGAAGAAAGACTCCTACTTCTGGATCACTAATGCTACATGAATACACACGTGTATAAGTATCGATTCACTGATTACGTACTGGGTTTTATGTCTCATTTTAGCTGACTTGGTATGTTTTAGGTCATGGTTCACTGTTTAAAGCCTTAAACTGTGTTTATCTTGTATTCTGATTAATCCGTTTAAGTATTACTGGTATTTCATGTATTATTATACTTACTGTGTAATAATAAGTAACTTTCCAAAAATAGCAGGTTTCCAAAAATAGAAAGTTTCCAAAAATAGAAAGTTTCCAAAAATAGAAAGTTACCAAAAATAGAAAGTTTCCAAAAATAGAAAGTTTCCAAAAATAGAAAGTTTCCAAAAATAGAATTTACTGCTTAAAATAGATTAGTTTCTAAAAATAGAAAGTTTCCAAAAATAGATCAGCTGCCTTAATTAAATAAGTTTCCATATATAGAAGGTTTCCATGATTAGATTAGCTACCTGAAATAGATAGATTTCCATATATAGAAGGTTTCCATTAATAGATTAGTTGCCTTATTTAATTAAGTTTCTATAAATAGAAGTTTCCATATTTAGAATTAAGCTGGTTACATAAGCTAACATATAAGTCTAAGTGTTTATAAGCTTGTTTCTTAAGTCAATAAGATATAGTATATAGTTTAATTATTATTTCATGTATTTTAATTAAACTATAGGTTAAGCATTTTAATTAAAGTATAACATGTTTTAATTAAAATGAAATGAAGTACTTAGGTTAAAATATGTATTATTATTATTATTAATAATATAACCTAAGTCATGTCTAAATTAATTATTTATAGGCATGTTTTAAATAATTAATTAATTATAACTTATAACATAAAATACTTAGGTTAAATTAATATCATGCTAAATTAATAATTAGAATAACCTAAGTCATGGTTTAATTAATATCTCATGTTATTAATTAATTTATATCCTAAGTTCATGATTCATAAAAATTAACATGTAACATAGATCATGATTTAACCAACGAACCATGAATCGGGCATGAATTCGACACCGTACCCCGAGCCAAACCCGGGGCACGTGTGCCTCCTCGCTGCCGTGGGTCCCACAAGCACCAACCAAGACCTAAAATGGTCTTGGTGGTGGCGGCAATAAGCAAACCAAACCCCCTTCGGGTTTGTTTGCTAGGCGGCTAAAAACAAACACCCTTTTAAATCATTCTTTGATTTTAATTAACCCCAAAACATGTTAGGTCAATGTTTAATTATCATGTTTTTAAAAAGAAAGTAATAACATGTTCATGAAAATAATCAAAGATTAAAAAGAATTAAAAAAAGGGTTTAAAAAGGTATACCACTATGTAGCTTGGAAAAGGATGAACAAACACTGATTATAGCAATAGTTTTTAAGATCAAAATCAACCAATCACCCTCCTATGGTGATGCTAAGGTGGCGGCACAAAGAGAGAGCAAGGAGGAGGAGAGAAAACTCTTTTAGGGTTTTTGTGTTTATTTCTTGAAAGTGAAAAATGAAAACTAGTTTTACTCTTTACCCCCTTTACTTGTAAAAGTCCATGGGCTAAGCACACCTTGGTATATGTGCCGTGGGTATGGGGGCCCCACATGGGGTACCCGTACCTTTCTCGTGTCCCGATGTTTCGTGTTCGTTCGTGGTTAAACGTGCTCTTGTTTAAAGTGTTTATGTTTATTTTATCATGTCGTTTATCGTAATCTTAACGCTCGTAATTATATTATATGTATTTACGTAATTATTCTAGTTCGTATTTTAAATGGTGATCATGATTTAATTATGTTCACGTGACATATTTATTAACTGTTTATCATGAGTTCGTACGTAATCGATACTTGTCATGTCACACACGTATGCACTTGCTTGATTATTAGCACATGAATGTGATCAATACTAAATGAGGTAAGTTTTAATCTAGGACGTACGATCTTAAGGGCACTATTCATGGTAAAAGCATGCGGGTTTTACAATTCATACCCCCTAAAAAGAATAATTCGTCCCCGAATTATAGATAAAGTAAGCTGAAAAGAAGTAACATACCCGAACTCAAAATATGAAGTGAGGGTAAGAAGCCCGAATAGACTCCTCTGTTTCCCAAGTGGTTTCCCACTCGGTATGGTCCCTCCAAAGAATTTTGACGAATGGAATCGTCTTCCTTCTCATGACTCGTTCTTGCCTGTCAAGAACTCGTTCGGGTTCCTCTATAAAAGTGAGATCTTCACGTATCTGTTCCAGTGGATACTGAACCATGTGAAGGGGATGATACTTGTACCCTCTGAGTAAGGACACATGGAACACGTTATGCACGTGCGAAAGCTGAGGAGGTAACGCCAATCGGTAAGATACTTCACCGATTCGCTCAATGATATCAAAAGGTCCGATGAAACGAGGACTGAGTTTTCCTTTGATCCCGAAGCGTTTAACACCACGTGCCGGCGAAACCTTGAGGAAGACGTGATCTCCCACATTAAAATGTATGTCCCTACGATGTTTATCGGCGTAACTCTTCTGACGTGACCGTGCTTCCTGCAGCTTCTGCTTAGCTACTTCGATCTTCTCATTGGTCATCTCTATAATCTCTGGTCCTTCGAGTGTTGGCTCTCCCACTTGATCCCAGCAAGTTGGAGCGCGACACTTTCTGCCATACAACATCTCGAAAGGAGCACATTTGATACTTGCGTGCCAGCTGTTGTTGTATGCAAACTCGACTAAATAGATGTAATCGTCCCAATCACCTGTTCATTCCAACGCACACGACCTTAACATATCTTCCAATGTCTGAATTGTTCGCTCCGACTGTCCGTCCGTTTGAGGATGAAAGGCCGTACTCAGCTTAAGTTGTGTACCCCAAGCTTTTTGCAGACCTTTCCAGAATCGTGACGTGAAACGAGAATCTCTGTCTGAGACGATGCTGGAGGGAGTGTCGTGAAGTCTCATGATCTCCCTTCTGTAAGTATCTGCGAGTTTACTTACCGGATCTTCCTTGCGTATCGGTAAGAAATGAGCTGATTTGGTGAGTCGATCAACAATGACCCAAATAGCATCGTGCTTCTTCTTGGTAGGCGGAAGACCGGTAACAAAATCCATGGTGATTTTGTCCCACTTCCACTCTGGAATATCCAACGGTTGAAGGAGACCGCCCGATCGCTGATGTTCGATCTTAACCTGCTGGCAGGTAAGACATTTGGAGACATAAGTGGCTACATCCTGTTTCATACCACTCCACCAAAAGTGCTGTCTGATGTCATGGTACATTTTTGTCGACCCAGGATGTATAGAAAATGGGGAGCTGTGAGCTTCAGCTAACAATGCTTCCCAGAGTTCTTGATTGTCAGGAACACAAAGTCTCGTGCCCTGCCAAACGATACCGTCTGCGTCCATTCTGAATTCTGTCAGCTTCTCCAAATTCTGAATTATCGCCCAAATCTCTCCATCATCCTTCTGCGCTTCCTTGATCCTAGTCAGTAACTCAGGTTCTACTCTAAGATTCGCCCAGTATCCGTGCTGCCCACGTACCATGATTTTGATGTCTAGCCGCTCCAAGTCTCTTATGTTTTGTTCCTTGATCTCAATGCCGTTGATCATTCCGGACTTTCTGCTGAGTGCATCTGCTACTACATTAGCTTTCCCGGGATGATATTGTAGGTTAATATCATAATCCTTCAACAGTTCCAACCATATCCTTTGTCTCATGTTCAATTCTCACTGTGTGAAGATATACTTCAAGCTCTTGTGATCCGTGAAAATGTCGCATGATTCTCCGTATAAGTAATGCCTCCATATCTTCAATGCGAACACCACTGCAGCAAGTTCCAGGTCATGCGTAGGGTAGTTTTCTTCATAGGGCTTAAGCTGCCGTGAAGCATACGCGATCACTTTCCCATGTTGCATGAGAACACAGCCCAGTCCCTTCCCCAATGCATCGCTATAGATCTGAAATCCACCCGTACCAGATGGGAGAGTAAGAATAGGTGCAGATACTAACTTCTGCTTTAGGTCTTCGAAGCTCTTCTCTCGATCTTCCGTCCAGACGAATTTCTCTCCTTTTCGCATCAGTTTGGTGAGAGGTAGTGCCAAGCGGGAAAAGTTCTCCACGAATCTGCAATAATATCCAGCTAAGCCTAAGAAACTGCGGACTTCTGTCGCCGACGTTGGTCTTGGCCATTTAGTGATAGCCTCAACCTTCGCTGGGTCCATAGTGATCCCTTCTGCTGAAACAATGTGACCTAAGAATGCCACCTTGTTTAACCAGAACTCGCACTTGGAGAATTTCGCATACAGCTGTTTCTGACGTAGAATCTGTAGTACCATAGGAAGATGGTCTTCGTGTTCCTCCGTGGACTTTGAGAAAATCAGGATGTCATCGATGAATACAATGACAAACTTATCAAGGAATTCATGGAAGATTCTGTTCATCAGATCCATGAATACTGCTGGAGCATTAGTCAGACCGAATGGTATGACTACAAACTCATAATGGCCATAGCGGGTACGAAAAGCAGTCTTGGCAATATCCTGCTCTTTAACCCTTAGCTGATGGTAGCCTGACCTTAGATCGATCTTTGAGAAGTGTTTGGCTCCTTGAAGTTGGTCAAACAGATCGTCTATACGTGGCAGTGGATATCTATTGCGCATGGTAATCTTATTAAGTTCACGGTAGTCAATGCAAAGTCGCATGCTGCCGTCCTTCTTCTTAACGAACAAGACTGGTGCGCCCCATGGAGATGCGCTTGGTCTAATGAACCCTCGTTCAAGAAGTTCCTGCAGTTGGTCCTTCAGTTCTTTTAGCTCTATGGGAGCCATACGATACGGAGCCTTAGAGATTGGCTCAGCTCCTGGAACAAGGTCGATGTTGAACTCCACTTCTCGTGCAGGTGGTATACCTGGAAGTTCATCTGGGAAGACGTCTTGAAATTCCGAAACTACTGGTTGATCCTGAATTGATGGGGATTCAGCATCCATGTCGTGAACCGTAGCTAGATAACCTTCGCAGCCATGTGACAGTAACGCACGTGCTTGCAAGGTAGATATCACTTGTACAGACCGTCCGGGTATGAACCCGTTATGAATGTACTCTGGTGCATTAATGTCGCCGAAGATCACCCGATATGAGTGGCAGTCTATGGTAGCATGGTGCTTGGATAGCCAGTCCATGCCGAGAATCATATCGAACTCAATCATGTCTAAGGGAAGTGCATCTACTGCACGAATTTTATCGTCAAACTCTAGAGGAAGACTCTTGTATACATGAGTTATTAATACAGAGTCCCTCAAAGGCGTGGAAATGGTAAGCCTATTTTCTAATGGCAAGGGAAGTGTCCTGATGTTCTTAGCATAAGTAGTGGAAATAACTGAATGAGTGGCACCCGTGTCGAAAAGAACACATGCAGCCTGGCCGTACATATACAAATTTCCAGTAATGGTACCTGTAGATTTTTTTGCCTGGTCGCACGATGTCGTGTAGACACGCCCAGTGGTAGGAGGCGGTTTAGTATCAGCATGACCCGAAGTACCCTCCATTTCACCCTTACGGCAATCTCTCATACGATGGCCAGGGAGGCCGCACTTGTAGCACGCGTCGGAATCACGACGACATGGGCCAGGGTGTCTGCGATGGCAAGTACTGCAAAGAGGATGACTGAATCCTCCAGCAGGAGTCCTTGCTTGCTGAGGGCCTGCTGATGACAAAACGTGTTAAGAATAAAGTATATGCACGAGTATAGGACGTAAGCGTCATAAGATGTTTACCAGTGTTAGCTGAACGGTTAGGCTGAGAACCCCTGTGGTTCTGGTCCTTCCCGTTACCGTGGTTCCTGGTAGAGGTTAATATAGTGTCAGCATGAGAGATATAACATGAAATCATAAGAAGATGCGTAAATAGTAGGACCTGCTGTTGTTGGAGTGTCCCGCATTGTTACGGTAATTATCATTACCGTTGCGCCTTTCCACAACAGAACGGTCGTTATTATGACCGTTTCCTTTGGGCTGATGAGGCTGCTGCTGGGTAGCCGGTTGAGACCGGTCCCCAGTTTTCTGCCTGGAAGATACAGTTTAAGAGATGATTATAGAACATATAATGATAGGATGCGATCTGGTTATCGATAGAACACGAAATGTTTACCTCTTGTCGGGTCTTTCACCTTCCCCGAACTCATCGCGTTCCTGCAACATCTCAAGCTTCCTTGCTGCGTCGGCCACTTGTGCTACTGTATTGAACGTAGCACATACCAGATTGTTCGCGACCGAGGTGCGAAGTGCCCACCTAAAATGGTGTGCCTGCTCCTCAGGAGTACCAGCTGCTGCTCCCAGAAAACCAGCCAAGCGAAGAAAGCGCTGCATGAATTCGTTGCTATTCTCGCCCGCTCTCTGACGTATCCCATGGTATTCTCGCTTGAGTTTGTCCTGCTCTGCCTTAGGAAAGAACTGTTCCATCACTCTCTCCTTGAATTGGGCCCATGTCAAACCAACGACCCATTCATCACCTCCTTCTGACTGCGTCAAAGCTAGCCACCAGTTGAGTACATCGCCTTCAAACCGGTAGCATGCCAATCTCGCCTTGAAGGCGGGGTCACATCCCATAGCATTGAAGATTTTCTCAATGTGAGTCAACCAGCTTTCAGCATCGCTGGGGCTATCAGTCTTTTCAAAAGCTCTAGGACGGAGCTTGTTAAATCTTTCCAACCATACCGCTAGTGTCACTGGGGGAGGAGGAGGAGGAGGTGCCTGATTCTGTTGCTGCTGATTGTTGGCAGCTTGGACTTCAGTACGAATGTCATTCCTCAGTTGAGGAAGTAAGGCTTGCATGGCAGCCTGAATTGCGGCATTGAGCTGCTCTTGCTCGCGTGTGAGAACCATCTGACAGTATAACATAAACATATGATTAACAGTTCAAACATAAAATATAACTTGTATATATACATAAAAAAAATTTATGTTAAAAAAAAAATTTCACGAGAAAAATTTATGCAAGAAAATCTTTGTATGAATGCATGATGCGGTTTTATGAAAACTTTTGATGCTCGAGAGTGAACGCCTCTGGTCAGTTCACTCAAAATAAAAGACATATCGAGGGGACGCCTATGGGTCGGTCCCAAATCTAAAAGTTTCGATAAAACACATGCGACTAAATAGGGTCAGTCCTGTACCAACCATTACTTAGTCAAAAACCCTGTAACAATGACATGTATATGTATGCTTAAAAATGATGAATGCATGAAAACAACTATCAGTTCTAGGAAGACCGTAGTGACTACCCACTAATCACAGGTCATATTTGAGAGCCTACAGGTCGAAACCTTGGCTCTGATACCATAATTGTAACACCCCATTTTGGAAATGGAATATTACGCATAATCATGGCGTGTCATCAAAGCATACAAGGATAATTGTCTAAGCATTATTCGACCATAAAAGGGAAATACCGGAATCAAACATCGGTAACCCCAAAGTAAAGCTCATCACACACAAACATAAATACTGTAAAAGGAAAGGACGAAACAATGTCCATAGCAACTGTATCAAAGTAAAGGAAATGCATAAAGTAAAGAAAGACAATAAAGCTTCCAATCCATATGCACGTACGTTTGAGATCTACGAGCGTCCCTGAGTACCTGCCGTTTTGGGAACATGAAAAGGAAAACGGCTGAGTAAGATGCTCAGTGCACGGATGTACAATATAGCATTGAAATAGAATAAACATGTAACATATAACAGCGGAAGACTAAGTTCTGAGTAAACTGGTTAAGTATTAAGAAAACTGGTTTTATAGTTTGAAAAGCCTTATGTTTATCTTGTGAAAACTGTTTCAACATATATATATACCATATCCCATATAGGTCATGAAAAGGTCACGTGCATGAATACTTGGAGGGGTGACCTCATCATGCTGGTTAGAGGGGATGCCTCTAATCAATATACTGGTTTGGGTAGGAGGGATCAACTCCTTGTGAAGGGTGCAAGGCACACACCACATTCACCATGATAAACTAAATAAAACATGTAACTAGGATGCACCCATACGCCCCACCTGATATAATAATATGGCCAAAACTGAAAAGGGACGCCACGAGCAATCACTCCGCCGTTGGGAAGTCATAACATCGGTGCCTCCAATGCTATGGTTATGGTACCTCCATAACTAGGTGAAACTGGTCATGCTTGTATATGGCTATAGATTATGCTAATTAAACATAAGCAGTTCAAAACAATAAAACAAATATTGGGGAAAACAGTTGGCTGCATACGGGGAAATCCTAATAAGGAAAGAATGTCCATACTGAAAGGACGGGAATCCGTACCTCAAGTCCAGTGAATGAACGGAAGAAAGACTCCTACTTCTGGATCACTAATGCTACATGAATACACACGTGTATAAGTATCGATTCACTGATTACGTACTGGGTTTTATGTCTCATTTTAGCTGACTTGGTATGTTTTAGGTCATGGTTCACTGTTTAAAGCCTTAAACTGTGTTTATCTTGTATTCTGATTAATCCGTTTAAGTATTACTGGTATTTCATGTATTATTATACTTACTGTGTAATAATAAGTAACTTTCCAAAAATAGCAGGTTTCCAAAAATAGAAAGTTTCCAAAATAGAAAGTTTCCAAAAATAGAAAGTTACCAAAAATAGAAAGTTTCCAAAAATAGAAAGTTTCCAAAAATAGAATTTACTGCTTAAAATAGATTAGTTTCTAAAAATAGAAAGTTTCCAAAAATAGATCAGCTGCCTTAATTAAATAAGTTTCCATATATAGAAGGTTTCCATGATTAGATTAGCTGCCTGAAATAGATAGATTTCCATATATAGAAGGTTTCCATTAATAGATTAGTTGCCTTATTTAATTAAGTTTCTATAAATAGAAGTTTCCATATTTAGAATTAAGCTGGTTACATAAGCTAACATATAAGTCTAAGTGTTTATAAGCTTGTTTCTTAAGTCAATAAGATATAGTATATAGTTTAATTATTGTTTCATGTATTTTAATTAAACTATAGGTTAAGCATTTTAATTAAAGTATAACATGTTTTAATTAAAATGAAATGAAGTACTTAGGTTAAAATATGTATTATTATTATTAATAATATAACCTAAGTCATGTCTAAATTAATTAATTATAGGCATGTTTTAAATAATTAATTAATTATAACTTATAACATAAAATACTTAGGTTAAATTAATATCATGCTAAATTAATAACTAGAATAACCTAAGTCATGGTTTAATTAATATCTCATGTTATTAATTAATTTATATCCTAAGTTCATGATTCATAAAAATTAACATGTAACATAGATCATGATTTAACCAACGAACCATGAATCGGGCATGAATTCGACACCGTACCCCGAGCCAAACCCGGGGCACGTGTGCCTCCTTGCTGCCGTGGGTCCCACAAGCACCAACCAAGACCTAAAATGGTCTTGGTGGTGGCGGCAATAAGCAAACCAAACCCCCTTCGGGTTTGTTTGCTAGGCGGCTAAAAACAAACACCCTTTTAAATCATTCTTTGATTTTAATTAACCCCAAAACATGTTAGGTCAATGTTAAATTATCATGTTTTTAATAAGAAAGTAATAACATGTTCATGAAAATAATCAAAGATTAAAAAGAATTAAAAAGAAGGGTTTAAAAAGGTATACCACTATGTAGCTTGGAAAAGGATGAACAAACACTGATTATAGCAATAGTTTTTAAGATCAAAATAAACCAATCACCCTCCTATGGTGATGCTAAGGTGGCGGCACAAAGAGAGAGCAAGGAGGAGGAGAGAAAACTCTTTTAGGGTTTTTGTGTTTATTTCTTGAAAGTGAAAAATGAAAACTAGTTTTACTCTTTACCCCCTTTACTTATAAAAGTCCATGGGCTAAGCCCACCTTGGTATATGTGCCGTGGGTATGGGGGCCCCACATAGGGTACCCGTACCTTTCTCGTGTCCCGATGTTTCGTGTTCGTTCATGGTTAAACGTGCTCGTGTTTAAAGTGTTTCTGTTTATTTTATCATGTCGTTTATCGTAATCTTAACGCTCGTAATTATATTATATGTATTTACGTAATTATTCTAGTTCGTATTTTAAATGGTGATCATGATTTAATTATGTTCACGTGACATATTTATTAACTGTTTATCATGAGTTCGTACGTAATCGATACTTGTCATGTCACACACGTATGCACTTGCTTGATTATTAGCACATGAATGTGATCAATACTAAATGAGGTAAGTTTTAATCTAGGACGTACGATCTTAAGGGCACTATTCATGGTAAAAGCATGCGGGTTTTACAATTATTCTTAATAGTTTGTTAGGATATGCATGAGATATGTTAGGAAAGGATATGCATATCAGGAGTTACACGTTTTGGTTTAATGTAGTATTAGGGTTTCCTTGTAGTATAAAAGGAACCCATTGGCAAAAGGGTTAGACACACCTTTCATCATCAGTATTCATTTCATATTAATAGTAGAAACCCTTAGTAAGGATCAAGTTATTTAGTTATTATGTTTCTTTTTGTTCATATTATTTGTATTCCGCACTTATACTGCATATTACATTAAGAGTCTCTCTGTCAATAGACTTGTGATTACAGAAGTCGTTCACCATCCTTAATAGGCTACAAGATCCACATCTAGTGGACACTTCATGTACATCAAAATATGATGGATCTAGGGTTAGAGAAAAATTAAATTCTAAGTTTTAATGTTATAATAATGATTAGATTAATTAGGGCATGTAATTAATTAAGTATTAGGTAGTTAATTAGGTTAATTTGATTAAATTCGAAATCAAAAACTGGGCAGAATTTTAGGTCTATTGTTTTGATCATATGTAGAGTTCTACATACTTTTAAGATGCGATTCAAGTACCCCCTGAAAGGTATTCGAGTTGGCTTTTGAATGCAAGAAACGAGGACTAAACTGGAGTTCGGGAAGTGGGTCAAAAATAGGTTACAAGAGTCGGAGGTCAAAATAGTTTTGAAATCAGTCGGGTTTAAATTAATGTTTTAAGATAGTTAGGCTACTTAGGAGTACAATTGGACCTTCAAACGAATATGAGAGTTAGTTTATATGTCATATAAGATATTTGAACGAGGTCTAATCAATTGGGGTAGTGGAAGACCTTATGATCATAACAAACTTTTTATATGTTCAAAATTAGTAAAATCTGGATAGACAAAAGTATATATATATATATATATATATATATATATATATATGTATATATATATATATATATATATATATATATATATATATATATATATATATATATATATATATATATATATATATATATATATATATATATATATATATATATATATATATATATATATATATATATATATATATATATATATATATATATATATATATATATATATATATATATATATATATATATATATATATATATATATATATATATATATATATATATATATATATATATATATATATATATATAGAGAGAGAGAGAGAGAGAGAGAGAGAGTAAAGATCCAATGAGAAGAAACTTAAAATAAGAAGTGGTGAGAAGAGACTAAAAACATACATTTGAGATGCAACGACTTGTATTAGATGCATTTCTATTCATGTAGATGCACCATCTTGAGTTTTGGAAGTTAATTTGATGTGTAGATGGTACAAATTGATATTCATGATTTTGGCACGTGTAGAGGAACAAAAATATAGATAAATCGTGAAATGCATCTAATATACGTATATGCATCTAATTAAAAGCTATAAAACATGTTATGATGCATTATAATGAATCTAAGATTATAAATATGCATCTAATTTAAGTTCATGCATCTCGAATATGCGGTTATGATTTCTTCTTATCCTTCTTATTTTAAGGTTTCTTCTTATTTGATCCTAACTCTCTCTCTCTCTCTCTCTCTATATATATATATATATATATATATATATATATATATATATATATATATATATATATATATAATATAGATTTACGTTCATGTAAGAACCACTCTTAAAATAAAAAATAATAGGAACCAATAACACTGAGACATGTGACATTAATTCATAAATGAGAAAAAAAAGTTAGAACTAAATGCTTAATTAAGTCAAAAGGACATTTATGTAATTTGATTAATTTCATATCAGTCAATACTTTTCCCCATCATATTTTCATGTAAGTGCCTATTTTCTTCAATCGAAACTTAATTCTACCGTACCACAATATCCGTTTTATTTTTATTTAGCTCAAATGTCAATATGAGTTTCCTCAATTATAGTATCAAACATGCGATTAGTTTTTTTTAACAATTACTTCGATATGCTTCTATTCCCATGGGTTTCAAGTATCACATTTTTATTATTTTTATAATGACATTAGTGGATATAAAATTTATTTTATTTTGTATATTAATAATTTTTATGCCCAAGATGTGTGTATATCACTTTTTATGCAGTATATTATTTCGATGATGAATAAGTCTATTGGTTATTTGGTTGTGTTTTTTTTTCGAATGTCACTTGGATTCTATTTAATTAACTGTTTAATTTCTCGGAAACATAATCTTTTTAAGATTATTGTGTAGTATTTGTGATATGCATCACTTATGCCTTTATTAGTGATTTTGTATTTTTTTGAGATATGTATCATTTAGGTATTTTTTATTGTATTTTTCGGGGCGTATCATTTGGTCATTTTTAGTTGGTTGTGAATTTATTCGTATACTAATCATTTAGGTCTCTTTTAGTTGGTAATGTATTTTTTTCGTAATGTATCACTTGATTCTCTTTTAGTATGTGTACTTTTTAATACGTATCATATGATCTATTTTAGTGGGTAATTTATTTTTTGGTATACGTATCACTTGGCTCATTTTTAGTTAGTTGTCTATTTTTTTAATATGTATTACTTAATTTTTTTCAGTTGCGTATCACTTAAACTTTTGATTTTTTAATTGGGAAACAATTGTGTATCAAACATGTCAGTTTGTGTATCAAATATTTATTATTTGATTTTTTTTTTTGGTTGTGTATTTTTCGGATATGTATCATTTAGTCTTTTTTTGTTGTATTTTTCGGTGCGTATCACTTGGTCATTTTTAGTTGGTTGTGAAATATTTCGCATACTAATCACTTAGGTCATTTTTTAGTTGGTAATGTGTTTGTTCGCAACGTATCACTTGATTCTCTTTTGGTTGATTGTGTATTTTTTAATACATGTCACATGATCTATTTTAGTTGGTGATTTATTTCTCCGGGTACGTGTCACTTGGTTGATTTCTAGTTACTTGTTTATTTTTTTGAAGATGTATTACTTGATTTTTTTATTTGCGTATCACTTAACTTTTGATTTTTTAATTGGGAGACAAATGTGTATCAAACATGTTAGTTTGTGTATTAAATATGTATTATTTGATTTTTTGGTTGTGTATTTTTCGGATATGTATCATTTAGGTCTTTTTTTGGTTGTATTTTTCAGTGCCTATCACTTGGTCCTTTTTAGTTGGTTGTGAATTTTTTCGCATACTAATCATTTGGGTCTTTTTTTAGTTGGTAATATGTTTATTTACAACACATCACTTGATTCTCATTTAGTTGATTGTGTATTTTTTTTTAATACATATCACATGATCTATTTTAGTTGGTGATTTACTTTTCCGGATACGTATCACTTGGTTCACTTTTAGTTAGTTGCTTATTTTTTTAATATGTATTACTTGATTTTTTTTAGTTGCGTATCACTTGAGCTTTTGATTTTTTAATTTGGAGACAAATATGTATCAAACATGTCAGTTTTTATCGTCGGATATGTACAACTAAAAAGAGTAATATATTTGGGGTGGTTAGCGTTAAAATATATGATATGCATCAATTAATAGGTTGAAAAAGTGTGCTATTTTTTATGAATTTAAATTAGTAAGATATGTAATAGATATCATTTTTTAGAAAGTGATATTATACAAAACACAGTAGTGGCAAAATTGATCAAAAAGAAAAAAATATAAATGTCAAACTATCAATTAAAACTAAATATCACGTTATTGCTGTTAAAAATTGCCACTCATAATATATGATATTACAAAAATGCCATCTTAGATATTTATTTAATTGCAATTAATTCCCATCTATAATGATACATCTAAGGGTCCAGATTGATTCCTATTGTTTTTATTTTAAAGGTGGTCACCACAATAGCGCCACTCTCTCTCTCTCTCTCTCTCTCTCTCTCTCTATATATATATATATATATATATATATATATATATATATATATATATATATATATATATATATATATATATATATATATATATATATATATATATATATATATATATATATATATATATATATATATATATATATATATATATATATATATATATATATATATATATATATATATATATATATATATATATATATATATATATATATATATATATATATATATATATATATATATATATACATATATATATATATATATATATATATATATATATATATATATATATATATATAAATATATATATATATATATATATATATATATATATATATATATATATATATATATATATATATATATATATATATATATATATATATATATATATATATATATATCGGGGACTTAACAGTAGCTTTGAGGTTGGGGAAAAAGAAGAGAGTTAGCTAAAACATGTAAGGGCATAGGGTGTTCTTTATAGAAAGCATGGGTTTGGTTAGGTGGGTGTTTGGCTAATAGTTTGGGGACTAAAATCAGGACTATTTTAGGTAAAATGTAAACGGGATAGGTATCGAACTTAACTAAGTTAAGGACTTGTTAGAAAAGGGTAATGGGATGCTTAGAGCATATAGATGAGGTAAATATATGGGATAAGGTTAGATGTCCATCATAGATTGATGAACCCTTTTAGTTATTGGTTCATGCCTTGATGTTATGCATTTTATTTGTTTAGCTTTTTGCTAGTGCGCAGAATATTTGGAGAAGCTCAATCAGGTAAGTTCATAGTCCCATTTTCACTAAGTTTTTAAATGTTTTTCCAGTATGGGATGGAGATGATACTTGTAATACTTTTTAAATGTCTTAGTACTATGATCTATAAAATATTTTGATAATATGTGGACTTAATGTGTTATTATGTGATATGCTTGTTATATGTTCTATTATGTATACTGATATGCGTTCTGAGTACTTGAGTTCTGAGTACTTGTGCAGCGTATTTTCGGAGACAAGATATCTCGACGGGGATATGGTACATATCAACACTGGGTGTGGGAAAGATCCGGATAGGTGTAGGTGCATTGTTCTTATTATATGTTCTATTGTTATAATATGTTTCGTGTGTAGTTGTATGTACTATGAATATTACTTTATAGTTCATTGCTTTAACTTATTTTTCTTCAACTTATTTACAACGGATGTCAAGTTTTCTTATGATGTTCTAGATAACTTAAACCTTTGTTCTCACCAACTTTATGTTGACAGATTTTAGTGTCATTTTCAGGTGAGGTAGTTATGAAGGATGGTGTTAGAAGTGGCTAGAGTTTAGAGGCTTCTAGGACTACAATAGGAGGAATCCCTTTCCTCTAAGTTTTCTTTTCATTGTGTGAATAAGTGATACATTTTACACACCTATATGTGTGATAATTATTTATTTGTTTGTCTTTGGTGAGAGGTAGGATTTTTACCTACTTACCTAGGCTCCTACATTGGTGAGATATTGTCATGACATTTGTGTCACCATTTATGATATTTCAGTTTCATTTAGTTCTCTCTATAGACACGCTATTGTTGTGATGATATCTATAGTCGTGATCCATATTCCGCCATGGTGAGGTGTGACAGAATGGTATCAGAGACAATGGTTATAGAGAATTAGGTTGCTTAACCTAGTAGCCTAGTCTATAGCTTAAAGGTCCCTGCATATAGGCGTCATAGGAGTATGTGTGCATTTTATATTAACTGAAGTATTTCTGGATGTTATTTATTGCGATGTTTGTTAAGTTATGAACTACTATGGTTCATACTTAGCTACATGTTATTTTCTTTTCGAGTTTTGACTAGTGAGGGTTGAATCATAATCGTATACCATAGTCATTGTTGGATTTCGTTTGATTATGCTTTCATGTTCTTTATACATTTTGAATTTTGTCTACGTTGGTTCAACTAGACTACGAGTTTATGTGTTTCGTGCATTGGATATGTTATTTTAATACATAGAATTTTGGATCTTATTTTATGTTGTGGTTATGTGCTTATATGAGTTATAGGATCTATGTGCTTATTTGAGTTGGTAGACTGATGTGTTATGTGTAGTATTAATTCTTATAAGTGTCATCATATGAGGGAGTGCATTGGTGAAATGGGACTCGTATAAGTATGGTGTCCAACATAGTTATACAAGTACCACAACATCAATGGGTTTCTAAGTATGATTTCCTGAAAGAGGGTTAATACATGCTTGTATAGTATATATTGGTAGTGCTTATGGTTATGTGTAGGCGTGTACATAGTTTTACGTATATTACATAAGTATTTTGTAACTATTAACGAGTGCGCATGATCGTATATGGACAAGTTGTCATCATGTGTACCAACGACATCTTGATCTACTCGAAGTCGGAGCAAGAGTGTGGGAAGAATTGTGAGTTGGGTTTGAAGTTACTCAGTTGGGACCAACAAGGTTGAAGTGAAGCAAGATGAGGAAGCGTTTTTGGAGGCTACAGAACTAGCGTACGTCATGAGTCGATTTTGGCATTATTAAAAGGACTGAACTAATTCGCAAAGCATGACGATACGTGGAGCAAGGATTAGGGTGCGAGCGAGGACGGTGTAAGGACGAAGATGGTAGAAGTGATACATAATGGAATGGAGGAATGAGTACGATGAGATTTGGGTGATAGTTGATAGACTGACTAGATCATCCCATATTCTAAGCAGAATGAGAAGTTGCGGAGTTAAAAGGATTGCGTACGAATGTGATGAGTAGGAGGTTCTACGTAAAGGTTAGCCTAGTGGGTATGGAATGCTCCATGAAGGATCATGGCAAGGGAAGAAACGATGGGAAATAAGTGTAGTATACCATTGATAGACTAATGATTGGTATGAGCATACCATGCGGATAAATGAGGAAGACACCTAAGCGTTGGCGTGAGGTTTGAAGATAGTTGGAAGAACACATTGATTAGGAAGAATTCTTCTACAAGGAGAGGGTCACAAGTGAGAGGGATATAGTCCTCACTGATAAGAACGTATAGAATAAAGGAGAATACCTAAGATATAGGTTGAAGACAAGGTGGAAGATGATATGGAAATTGAGATCGTGGAGAGACAAGCGGAGAGTAGTATGGAGGAAGAATGGCTTGAGGAAGCAGAAGATTTTAGAGAGGATGGAGGGATATTTAAGGGAAAACCGTTAGAGCTAGAGGTTATTATTCATGAGCGATGGGACATTCACTTAGAGAAAATGGCGTAGTACCCATTAGTATGAAGGGAGATTAGCTACTTGGTGCCGGGCATGGAAAAGGCGAATGGGAAGTGGTGAGTATGACATGGTTCATGTGACGGTTATGAGAAGTTTCTAGCTATGCAATCCTGCATATGCCATTGGACGTGATAATGGTTGGGAGGAACTTTCGGATGATGGAAAAATCCATAGAGGATAGAATTTGTAGGTTTGGCGATGGGGAAAGGTAGTAGAAACTGTTGGAATAAATTCATAAGAGACGAGGTGGATCATTGTTATGGTGGAATGAAGTTAGAAGCGCCCAACGTATTGGACCGGATATGGATCGAATAACTATGGAGGTCATGGCAATACTTAAAGTAGAAGTTGAATAAGGAAAAGGAACCGACAAGAGAGTTGTGCGGGCGAGGGGCATAAGTCGTTGAGAATTTAAGATTAGAGATAATGGAAAGAAGTGACGTGATTTGGGAAGAAAAAGAAGTTAACACTTAGAATCGTGAGTCCATTTGAAATCTTCGAAAGGATTGGACTAGTGGTATATAGGTTGAGGAATTGTTGGAAGAATTAGGTAGTATGCATGATGTATTTCATGTGGTAACTTGAGGAAATGCTTAAAGAGAGAAACGACTTGCAAGTACCGTTGGAAGTTATTGGTATAGATACATCGAAGGGCAGGTAGAGAGTACGGATCATGAAGTTAAGACGCTTAGGAGAAGTAGGATACTGTAGTAAGGTTAGATGGAATTTGGAACGTGCACTAGAGTTCGCGTGGGAACGAGAGGAATTTATGAGGAACAATTATCCTCATCTATTTGTTAATGACGATCCTAAGGAGTAAATCTCGAGGACGAGATTTCTATTAGGAGGGAGTGACGTGACAACCCTAGATTTTGGAGTTTGTCACTTACGACTGTTTGACTTTAATTTTATTCTTAGTGTGCGTTTATGTGTAATATGTTAATATTTGAGCCTTTGACTGGATATTAGACATCGTACATGTGGTGCATAATACATTATATGATACTTAGATGGGGTTATTTTGTGCTCATTAGTTCATTTGAACGTAGCTATGATAGTATATGGCGCTATTTTAAGATTTTATGTGTAGGTATATGTATTATAGTAAATCGTATTTTTACGATTTAGGGTTTAGCATTTTGAGGTCTCGGATGAGGTAATTAGTTACGGGAATATTTTTCGGGATGGTTTTAACTCATTTAGGACTTATTTATTTAGTTTATTTCATATTTCAAGAGTTTTTATGAAACTGTATATTTTTGCGGTATACGCGTAAAACTGATTAGTTTTACAGTTATGAGGTTTTGGAGGTATTAAGGGCTGAAATAAATTAAGGTAAATTAAGGTATTATTAATAATATATTAATAAGTAATAAAAAGAAAACAAAATTAAAAAATATATATAAGGGTGCCGGTTTGTAGTCGACGCAAAGGGGAAAAGAGAAGGGGGAAAAAGGGAAAAGTGTTTGGGTTGGGCTACGATTGGTAACAAATAAATATATAAGGATTTTAAGTGACTAAAAAACACTCATAATCCCTGGAGAAAAAAAAATACACGTGAAGTTCATCAATGGAGTTTTAGGGTTCTTCATCAAAAATCTTGTTTTCACAAATCTAAGGTAAAACATGTAAGCCCTTTTTATTTTATTTGTTTTTAAACATGTGTACATCAAAATATGATGGATCTAGGGTTAGGGAAAAATTAAATTTTGAGTTTTAATGTTATAATAATTATTAGATTAATTAGGTCTTGTAATTAATTAAGTATTGGGTAATTAATTAGGTTAATCTAATTAATTTCATAATGAAAAAACTAGGAAGAATTTTAGGTCTATTGTTTTGATCATATCTAGAGTTTTACATACTTTAAAGATGCGATTCAAGTACCCCTGGAAAGGTATTTTAGTTGGATTTTGAATACAAGAAATGAGGACTAAATTGGAAGTCAGGAAGTGGGTCAAAAACAGGTTACAACAGTCAAAGGTCAAAATAGTTTTAAAATCAGTCGGGTTTAAATTAATGTTTTAAGATGGTTAGGGTACTTAGGATACAATTGGACCTTCAAACGAATATGAGAGTTAGTTTATATGTTATATAAGATATCTGAAAGAGGGCTAATCAATTGGGATAGTAGAAGACCCTATGATCAAAAGACTTTTCATATTTTCAAAATGAGTAAAATCTGGATAGACAAAAGTATATGTATATATATATATATATATATATATATATATATATATATATATATATATATATATATATATATATATATATATATATATATATATATATATATATATATATATATATATATATATATATATATATATATATATATATATATATATATATCGGCGCCTTAACAGTAGCTTAAAAGTTGGGGAAAAAGAGGAGAGTTAGCTAACACATATAAGGGCATAGGGTTTTCTTTACAGAAAGCATGGGTTCGATTAGGTGGGTGTTTGGCTAATATTTTGGGGACTAAAAATCGGGACTATTTTGGGTAAAATGTAAACGGGATAGGTATTGAACTTAACTAAGTTAAGGAATTGTTAGAGAAGGGTAATGGGATGCTTAGAGCATATAGATGAGGTAAATATATGGGAGAAGGTTAGATGTCCATCATATATTGATGAGCCATTTTAGTTATTGGTTCATGTCTTGATGTTATGCATTTTATTTGTTTAGCTTTTTGCTAGTGCGCGGAATATTTGGAGAAGCTCAATCAGGTGAGTTCATAGTCCCATTTTCACCAAGTTTTTAAATGTTTTTCTAGTATGGGATGTAGATGACACTTGTAATATTTTTTAAATGTCTTAGTACTATGTTCTTTAAAATGTTTTGATAATATATGGACTTAATGTGTTATTATGTGATATGCTTGTTATATGTTCTATTATGTACACTGATATGCGTTCAGAGTACTTGAGTTCTGAGTACTTGTGCATCGTCTTTTTGTAGACTAGATATCTCGACGGGGATATGGTACACCTCCACACTAGGTGTGGGAAAGATCCGGATAGGTGTAGGTGCATTGTTCTTATTATATGTTATATTGTTATAATATGTTTCGTGTGTCGTTGTATGTATTGTGAATATCACTTTATAGTCCATTGCTTTAAATTATTTTTCTTCAACTTATTTACAGCGGATGTCAACTTTTCTTATGATGTTCTAGATAACTTAAACTTATGTTCTCACCAACTTTATGTTGACAGATTTTAGTGTCCTTTTCAGGTGAGGTAGTTATGAAGGATGATGATAGAAGAGGATAGAGTTGAGAGGCTTCTAGGACTGCATTAGGAGGAATCCCTTTCCTCTTAGTTTTCTTTTCATTGTGTGAATAAGTGATACATTTTAGACACCTATATGTTTGATGTTTGTTTATTTGTTTGTATTTGGTGAGAGGTATGACTTTTACCTACTTACCTAGACTCCTGCATTGTTGAGATATTGTCATGACATTTGTGTCACCATTTATGATATTTCAATTTCATTTAGTACTCTCTATAGACACGATATTGTTGTGATGATATCCATAGTCGCGCCCCATATTCCACCATGGTGGGGTGTGTTATCATGGAACAAGTTTGATTCATTTGTTAAATCGCACCATCGTTGATTTCCAGTTGTCACGAGCTTGATTCTATTAGAATCTTGCAAGTTACCTACCAAGTGTTGCTTGATGTTAACACTAGAAGAATTTCCATTCGTCATTGTAGATACTAAATAGATGACTATGAATGTTCTAGCTAGATCACTAAGATATTGCGTGGAGGCCTAGAACGTGTTTAAATTCAGTTAAGAATTAACTACTGTTGCTTTCCAGTTATCACAAGTTTGATTCATAAAGAACCGCACAAGTCACCTACCATGAGTTTTTTGATGTTCGCTCAAGAAGGATTTCCATCTTCATTGTAAATACTTTCGTATTACTCGAATGTTAAGGCAAGATCATGAAGATTTTGTGTAGGACTCTTAATATCTTTCTTACTTTTCACAGTGTGTGAAGAAGCAAGGAAATATGGAAATGTGTCCTAATGAGATTATTGATGATCTCAAATGGCTTTAGACTAGATCATGCATTTTGGATTTTCGTGATCGGAGGCTGGAGAGGAGAGCCATCATTTCAATACCAATTTATTCGGAGTGAATAAATCAATAGATAAGGTGTTGATCTTTGTGTGATTAATACAAATACCTTTCGAGAGAAATCTGAGTTTGTTGGGATGGGTTGTGCATTACATCAATGGGTACATGATGTTTATCTTCAATAACATATGAGTTGACACGATTTCTGCCTAAGTTGTAAGGAGGGCTCCTTTCTTTAGACCCTTTATCTTTAAATTTCTTTTTTATTCTTCAACCTCTTCAATGCTTACCAATACGTCTATAACTAACACCTTGTTGTGATTGTTCTAGTGCTAACTTAAGTACTTGGTCGACATTCAGCTACGTTCGCAATCTTTTTCCATCTTTCCTAAAGACTACTATTTCTAGTTGTGGATTGTCCTTGGGAAGATCCCTCCGGTTTTGGAAGAATAATTGGACTTAACCTATCCTACCATCCTTATGTCACCACTATCGTCATCGTCGTGAAACAAATGGGTTGTGGGTAAGTATATGTCACCATGAAATCCATTTTGAGGTACCAATCCATTTTTTCTCCCCTTTAACATATGCCACGATATTCGAAAACATTTCGCATATGTTGGGTTAAGCCATTACGTTAAGTCAAATCATTTGTGATAAACCGTTTCTCATATTAAATCACATATTCTCACCCATATTAAAAATATTAACCCAACCATTATTTTTGATATCAATTGATTTAATGAAGTTTTAACAAAGCTTTTGGGAAGAAAGATGTAAGTCCGTTTTATCTTCATGAGACCGATTTTTAATGATATCGATTTGTAAAAAATGATACTATATATGTTAACTGAATATCAATGACATTTTAGTCATTTGAGATGCCATATTTGTTGAATTAGATCACATATTCACCATATTAGAGAAAGATGACAAGGTTGGACATGATTGATGAGAACATCATATGACAAAATCACATGGTTCTTGTCGGTAAATGTTGATCTCCCTCGTCACGTCTAAAGTTATCTCGTCATCTTGAAAAGTGGTAACTTTTGTTGATACCACATGTACGATTGGTATTTTTGTCTTGACACCAATTGAGAAGTCGGTACTTTTGTCATGATACCAAATTGTGATATGAATGCCAATGACATATCAGTCACCAATTAATAACACCGGCAATCTACAATGAGTCGGCATTGAAGAATCTGACTGCTTGACAATTGCTCCCCTTAATTTCTGACCCGTGTTCTATCTAAAGAGTTGTAGTCGCGTTCGAGTGGTTGCATCGTCGAGTATGTAGACACCAAATCATAGATCCTCAATTATAGAGATGATAACTTCATAAAAACAAGATTTCTCTCGTTTTAATCAAATAAATGCACTGAAGCGTAAATAAATTTGTGTTAGATTGTGTTATAATGTGAACACAACCCCTTACACGGTTATAAAGTAAACCATGCCTGAGAAAATTAATTCCTGTTTTTTAGCCAAAGTTTTCATAAGAAATACTTGACTTGAATATGAAAAGCGGGTTACTATCTGAAATAATAGTAAGCCATTTGGCATGTTTTATGAAATATTTACAACTTTTGTACGAACTCTATTTATGGCACCGTGTCAATATTGATCGACATTTCTAAGGCCGTAAATATTATCTTGTCGGCCAAAAATTTAAATCGAGAGTGATATAAAGCCTTCGTGAAAATATGCGCCAATTGATACTCCGGTTTGACAAAGTAAAGCTCGATCACTCCATTTTCCACTTGCTCCTTGATAAAATGGTAGCGATTTTCAATATGCTTCGACCGGGAGTGTTGGACATTGTTGCAACATTGGGTAATTGCACTTTTGTTGTAGCTATACATCGGAATTTTGTTGGAACCTAGACCATAGTCGGTTGATTGAGATCTCATCCAAAGAATTTGAGCACAACAACCGGACATAGATATGTATTCTGCCTCTCTACTTAGTTGCAGCACTTCTCTGCTTTTTTGATGCCCAGGTGATTAGTCGATCTACTAGTAGTTGCAAACTTCCACTTGTGCTACACCTTGTATCTTGACAATCCGCGTGATCCGCATCTGCATATGCCATTAGTGCAATCGAGGATTCCTTCGAATACCAAAGTCCCTGATTAATGGTTCTTTTAAGATATCGAAAGATCCTTTTAACAACAGCTAAGTGTAACTCAGTAGACCTAGTTTGATACCGAGCGCACATATATATAGCAAATTGAACGTCATGTCCACTAGCTGTAATATATAAAAGGGTACTGATCATACCGCGATAAAGTGTAGGATCAATAGGAATCCCATCTGGATCTGCATCTAGTTGGGTTCTTTCCACCATTGGAGTATCCATGGGGTCGCAAGATTCCATCTTATATTTCTTAAGCGAGTCAAGGGCATATTTGGATTGGTTGATAAAGATGCCTCTGGGACTTTGAGATATCTGAATTCCTAAGAAAAATGATACCTTACCCATCATTGACGTCTTAAACTTTGAAGACATGAGTTTCCCAAATTCATTTGACAAAGTTTAGGTGGAGGCAGCAAATATAATATCATCAACATATATTTATACCATAATCATGTCGTTCCCTCGTTTCTGAATGAACAGTGTTGGATCCACCTTGCCTTTTGCGAAGCCTATCATTATGAGGAATTTTCACATTAGATTATACCACGCGCGTGGAGCTTGATTCAACCCATATAGAGCCTTCTTAAGCCGATACATGTGATTAGGATATTTAGGATTCACAAAACCACGCGGTTGTTGAACGTAAACCTCTTCCTTGATTTCACCATTAAGAAACGCCGTCTTAACATCCATCTGATAGACGATCATATTCATATGGGCTGCATAAGCAAGGAATAGTCAAAATGCTTCCAAACGGGCAACAGGTGCAAAGGATTCCATAATGTCAATGTCCAATAATTATCGATACCCACGAGCTATTAATCGAGCTTTGTTCTTTAGTATTCTACCTAACTCGTCGAGTTTCACCTTGCACACCTATTTCAAAGTGAGTTGTATCACTTTATCTGTGCATGGGACAAGTTCCCATACATCAATATGTTCAAATTCATTAAGTTCTTCTTGCATAGCTTCTATCCAACATGATTGTTTAAAACCTTCTTGCCACGTCTGAGGTTCAACTTCAGAGAAAAAAGCATCAAAGTAACAAAACATTGCACTTTCTTGTGACTAATTACGTGTGGATACCAGACGATTAGGGTTACCAA
Organism: Glebionis coronaria; assembly: GCA_025667525.1. NCBI lineage: Eukaryota > Viridiplantae > Streptophyta > Magnoliopsida > Asterales > Asteraceae > Glebionis > Glebionis coronaria. The sequence goes on from CM046876.1 coordinate 52,324,899, forward strand.
TAATAGTATCCATAGGATGATCCTTTGTCCATTTGATGTCATGTACACGAATCCTTGGATTAGAGTATACCGTAGTAGGAGCTTCCTTTGAGGTGGATGGTCCCACTTGATTAATTTTGGGAATTGGTACACCAAAGAATGGAAGTTCATGCATTTGAGAGAATTCTAGGTCGTGATCATCATCATCCTCTTCATCATCAATAGGTGTAAGATGAGTAGTTGATTCATGTGTTGGTTGAGAATTACTTGTTGAAGTTGTATCTTGACCAATGGTTGTTGTAGATACATCTGACTATGCTTCATTTGCTAGAGCGACAACTTCGTTGACTGGAGCTATTTCTTTAGGTTCTAGAGCTCCAATACTTGGTAGAGTAAAAAATTCATTAAAGAACGGTTGAAACAACGTATCCCACTCATTCCTTGAAGGTGGTGTAAATGATGATGAAGTAGGGTTATTTGGGACAAGACCAAAGCTAAAGTTACTGGGCCCATTTCATGAAGTGCATGTTCAAAGCTACTTTGCTCAGAAGCCATTGCTGTCAGCTCGTCAAAATCAACATTCATAGTTTCGAGGATCTTACGAGAGTTACGATTGTAGATTCGGAAAGCCTTCTTTGCGGGTGCATAACCAATGAAAATACCAATATCAGCCTTTGGTTGAAGTTTCCTAAATTCTCACCATCGTTGTTCGGATAACAAAGTGCACCAAACACATGAAGGTATGATAAATCGGGTAATTTTCCATGTAGAAGCTCATAAGGTGTTCTACCATGGTGCTTGCGTATTTGTGTATGGTTTTGGGTGTATACCGCGGTAGATACTTCTTCTGCCCAAAAAACAATGGAGCCTTTGCGTAAATTAACATCGTTCGGGAAGCTTCCATAAGTGTGCGATTTCGCCTTTCAACGACACGGTTTGGTTGTGGAGTGCGAGCAACGAATGTTTCATGAGATATGTCAACTTCTTCATAATAATTATGCAAAACTTGATTGACAGATTCGGTTCCATTATCTGTATGAATGCGTCAGACAATAGTATTGAGACGCACTTGAATCATCTTGAGAAATCCAGTGATGAATTTAGGTGCCTCATCTTTAGTTGCGAGAAATTTCACCTATGTAAATCGTGGGTAATCATCCACAATGACGAGGATGTACTTTTTACCACTAAAACTTTCAACACGCATTGGCCTACAAAGATCCATATGCAACAAACAAAGTTTCTCTTGGTTAGTGTCTTCCGTCTCGGGTTTGTATGATTTCTTAGTGCTCTTCCCCATTGTACATGCGGAACATAAATGATCCTTGTGAAACTTAAGTTTAGGAAGACCACGACAAGTTCATTTTTTTCCAAATGATTGATAGCGTCAAAGTTAAGATGAGATAACCGTCGATGCCATAACCATGACTGAGTCTTCGATGCTTTAGGGAGAAGACATATCGGAGAAGCAGCCATCATGTCTTATAGAGACAAAGTATAGAAATTATTCCCTCGAGTACCTTACAACAAATCTACCCCTTCTAAATTGCGAATGAAGTAGGTATGCTCTCGAAAAGCAACTTCTAGGTTTGCATCACAAAATTGTCCCGCGGAAAATAAATTATGACCGAGTCCTTCCACATAATACACTCTTGAAATCGTAACATTCCTAATTTGATATTCACCGTAACCCATTATTTTTGCAATATGATCATTTTCAAATCGAACCGTACCAAGAAAATTGATGACGAAGTTTATGAGCTGAGAGCGATCTCCGGTCATAAGCTTGGAGCAACCGGAGCCAAATACCACAAGATGATTTGGACAACATATTTTCAACAACAACAGTAGACAATGCATTGGAAACTATGGGTTTCGCAGTGTTAGCAGATATAGATATATTATCATAGTTGCTAACATGTATGCCATCCTTAGATTTCTAGCGTTTTTGTTGTCCCATGATTTATGATGATAAATTAAAGAAATAAGATAGAAAAGAGATGAATACGAAATAAAGAAAGAAAGTAAAAAAAGAGATAAAGTTTTAGAGACCGAAAGTAGAGAGAGAAAAGATAGAGAAGTGTGAAACTTAGAGAGGATTAGATTAAGAATAATGAAATGGCTAACCCTTCCTAACATGCTAGGAAGGGCTTTATATAGTCCGCCTACATGTGGGCTTTCTATGGACTATATTGTTTGGGTCGGGCTTGAATAAATGCTTAGTACCTTGAAAGAGGCCTTTTAAGCAAGCCATCAAGCCCGTATTGTCACGACTATTATACTACCTATTACAACGTTCTACTAAACGATACATAATAAACCTATGACCGATCATTCTTGTTTGACTCAATATTTTGAGGCTAACAATCTCCCCCCAATGAGAGGTCATTCCCCTTCGACATTTGGAGATTTGTGGAGATTACTAATCTCGCCATAATTGAGTCTTGAACATGTAATAGTAGTCTTGTTCCTTCATGATGTGATCTTTTAGCCTTTGTAATTGTCTTTCGACTTTGTCATTAGTCTTGAGATCTTCAAATCATCCTTGGCTTGTGTTTTCCATCTTGCGATCTTGTGTCTACATTCACATGCTCACACTATTAATTATCTTGAAATCTTGCTTTGATCATCAGAGTTGCGGAAGTCTTTAGCTTTCTTGGTTGTTGAGTATGTCTTTAGGCATCAGTATGTGGTTTTGAATCTTTGACTTTGCTGAGTACACCGTAACGTCACCTTCTTGAGACAAAACATAGACACAGACTGAATGGCTTCGACATTCGTCCTAAATCGGTAGCATTTTATCTCCGGTGTGTGAAGACCGTTAGACGATATCAAATACCGTACCTATGATTAGGTAGATTCAATTAAGAACCTCATTGACAGGGTTTCGCGTCTGTACTAGCCGTTCTCTTTACTCGACCGTCTCAAAGCAAGACTACGAACATAAAGAGTGAATCAATTGGATTGACATCTGCTTGATTAAAGTCGTCAATTCAAATTCCTGGAACAAGTTTGATTCTTAAAGAATCTTACCATTGTTGCTTTCCAGTTGACACAAGCTTGATCCATAAAGAATCTCTCAAGTCACCTACCGTAGCGCTGTTTGAGATTGACGCTAGAAGGATTTCCATTCGTCATTGTGAATATTAGTGAATATCACTCTGAATGTTCTGGCAGGACCATAAAGATATTGCGTAGAAACCTGAAACGAGTTTGAATTGATTAAGAATCAAACCACTGTTGCTTTTCAATTTTGCACATGTTTAATTCATAAAGAATCTTACACATGACCTACCACAGTGCTGTTTGATGTTAACACTGGAAGGATTTCCACTCATCATTGTGAATACTAAGTAGTATCACTATGAGTGTTCTAGCAATATCGCAAGGATATAGCGTAGGACTCTCTTTATCGTCATTTCATGTGTCCTAACGAGATTTGATTGATCTCTAGGCTCTAGACTCGATTAGTGCACTTTTAGTGGTAGGAGGCTGGAGCAGATGCGACCTATTCAATATCAACTATCTCGGAGTGAGAAAGTCAATAAAAGTCGTGTTGATCTCCGTGACAATAAAAAAACTTCTTTTGAGAGAAGCCTGAGCCAGTTGGGTAAGGGTTGTGCATTACATCACTAGGTCCATGATGTGTTGTCTTCATGATGTGTTGACCCGGTTTCTGCCTAAGTTGTATGAAGGGCTTTTGTTGAGTCTTAGGATCTAGACTCATCTGGGATATAATAACAATGATTGTAATAAGCACAGCGGAATATAAAGAACACAATCAAAGTTATGAACAAGGCTTTCTTATTCATAAACTGCTTACTAATAAGCTACTAACTACTCTTCCTGGTGCCTTATAGGCTTGACGCCAGGAGGAACGCACACACACCTTTAGTTTACATTGAATATGAATGAATGAATAACCATGTGTGCCTAACCCTCTTTATATAATAGAGCTACTAGGGTTACATCACAACCCTAGCTTACTATAGAAGCTAACTATTTACTAATAGGTCGTTCATCTTGTTTTGTCATATCAACTCACGATCTATAATTCCAAACAATCTTCCCCTATTTGATTTGACAAAACCAATAAGCACAAACTTCCCTTGAAGCTAATATAGATGAAGGCTAATCTTCCCCTCGATCCATTTTGTTTTGGGAATTATAGATCGTGAGTTGATATGACAAAACAAGATGAAGGACCTAATAGTAAATAGTTAGCTTCTATAGTAAGCTAGGTTTGTGATGTAACCCTAGTACCTCTATTATATAAAGAGGGTTAGGCACACATGGTTATTCATTCATTCATATACAATGTAAACTAAAGGTGTGTGTGCATTCCTCCTTGCGTCAAGCCTATAAGGCACCAGAATGAGTAGTTAGTAGCTTATTAGTAAGCAGTTTATGAATAAGAAAGCCTTGTTCATTACTTTGATTGTGTTACTTATGTTCCACTGTGCTTATTACAATCATTGTTATTATATCCCAGATGAGTCTAGATCCTAAGACTCAACAACTTCTTCCTTTTCACCCTTTATCCTTACATTTCTTTTTCATTCTTCAACCCCTTCAATGCTTACCAAGACATCATCACTAGCACCTTGTTGTGATTGTTCCAATGCTAACTTCACTACTTAGTCGGCATTTAGCTACGTTCACATTCTACTCCATCTTTTCTAAGGACTTCTAATAATCTATTGGATTGTCCCTAGGAAGATCCCTCCGGTTCTGGTTGGATCATAGGACGTATGCCTAACCACCCTTTTGACACCAATAACATCGTGAATTAAAGATGTTGTGGGTATGAGATCATAACCATAAAACCATAAACTTTCAAGTGGTATCAAGAAATTCTCCCCCTTCACATGTGCATCGATAATGGAAAGTGTTTCACACATGTGGGTAAGAGTTAAAGTGCTCGAGTCTATATATCACATTTTAATCACATTTTCTCCGTTATCTCTAATATATAAAATCGTTTGATATTAAAGATATCAAATTTGATTAAAATATATTGTGAATAAAAATAGTCTTGAAAATCTTCGGGAGAAAAATGTGTCAAACTTAGCATGAATTTGGAAAGATACCCCTAAAAAATTGATCTAATTGAATTGTCATTGTGAGAATGTGATCCACATTAAACTTTAGAGGATAGGAGTTGTTGATCACACAATTTTTGAAAGATTTTGAATAATCATTGAAAAACTCTTGAAAAAATTGTGTTCAACGCTTTTCGAAAACCATTTCTTTTTGGCGACATGGTATTTCTAAAGCATAAACTTGAGTTCATAGACTTTGAATGTCTTGACGAATCCACTCAAGTGTAAGAAGATTTCTCTTCTTTTTATGAGGGTAAGCACACTAAATCGTACACTCCCCCGTCAATATAGATCCGGGTTGCAATCTGAAAGTGATTACAAGCCATAGTGTTGAGCTCAAAACAGTGAATGTTTTGTGACAAGCTCAACCCAAGATAGATTGCTCTACCCGTTGTTGGAAAACTGTCCAAAATAGACATTTTCCTTTATTAAAAATAGAAATGACATGTTTTGAAAAATATTTACAACTTTTATTCGAGCTTTATGTACACACCTGTGTCGTTATTGAGCGACATTTTTAGGTGTGTTCATATTATCGTTACTGAAAGACACGTCAAGAAGAATATTTTTGGTATTCTGAAAGATTTTTCATTTTTTATTTTGTTTTTCTATGGATATTTATGTTTTATTTTATTTTTGTATTTTCTCAAGTTTTTCGAAAATAATCTAAAATAGACTTGTGTACAACAGAAGAAGGTGATATCGTATGTACATAATTGGAACCCTTTGAGGAAGAAGTGGGTTCAGAATCCGATGAGCTACTTGCAATCATAGAAGAAGAGTTTTCACAAATACTAGTATTAGGAGTAACAAATTCCTTTTCAACGTGTAGAACAGTAGCATTAGTGCTGGCGCAGGTTTCATTACTCTTTTCTATTAGAGTCCACTTAAGACCAACATCCTTGAAGATCCTACCCATTGGTTTCTACTGAAGACTAGATTTAGGAGTATTTTTCTCTTGCACAACGAAAGACTTCTTTGGAGAAAAACTATGTCCTTTATTAATCCATATTTCAGATTTGGTGTTACTGCTTTTCTTTGCGATGGGTTTGTATCTCCTTGTTGCCTTATGGGATTCTGCATTCTTTCTTTGTGCAAAGGCACGAGATTCAACCTCATAGAGGTATTACAGAATGAAATGGTCATGATTTACATTGTGAATGCCCTTTTGGCACGTTGGCCATGTAGGGTATTTGGAATTCACTAAAGGCCGTGTGTACCTAGGCTTTGTTGATCGTTCAGTCACATTTTTCGGTACACGAGTACTCATGGATGGTTGCCATTTCCTAGGTTGTTGGGAAGGGATCCTAGGTTTTGGTTGACTACCATTAGGAGTGTGATGAAGTCTACCGGTTCTTGGTGCACTAGGTTTTGAATACACGGTGTTTTCTTTCTGAATCTTCCCTTTTTGCTTAGTATCCTCAAGGTTTTTGGTATTAACTATGTCATTTGAACCTACAGATTCATTTGTAGACAAAAATGTCACACGCTGGGGGGGGGGGGTATTCCTAGAAGTGCTAGGTGCATTCACATGGTTAGATTTAGCAAAATTGTGCTTTTTAAATGGAGGAACATAGGGTGATATGGATTGTTTTGGAACACTTGGTTGCACATCAGTCTTAGGGGGTAACCTAGATTTACATGAGAAGAATTGGAGAAAGGAGTCGATTTTCCTAAGATAGATGGCTTTGGATCCTTGTAGGCATTGGGTTGTCGAACAACAAGTTTCACAACTTTAGGTTCCACAATTTTCCCACCCACTTTGGCAACGAGTTTCTTCAACTCATCTATCGCTATGTACTTTTCTTGCAACTGAGCTTTCAAGTCTGTAATTTCCATACTCTTTTCGATCATTTCTCGACACGAGGCGGAATGTTCTACTTGCAAGTTATTATCATTTAGACCTTTTCCAACTTTGTCTTGCAAAACCATTTCAAGAGATTGACAATGTTTGTAGAAACTAGAGGGGGGGGGGGTTAAATAGTTTCTTAAAATTTACTTGTTAAAAGAGGGTTTTCAAAAATCCTTTTCAAAAACTTAGGCTTGAGTAATTATGTGAAATCTTCTTATACACCGTATGAACAAGAGATATTGCAACAAAACTAATAATCACAAGTATATGCTAATAACGAATAATGAATGTAAAAAGATAAGGAAAAGAAAGATCAAACCAAACACCAAGGATTTATAGTGGTTCGGCAACGAAGCTCACTTCTCGTCCCTACTCCACTCCTCGAGTACTCCTTACTCGAGATTTCACTAATCAACAAACTCCTTAAGGTGGAGAAACCGTACACAACATTGCTTATCCAGTTTCCGAATCTAAGCTAAAAGTCGAGCCCTAATCTTAGCTAGGACCGATCTATACCAATATACTTTGAGGACAAAGTATTAACCCTACTATATACACAACTTCCAAATAGACAAACCTATTTGGATCTTCACAACACAACTACCAAATAACACAACTACTTGGATCTTCACAACATAACTCTAAATAACACAACTACTTGGATCAACACTACACAACTATAATGAATGAATAAAACTTGATCTTCAATAGATCTTGAGGTAGACTCAACACTTCAAGGATGAAAGTGTTCTTCTCTTTGCACTTGAAGATGAAGAGATGGGAGGAGAAAGATTCACTTCTAAACAAGTAGTAATCAACCAAATAATAAAGGATTGAATGAGTTAAGAAGTATGGTAGAATCTTGAAATTTATGTGCAAAAGAGGTGAAGAGAAAATCTGAGAATGGTCCACTATTTATAGGACAAAGGTCCAACGGTCATATCTGAGCGCGGTGCCTTAATTGTGCCCGCGGTTCTTTATCGATAAGGACCTTTAAGGGACGGCGGTCGTAGACTCTGCTCTCTTTTGTCTTTTAGTGGGGTTGTCACATCTGGTAGTATAGTTATCCTCAAAGGATATTCTAAACCCAAATGGAATATGCCATTTTCAAATTTTCAAATATTTAATTTAAGAAAACATTTTCTTAAAAATAAAGGTTATTAAAAAACTTTGTCATATTTAATAAAAGGTGAGTTTTAAGAAAACTTAAATCCTTGATCACTTAATTAAGATGAAAAATTGTTTATTCATACCTTAAGTGATAATGGTTTTAATGAAAAAATACTTGAACTCAAGAATTCGTTTTTCGTTGTTTTCGTAAATGCTTGTTTTTATATTTTGTCGTAATCAAAACAAAGCGAGACTGAAAAATGCAAGTAACATTTTTAGGCATCATTGCATTAACAATCTCCCCTTTTTTGATTTCGACAACACATAAACTCAATCATATGAAAAACAAGATTTTCGAAGACGAGTTTATTTCATTTCTCCCCCTTGTCGAAGCAAAAAGGATGCAAAAGTCTTTGAGGAAGAAACGAATCGGACTTTGCAAGAGCTCCCCCTTGTCGAAGTAAAAGGATGCAAAAGTCTTTGAGGAAGAAAAGAATCTGACTTTGCAAATGCTCCCTCTTGGTGCGTACTCCCCCTTGCTTGGGGCACCAAGGAATCGAGCTATGGTGACAAGCTACATAGAAGGGTTAGTATAAGAAAAGAAACACCCAACAAGATATATCATAGGTCACATAAAAAGAAAAATAAGATAAGAAAAGAGAAGACAACTAAGATCCAAGATAAGTCATGTTAAAAGGAAACATGAAATAAAGATACAAAGTAAAAAATCATACAAAGTATTATGAAAAGGAGAACAAGCCAAAAGAAAAGCATAAATCTAATCCTAGTAAAGCTAGAACTTAAAGATTTGCTTGAAGTAGATGTCTTGAAGATAATCAATCCATATTCTTACATGAAAGACAAAGTAGTGGCAGAAGTAGGTGGTGGCTTCTTGGTAGTGATCTCATAGTCATAGTGAAGAGGAGGTTTGACAAGGAGACTCTTGATGTAAATCAACTCCTCATAGATATGATCCATAGCAAGATGTTGATATTGACAACATTCACAATATGCACCATGATGCATGACATTATCATGTAAAGGAGGAAGAACATAAAAAGGATGTGGTGGAAAGGTAGAGGTTCCACAATCAACATTCTTAGAAGGAGAAGAAGTGTGATTTTGAGTGTTCGTGGGTGAATTTGGATTGAAAGAGATTGGGGAAAATGGAGGAGAATCAAGGCTTTCATTTGGTGAATAAGACATTTTGATATGAGAAAGGATGCAAAATGCTTAGGGTTAAAAATAGAAACCCAAGACAGTTTTGGGATGGTCAAAGGTTTGAACCAAAGATTCCAAAATGTGTTGGAGCAAATTTGGAGTTACAGAAAACTCGAATTTTGAAGGTTCTGGCCACGGTACCTTAGCTCCACCTACGGTGCCATATATATATGGACCAGCGGGTTATTTGGAGAACCGTGTACAGAAGGTGTGTTTTGGGGGATAAGGAGAATTTTCCAATTCAGCAAATCCTAATTTTCTAGTCCAACTAATGATAGAGACACGCTAAAAAGCAACAAAAGACATAGAAAACACATAAGAACACACCAAACAATATTTAGACCAAAAACCATGGATTTGAAATAAAATCAATGTTGGAGGTGTGTTAATCTAGACTTATAGTCATGACACAATGATCCTCCATATTTCATTATCGTTTTTGCTATATTTGAGAGACCCATACATAAGAATTATGTATGCTCAATGTCAATAGAAAGAAGCTATGAAAAACGTTTTTAGATTGAAATAACAATGCAAAAACATTTCTCGACCGTTTTCGAAAGAACTTTGAGAGATTTGATAAAGAGAAGAGGAATTTTTCAAAAAGAGTTTAAGAGACTCTAAGACTCAAAGAAAATGAAAAGATTAAAAGAATAGAATTACTCGATTAATGTAAAGCACAATTAAGGAATATGTTCCATTAAACCTAGAACAAGACGCAAGTAATTAAAAGGTTCCATCTTAAGTGGCTTAGTGAAGATGTCGGCTAAGTTTTCTACCAAGGGCACCTTCTCAATCGAAATGTTTCCTTTTTAAACATTATCCCTAAGGAAATGGTGGTGAATATCTATGTGCTTGGTTCGTGAATGTTGCACGGGATTTTTGCTAAGGTCTATTGCACCCTTATTATCACACATGATGGGAACATCATTAAGTGAAATCCCATATTCAACAAGCACTTGCTTCATCTATAGAGCTTGTTAACAAGCTTTACCGGCACTCACATACTTGGTTTTCGTGGTAGATATAGCAAGAGCGGTTTGTTTCTTGGAGAATCAAGAAGTTAAACAACAACCCATGAAGGTACAAACTCCACTAGTGCTTTTCCGGTCTACATAGTCTCCCGCATTATCCGAGTCCGCGTATACTATGGTTTCTACGCTGGTCCCTTTAGGATACCATAATCCTAAATGTATAGTGCCTTTAATGTATCGGAAGATACGCTTAACCGCTTCAAGGTGAGAGGTTTTGGGAGCCTCTTGGAAGCGAGCACAAAGGCAAACAATAAACATGATATCCGGTTGACTTGCCATTAGGTACAACAAACTTCCAATCATACCTATATATTTGGTGTTGTCTACCGACTCACTATCATCATCTACGGTGAGTTTAGTATCCGAGGCCATAGGGGTCTTCATTGGTCTAGAGTCCTCTAATACAAATTTCTTTAGCATTTCTTTAATGTACTTAGATTGATTAAAGAAATTACCATCGCCTATTTGTTTAATTTGGAGTCCTAAAAAGAAGTTAAGTTCTCCTATCATGCTCATTTCAAACTCGTCATGCATGGTTTTGGTAAAGTCATCACAGAAACTTTGACAAGTTGAACCAAATATAATGTCATCAACATATATTTGTACGATTATAAGGTGAGAACCTTTCTTCTTTTTAAAGAGTGTATTGTCTACCATCCCCATGGTATACTCATGTTTTACAAGAAACGCTTTAAGTCTATCATACCAAGCTTTGGGTGCTTGTTTAAGACCATAAAGAGCTTTCTTAAGCTTGTAAACATGATCCGGTATCTCAAAATCAATGAAGCTGGGAGGTTGAGCCATATATACCTCCTCATTGATCAAACCATTAAGAAACGCACTCTTTACATCCATTTGTTGAAGCATAAAATCTAATGCACAAGCGTAAGATAAAAGGATCATAATGGACTCTAACCTTGCTACCGGTGCATATGTCTCATCATAATCAGTCCCTTCTTGTTGATTATTGCCTTGAGTTACAAGTCTAGCCTTTTTACGAGACACAACACCGTTCTCATCTAACTTATTCCTATATACCCATTTGGTTCCTATAATGTTAGTACTTCTAGGTGTAGGAACAAGTTCCCAAACATCATTAGCAATGAATTGATTTATTTCTTCTTGCATGGCAATGACCCAACTCTTATCCGTCAAAGCTTCTTTAACATTCTTTGGTTCGATCATGGAGACAAAACAAAAGAAGTTACTTTGATCTTGGACTTGAGATCTTAGGGTCCTTTGATTTAAGTCGCCTATGACGTTATCGAGAGCATGATCCTTAGACTCCCAATTGTTTAGTCCCTTTTCAACATTAAGGTCTTCAACACTTAATTTTCTAACCTCTTTGGCTTTAACTATGTCTAATTCATCTAAGTCATCATCTACCAAAGGTGGTTTCTTAAATGAAGGAGGAGTTTCATCAAATGTCACGTTAAGTGATTCTTCGATTACACTCGAGGTTCTATTGAGGACTATTTAGGCTTTACTAGTTTCAGAATAACCTAGAAAGATACCTTCGTACGACTTTGGGTCGAACTTAGTAAGGTAATATTTGGTGTTGAGAGTGAAGTACTTGCTTCCAAACACCTTAAGGTATTCTAATGAGGGCTTCTTACCTTTAAGAATCTCATAAGGGGTCATTCTTAGAAAAGGTCGAATAAGAATTTGGTTGAGAATATAGGTTGATGTGTCCATGGCATTGCACCAAAATTTTTGAGGCAAAGATTGCTCGTTTAACATTGTCCTACTCATCTCTTAGATAGTTCTATTATTCCTTTCAACTACCCCATTTGATTGTGGAGTGCGAGGAGTCGAGAAGTTATGGGTAATACCATGAGCTTCACAAAAGGCACCAAATTGCACTTCATTATCAAATTCCCTACCATGATCCGTCCTAATAGAGATAATTGAACATCCTAGTTGATTTTGGATCCTTCGACTAATGGTTTCGAAATGATTGAAAGCTTCATTCTTAGAAGCCAAAAATCTATTCCAAGAGAATCTAGAATAGTCATTAACTATAACTAGGGTATAAAGGTTACCTCCATAACTCTGTATGGCGGCAGGTCCAAAGACATCCATATGTAGGAGCTCTAAGCACCGAGAGGTCGATACCAAATTCTTGGCCTTGTGACTTGAGTGAACTTGCTTCCCAACTTTGCAAGCATCACAAAAGTGACTATCAAACTTAATCTTGGGGAGATGTCTTACCAACTCCTTAGAGAATAAAGATTGAATTAAACGCATATTAGCGTGACCTAATCTCCTATGCCAAAAAGTAGAACTATCATCTAAAGTCGCTAGACATAAGTTGTCTTTTGACTTCCTATTGACCTTCATGACGTAAAGCCCGTGCTTTCTAACACCTTTTCCAATGATCTTTCCATCTTTTACGATTTCACTATCATTTTCCAAAAAGATGACCTTACACTTATTATCACAAATTTGACCTATACTTCGAATATTAAACCCTAGATTATCTATGTGTTCCACATTTTTGATGGTCATGGAGTCAAGATAAACCATACCTTTGCTAATGGTGTTACCATGTAGCTTACTAGCAAAAGTGACGTTACCTCCATTATATGATTTGTAGGTAGAGAACAAACTCCGATTACCCGTCATGTGTTTAGAACAACCACTATCCTTAATCCACTCGTCGGACTCCAAATCTATTCCCAAGATATCTAGGTAACAACACACAAGATCAAACATTTAGTTCCTAATATCTCATGGGTCCAAAGTTGTTAGTTCCACACATCCCTTGTGTTTGATTGGGATGCATGAATGGAGGACTGATTGAGTCGTTCTCGTACACCCGAAAGGTTATCGTAGTTCCGGCGAAATGTGAATAGAAATCTGCGTTTATGTCTAAAGTTTGATGCTCGAATAAAAAGGGTTTTAATTTTTATATCTAAACTAAATGATTAAAACTAAGGATAATCCTAATCTAAAGGGAAGTAATAAGGAAATCTTAATCAAATAAAGCAAACGGCAATGAAACAAGGAGAGAATCCTAAATTATCTACGGGAGCAAGCAAACGGTTAATAAACAAGAATGACAATAAAATATTTAAACGAGAATAAGAGAGAAAGGGAATGGATACCAAAATGAAAAACCGAACGTGATGTTGAAAAAAAACGCCGAGAATCAATAAGATATAAAACGTTAATGACAATTAAGCTAAACGGTATTTTAAAATAATTTATAAAAACTATATATATATATATATATATATATATATATATATATATATATATATATATATATATATATATATATATATATATATATATATATATATATATATATATATATTTTTAAATTAATAAACTAAATCGAACTATTTTTACTTAATTCGAGATTAAGAAATCTATTTTAAATCTATTTTTTTAAATTAACTGGTAAACAACTTTTTGTGAACTAAACTAGTAGAAATACTAAACATAAACATGTACTGTTACTAAAAAAAAGAAACTGTCTTCAAGTAAATATGTGAATTTAAACAAAGCTAAATAAATTTTACTTTAAGAAAACAAAAACCAATGATATGATCAGGACAATTGATAAAAGGTTTAAGCTATGGGCCAATTGATGTGAGTTCAAATCCCAAAAGACAAATTATTAGTTTTTATTTACTTACATTATTATTACTCTTTGCTAGAAATAACAATTCTAAAATACTGTTTACCTAATTTAATTGGTAATAAACCAAAGATAGTGGGAACAGATATAGCAGGAAGGTAAGAAAACCAAAGCTACACAATAAAAAGGATAGGAAAAAAACAACAACAAACTAGAATCATCAACTAATACACACTTTCAAGAGCAGCAACCAAATAACCTTCAACAAAAAAACAATACTTCGAATCATACGAATAATCAACGATCTTCTACATCAAAAACCGAAACTGTATGTAAACACCTACAATAATATTGATCAAGCCTTTCTAAACTGGTAGCAACAAGATGATAGCTGAAGCTTTTAAAACTGAAAATGAAATAAAGCTGACAATGATGTTCTTTCTATTAATGATCCAAATCTAGAAGGAAAGAAATCCGACTAGAGAGACAGAAAAATAAAAGCAGAAAAGCTAAAACTATATCTAAAAAGAAACGTAGGAAAAATAATGAAAAATGAAGATGAGATCTAAATTATTCTACCTCAAAATAAGAAAGAAGAAAAAAAAAGTAACGTTCTTAAGAAAATATGAGGATAAGATGCTATATACCAAAAACTGATCTATCTATATTTTGCAAAATAAACGACGGTTTGCTCTTTCCTTGATGCACATTTTTGGGCTCAAATTCGAATGGGCCTTGTAGCTCTTCATTCTTTGTTTCATTTCATTTGTTGGGCTGTTTTCTTGGCTTGTTGTTTTGGGCCATGTAGTGGGCTTAAGATATATTAATGGGTCAGTTCGACCCATTTAAATGGTGTCGGGCCGGCCCAATAAAATATGAATACACCATTGGACTCGATTTTTCGTGCTCTTTCCATTTATCGTGCTCGTTTTTAGCTCTTTGGCTTCATATCTGTACCTACAATAATAAATAACACATTTTAAACGATATATGCACTAAAAGTAAACTTTTGATATTTATTATGCCATAAACGAAGGGAGATTAGCACTAAAACCATGAGTAATTACATGTTCAGCACACCCCTACACTTAAAACGTTGCTTGCCCCCTAGCAACTATTATCACAAACGTTAAATCCAAAAACAATTTAAAACTACTTTATTCAAAATTGCTATGATAAAGTAAAAATAAAAATCCATAGTGACCCGCCATGCTCGACTTTTTATTCAAGGTATAAGGATCATAGAACGGGAAACACGCAAACTGGGTATATCGTCATCCTCTTTTTATTACTCTCAACTAAGTTAAAATTCCTTGTGCAAACGTTTTGGAAAAATGCTAACACTACTTATACTAATAACCTATGTAAACATAACTTTTTACTCCTATAATTATAAAAGAATAGGCAAGTGTGTTCATTTTCAAAGTTTTGATCGTTCGACATTTGTTATGGTTTCTCATCATCTAAGTGGAATATTAGACTCACCGAAAATGACGAGATTTAAGTTTCAAATATGGCCTTTCCCATGTAGCGGCTTTCTTCTCGGAACGTCCCAACCTAATCGGTTAAGTGGCCGGGCTTTTGACACCCCACGGAGAATAGTACCGGGATCGGCGGGATTTTGAAATCAAAGATCTTGAAATCACCGCTAAGCTAATAAAAGACACTTAGATGAAAAACAACGACGGTAATTAGAGATTGAAGATTCAAAGGAGAGATCACTCCATGTAGCGACTTTCTTCTCAGCTTGTCCTTTAGCAAAGCTTAGGAGGCTAGGTTTTTACACCCTCGAGAATAGTATCAGAGCTCACGGGACCTTTGACTTCTACACTCTCTAATACCGTCTAAACTCTTATATAAAATTGACGAATTCTAGTTCAACTTCGGATTTAAATTTAAGAAAAAGCAAGTTTCTCACAATTATAATTAAAACAACAAAAAACACTTATTCATTCACTTTTTTTTTCGATTTTTTTTTCTTTTTTTTTTCTTTTTTTTTCTCTTTTCTTATTTCTTCTTTTTTTTCCAACATATTTATTCACGCAACATTATTTCAAATTTAAGAAAGTATGCTTTCACTCAAATTTAAATAAACAATTGAACTAGGACTCTATATCAAAATTGCATAAGAATTTATTTTTGCATAACAACATAATTTTTAACGTTCAAAGGCTTGAAAAACAAAACACTTATTTAGTCTAGTTATAATTTAGGAGGAAAAGCCACAGGTTATTTATATAAGCTCTAAAAAGAACTAACTACTCCACGTTTAGCATTTTTATTTGCACAATTCCTAAAAGCTCAGTCTAAAAGTTAAGGGAGCAGCCAGATCAACACTCAGGCAGAGTCAGGATCCCCTTTGTTCTAGCCTACGGGACAAGTCGATCACGCACGGTCAAAAACATTTTTTATTATTAACAAAATAAATAAAAACAAACACATATTTGATCAAAATAGGATGCAAGTAGGCATGAATATGATCAATATGATATAAACCCCCCCCCCCCCCCTACACTTAGAACCGAACATTGGCCTCAATGTTCAAAAGTGATAAGGTGCTACCCCTACACATAAGAACACAAAAGGCTAATGCTAGAATTCCAAGTGTAAGAAGGAGAACACAATCAGATATGCATGGATAAAGATGAGAACTAAGTACTCCCCTGATATAGACATGAAGATCGATCGGAGACTAAATGAATAAGATGATGGAAAACAGCAACATCAACCCTTTGAAAGTCTTCTCGATCCAAGAGAACCCTGCACACAAAAACAAATACCAACAAGCACACATGGAGAGAAGCACGCCCCTACACTTATGTTAGAAAATAGATAAAATAGATAAATCATCGGGTTGCCTCCCGAGAAGCGCTTGTTTTTGTTAACCGAGTCACGAGCCTGACTCGACCCCGAATTAAATGGTCCATGGGGGAGCAAGAGAATCACTACTGGATCAAAACAGATATGCCAGGGTCAAAAATCTTATCCTCATCACCGGATGAGAATAAAGAAGAAGAATCCACAGTATAAGTGAAGAAAAACAGAAGGATTCTTATAACATACGAGAAATAGGTATAAAGGCGATCCTTAATAATACTCGTCTTCGCCAAGGGCGGGAGGGTGGGAGAAAAAGATATCAAAGTGTCTCCCGAGGACACTTGATAGAAACTCAAAGCAAGAGTCGATGGGGTAACCGATAAAACATCACAAGTAATAGCAACATCAACGTCTCCTCCAGGATCAAAACACTCATCCTCATTTCCCGGTATGAAATGAGGAGAGTAAAAGCGATACATCACCCGCTTGGGCGTGTACGCGGTAGGACGGGGTGGCAACATAATATGAGAAATATTAGAAGAAATATCTACCACCCGCGTCACCTCTCCAGACCGAATCAAACGGAAGGTAGGGTCAAATCTCTCCACCTCCTCGATGATGGGAGGTGGCGTGGCTAACAAAGAATGCTCATCAATAGCAAGAGAGTCGGAGCTATTAATGTCCTCAATCCCCTCTTCAAAGAGAGGATTCAGCTCACTAGAGATGTAGGCGTCATCAAAATCAAATAAATGGTTCGAATAAATCTTGAATTTTTCCTTCAGAACGTCTACATCGGACAGTGACTCGTCATTACTAGAAGTAAAATCATCATCGAGATCAAAAAGAGGATTAGAGAAAGCCAAAGAATCATCTCCCAAGATGTCGGTGGGAGGTAATGAATCATTACTAGAAAGAGATTCACACTCACTATCACTATCGGAAGCAACTGTAGGCTCACTTTGAATTGGAATAAGAATCTCATCACAATAAATAGTGATAAGACCCTCATCCCCCATGATGAGAGAGGCATCGGTCTCCGTAGTAGAAGAATCGATAATAGGAGTGGCAGTCTCACATGATGGATTGAGATCGTAAATATTATCCTCGTCATCATCATAACAATAAGGAATCACACGAGGCGTAGAGGTATAAGCACTAAGATTAGATACTTGCTCTTGTCGCTGTCGCTTTTCCTCCTCCCATGCTTCTTTTAGTTGAATTACACCGTCACGAAGCTTCAAAAGAAGTGCTTGTGTTATGTCATTCGGATTCAAAGAAGGTTGATGATCGAGGGTGTATTGTGGGGGCTCAAAATTATGAAAACCGGAATTATAGCAAGGATTGGGCTCATAATAATTCATCGGTTGACAAGAAAAAGTATCGTGAGGCCCCCACAATTGTTGCAACACGGGTATTGAGAAAAACCCGGTGCATGTTGCGGATACGGATCGTCATATATGGAAGAGGGTAAGATAGTTTCATTAGAGGTGAAGTATGAATTGATCGAATTGCAAAATGAACAATGTCCAAATTCGTAATTAGGGATAGACATACCGCACCGCTCGCATGAACACCAATAACATGATTGACTACCTGACGACCCACACCTTATACAATATGAATCCATGAAGAATTAAAAATAAGAGCGGTTGAGAAACAAAATTAAACACAATAGAGGATAAAGAGGAATATTTTTAAAACTTTTTTTTAATGATATATATAGTAATAAAGAAGAGTAAATAAAATAAAAAAAATATTTTTGGTTTTTACAAATTTTATATTATTTTTTGGATTTTTAATTTTTTTTATTATATATATATACATACAAATACGAAAATAAACTTTCAAAACGAAAGGATCTTCAAGTCACCAACTAAAAACACAACGCCAATATCGCTACACACAGAGCCGGCATCGGCGCCATTTGATTGAGTCGTTTTCGTACACCCAAAAGGTTATCCTAGTTCCGGCGAAATGTGAATAGAAATTCGCGTTTATGTCTAAAGTTTGATGCTCGAATAAAAAGGGTTTTAATTTTTATATCTAAACTAAATGATTAAAACTAAGGATAATTCTAATCTAAAGGGAAGTAATAAGGAAATCTTAATCAAATAAAGCAAACGGTAATGAAACAACGAGAGAATCCTAAATTATCTACGGGAGCAAGTAAACGGTTAATAAACAAGAATGACAATAAAATATTTAAACGAGAATAAGAGAGAAAGGGAATGGATACCTGATAGGTGTGTAAACACCCATCTTCTTTACCACTTAATTACAATAATAACCGAGCCAAAACGTGTATTTTATGTCTTTTATGTCGGAATTATGCGTGGTTTGTGTTTTTGTTGTGATTTAGGACGAAAAGGTGAAAAGTGGAGAAAACACGGGCATTTACGGGCTTTTATTGAAGAAAAAGATGAAAGACGAAGTCGAGAAGTCAAGAGTGCAAAAAGAACGGAAGTCCAAGACCAATTCTGATGATTTATCGAAGAAAAAGTCAGAAGACGGAAGTTTACTTAAAGCCGAAGAACTCAAGTCTATTTTATTGAAGAATTAAAAGACGAGTTCAAAGAAATCCCGAGCCAAAAGTCATTAAAAGTCCAAGATTAAAGAAGATAAGAAGAAAAGGACTAAGCATGCAATTAAAAGAAGATTAAAGAAGGAAGGACTTAATCTTGTAATTAAGAGAAAATGAAGGAGGGGAGGAACTTCCTAATCCTCCCCTATATATAGAGATTAGTTGTTATTTATTTTTCGTTGTTGTCTAAATGTGACAATTAGTCTTCCACCATTTATTTACCTTGCACCTTTAAATTCATGTCATTTAAATACTTGTCAAATTTAAATACCTTGTCTTGCACATTAAATTCCTTTAATTTCAAGTAAGTCTCCATTTAATTCTTGTCAATATTTATTTTATCTTGTTAATCTCCTATCTACCTTTCTTAATCTTTGATTTTTATGTTTATTTTTATGTTCATGTTCATGTTTTTATTTTGATCAAAGTGGGTTTTGATTATTGTGGTTAGATTTGTTAGTTTTATTGATTTGGATAGTTTGTTTATGATTATTGGATGTTTTGTTATTAGTTTAGATTAATCTTGTGTTTAATTTTGGTTAATTTGTGGCTAGATTTGTGTTACTGTAATTCCCTGTTCTTCGGGGGTGTTTGTTTCTGTTACTGAGATTCCCAGGAAATTTCCGGATCAACTCTTTGTTAACAAGGAAAACTTTTGAACCAACGTTTCTTGTTCATTCGGAAGAGTTCCGAATAAGACTTCCGAATCAAGGTTTTGAGCTTCATTCGGAACATTCAAAAGTTCCGAACCAAAAGTTCCGAACCAAGAAGTTCCGAACGAAGGCTTGGGATTAAGAAGTTCCGGATCAAGGAAAAATTCCGGATCAAGATCTTCCGAACCAAAGTTCCGAGTCAAGGAGTTCCGAATCAAATGTTTCTAGTTCACTCGGAAGACTTCCGAATCAAGGAATTCATTCGGAAGAGTTCCGGATCAAAAGTTCCGAACCAGAGGGTGTTTATTCGGAACATCCAAAAGTTCCAAATCAAGCTTCATCCGGAAGAGTTCCGAATCAGCAAGAACTTCAGAATCAGGACAACTTTCTAACCAAAGTTCCAGATCAACAAAGGTTCATTCGGAAGAGTTCCGAATCAAGGGTTATCCAGAACTTCCGAATCAAGGGGTTGAATCAGCATAAGTTCCGAACGAAAGATTGTTTTGGATAAGTGACATATTCAGAATAAGAAGTTCAGGATCAAGGATTTTGGCAATACTCCGAGCAAAGAAGAATCATTCCGAATGAAGGTGACATTCCGGATGAGTGATTGTTCCGAACGAAGGATTATTCCGAATGAGCTGTATTCAGGTTCTTTTTAATTTTTGTCTTTGATTTCTATTTTCAAGCTTTATTTTTCCTGTCTTTTATTTAGTTGCACTTTAAGTTTACTTGACTTAGATTTATTTTAGCCTTGCCTTAGTTTAAGTTTTAGTTTCGTTTTAAGTTTGCCTTAGATAGATTTAAGTTTGCGTTATTTAGTTTTAGTGCCCTTTTATTCAAGCTTTTAAATACTCACCCTTTACTTTAAATTAGTTTTAGATTTACATTAATTGCACTTTTACTTTAAAGTTTCGCACATTTATTTTTACTACAACGACACAACTATTGTTTCCACCAAAGACAGTTGAGTCGCATAGTTAACCAGAGATCAATTCGAATAGACATACGACAAAGAACTTTTTTAACTGAGTAAAATCTAAGTTATTAAAATGGCGCCGCTGCCGGCTCTTTTCGTAAAGATTAACGGTTTTCTGTGAGAGACGCGTTGCTTTTTGGGATCCGTTCACTTGTGAGCGTTATTTTTCTTGCATTAAAAATTCAAAAAATCATAAAAAATAAAAAATTGATAAAAATCCATAAAAAATTAAAAATTTCAAAAATCCAAAAAGATTTTATCTTTCTTGTGTATATATTGTCTTTGTGTTTGGTTTCTTTTTCTTTTACATTTTCAGGTGTATGCGTACTAGATCTTCTAATTATCAAGAGCCCGAGACTCAAGAAGATTTAGCTATGTCAGGTGTTAACAACAATAATCCACCGCACCTCAACAATAACAACAATGTTCTTCCACAGCCCGATCTTCGGACAATGGAGGAGCTTTGTCAACCTACCATGTTTGGACGAGGAGGACCGATTGCGCCGATGCAAATCAACGCTCCGGAGTTTTCGTTGAAGCACCACATGATTCAGCAAGTGCAAACTAACCCATTCGCCGGAATGCCTGATGATGATGCCAACAAACACCTCGACAAGTTCATTACAATCACCCAAAGCATGAATTTTCCTGGTGCCACAATGGATGTTCTTCGCCTACAACTCTTCCCACATACTTTATCCCATCATGCCGAGAAATGGTTTGATCGTCTCCCGAAGAATTCCATTCATACTTGGGATGACATGACTCAACGCTTTTTATCGCGCTACTTTCCACCATCCATGGTCACAAGCCTTCGCAATCAAATCAGCGGTTTCATGCAAGATCCCGATGAATCTCTTTTTGATGCTTGGGAGAGATATAATGTCTTGATGGATCGTTGTCCAAACCACAACATGCTCCCTGTGACCTTAATAGATACTTTCTACAATGGTTTGACTTTTCGAGATCGTGACACGATTAATGCAGCCGCCGGTGGCACATTCATGAAAAGGAGACCCGAGGAGTGTACAGAGCTTATTGAGAACATGACTACTCATCACAAAAACTGGGATTCCTCTGCGTCTTCAAGGAAAAATCCGAGAGTCAATGTTTCTTCCACTTCAGCAAACCCTGATATGACCGAACTCACCCGCCTGATGACTGAAATGAGCAAAAGTATCACGCTTCTCGCTTCAAACCAACAACAACAACAAGTTAAAGCGGTTGCTAATCCTTGTGAAACATGCGGCGGTCCTCACTCATACACCGATTGTCCTTCTACACAAGGAAATCCGGAAAATGTGTATGCAGCTTATGGTAATTATTCACCGGAAAATTACCAAGCTCGACCTCAAGGGGATAGAAATTTGCTGAGTTACCGATCAAACAACTACCTTTCACCCGGTTTTTCTCCTCAAAACCAAAACCCTGCCAACAACTACAATAGAAGCAACCAAATCCCACCAAGAGCTTCTAATCCTTATCACCCATCCGCTCAACAAAACCCACCCATTAACCCCGATGTTGAGGCTATACTGAGAACCCAAGGTGAGCAAATCAAGAATCTACAGAGCCAAATTATCAATCTTAAAAGAGATATCACAAAGCAAGGAAATGAGATTAGATCCGAGCTTCGAGATAATATCCAATCCTCCTTCAGCAATCAAACCAATGATTTGTAGAATATGCTTGCTAGTTTCTTGCCCGCCGCTCAACCTTCTTCTTCGAGTTCTCTACCTTCAAACACCGTCACCAATCCGCGAGCAAATGTGAGCGCTATTACTACTCGTAGTGGAATTACCATTGTCGATCCACCAATCCCGCCCCCATCATCTACACCTCCTCCACCACCATTTATCTCTACTCCTCCTACACCTAGTATTAGTGCACCATTACCGTCTCGGCCTCGCCATGACGATGTGCCTAGGAAGGACCCTTCAACATCTCAACCTCTACCGACTACACCTGCACCTTCACCACCAAAACCCAATATCCCTTATCCTTCTCGTTTAGGCAAGACCAAACTGCTAACCAAGGAGGACTCCTGTAAAACCCGTATTTAAAATCTTCGTATATTAAATACGCGTAGCCTCAGCTCGAAATTTAATTAAACGTAAACAGTAAATACGCAGTCCTAGTTTATTTAAGTACTACAACAAGATAATAATTCAGAAAATAATTAATATGTTTCAGAGTTTCAGCACGAGGAAATAAATCATGAAACGATCGAAACACGAACATAAGTTATGTATATACGATACACGGGATTTATTAAAACACGAAAAGCACTGAATTAATACACGATATGTATTTACACGCATTCGATACTACATAATAGGACGTAACACGAACTTCAATTTATAAAGTTACGACATACTGAAATATGCTTTAACATGTGAAGTAAATAATTGGGTCACAGTTGTAAAACTTAAGTCTTCAAGCCTTGTAAGAATAGAGGCCCAAGGCCCGATCCACAAGGTGAAAAAAAAAGAAGCAGGCGTATGTTTTTTTCCCTCTCCCATTTTACAACAAAATGTGGTTATTGATAAAACCCTAGCTGAGACATAGCAGCCGCCGCCTTCCGGCCAACAACTCCGGCCGCCACCACCCACACATCACCACCTCCACGACCACCCTCCCCTCAACCACAAACACCACGAGACTCACCATCATGGTCAGCCGCCACCATCATACCACAGTCACAAACAACCGCTACCATCAGACCCACGACCACCATCCGTCACGGCCGTCGTATTGTTTTTTTTTTCTACAGCCGCCATAAATAGCAGCCCAGCAAGGTACGTTTTGGTCAACAGCAGCAGAAAAGGGGGTGTTTGGTTCAGCAGCCAGCAGGGTACGTTTGGGTCAGCAGCAGCAGAAAGGGGGTGTTTGGTTCAGCAGCTAGCAGGGTGCGTTTGGGTCAACAATAGCAGAAAAGGGTGCTTTTGGTTCAACATAACCAGCAGGTGTGTTTGTTGTACTAACATTGGGAACTTTAGAAAACAGTGGGAAAAGTAGACAGAAATAAAGAGTTTTATTTAAAGATTTGCGACAGTTTTCGTGACACTATTTCTGTCGCAAAATTACCTTTTCTAGACAGTTTTTGGAATCCAACTTTAGTGGCAGTTTTAGTGACTAAGATTTATGTCGCTAATTTAAATAGACATATTTATATATATTAGTTGTATTGTTTTAGTGCGACCGAGAATGGGTATCTCGGTAGGCTCGGGGCTTTGTGATACAAATAAAAAGGAAGATTTTAAATGATACCTTTATATTACTTATGCTTTTATAAATGTTTAAAGTGTATTTTAAAAAGAATTAAATTAAAATAGTTGTAATATTTTAAAAAAAGGTATAATTCTATGACAGAAATTAAATGATTTTGAAAACTTTATAATTTAGGAAACCTTATATTATTTACGGGTTACTTATTATAGTATTAATATCACGTCAGAATACGTTTGTATCGTAATTATTGGTAAGTCGTTAAATATATTAAAATTATTATTATAAACTCAGGTTCATCAGTTAATACAGGTACAGATTTCCAGAAATAAAACAAATAAATGAGAAAGCCAATATGAACAGTAAATTAAATAAAAGCAGATAACTTATTCGTGTCTATCATTATTGTAGCCTCCGTGAAGCCCGAGTAGTGTTCGTTCAGTCTTTCTTCAGCTAGTTACTGGACTAGAGGTACGGATTTTCCGTCCTTTCAGTAAGGACTTCCTTTCTATGCATGATTAGGATTCCCCGTCTTTAGCCAAATGTTTTTCCCTAGTATATGTTTAAGTTTATCAGTAATCATATTAATAACTAAATAAATTGCCTGAGCATTATATACAAGCACGGCCAGTTTATGTACTAGTTACGGAGGTACCGTAACCACGGCACTAGAGGCACCGGTGTCGTGACTCACATGCAGGAGAGTGATATCCTGCATCGTCTCACTCAGCTCAGCTTGGCCATTTTATCAGTATTATTAGTGGGGCGTATGGATGCATCCTAGGCTTATAAGTGTTACAAGTTATCAGGGTGAATGTGATGTGTGCTGTACATCCTTCACATTGGAGCTGATCCCTCCACCCAGCACAGTTATTTAGAGGTCACCCCTCTACAGCATGACGAGGTCACCCCTCCAGTTATTCATGCACGGTTGTTACAGCACGTGACCTATATAAGCTCTGGCAATTAAAATACAGTAAATGCATGTTATACAGATTTAACAGATAACAATTCAGCTTCTTTATTTATAAATCAGACTTTACAGATTATATACAGATTTCCGCTGCAACTTTACTTATCAGTCCTACAGCTCTAGCATTTTATCATATGTTTCATTTCAGAAATTCCTTATCATGCTTTACATCCGTTCACTGAGCGTTATGCTCAGCCGTAGTTCCCTTTCATGTTCTAACGGCAGGTACCCCAGGACGCTCTTAGGATTCTGAGAGCATGTGCATTTGGATGGAAGCTATCCAGACTTCTTACTTTATGTACTTACATTATTATGCTTATTTGGACATTGTTTAGTCCTATCCTTCAGTATTTTATTTTCATGTTTTGAGCTTAGGTTGGATTACCGATGTTTGATTCCGGTATTTCTGTTATGGTCATTTAATGTTTTAGGACATTTACCTTATGCTTTGATGACACGCCATAAATACATGTAACGGTCCACTTATCCAAGTGGGGTGTTACAATTATGGTATCAGAGCGCAAGGTTCGACCTGTAGGCTCTAAAACTTGACCTGTGACTAGTGGGTAGTCACCAGGAACTTCCCAGATCTTGGCGTTGTTATCTTTCATGTGTCTCATGCATTTATTAGTCAGTTTTCTTCAATTATCAGTCATTTTCTTAAAGTTTTTGACTAAGTAAAAGGTTGGTACAGGACTGGCCATATTTAGTCGCATGTGCTTTTCTGCGAATTTTTGTTTTGGTGAACCGACCCATAGGCATTCACCCTTGCTCGTTCAGATTTTTGTATTGGTGAACCGACCCAACGGCGTTCATCCTTACTCTTGACAGATTCATGTTTTCAGTCGTATATTACTTGGTGAACCAGCCCATATACGTTCACCAATGTTCAGATCAAATTTCATGTTTTTCAGTTTAATGTTGTTTTGTGAACCGATCTATAGTTGTTCACCTCTGTGATATCATGATGTTTCATAAAATCTTGACAAATATGAATTGGACTACAACCAACCACATTTAGTCCCAGATTGTACATTTCTATTCATGACAGTTCTCAGAAAATTTTGACAAGTATGGATCGAAACAAAATCGCCCATACCTAGTCACATGCTTCCTACTTTGAATACTGTGGATTAAACCATAACTATCCACATCAGTTGATGTTAAACCTCAGTTGATTATTCTCCTATGTTATTTGTATCAGTCAAGTTTATACTTTCACGTGAATGTCGTTTTCATGCTGACTTAGTTCATGTCTCCTTATGAGGATTATATTTTCAGCAGGGTGATAATGTTTTCATCCTAACATACAGAAGGATTTCAGTTCATCCTATTTCATGATAAATCATGTTTGGTCTTCATCAGTCGTGTCCTTATGCTGACCATTATTGAAAGTCCATTTAATCATATTATTGAACCTCTATACAACCAGCATTAAGTCTACGCAGAAATTATCAGCCTATCATGTTAATCGTTTCAGTTCAGTTTACTACCGTTTAAATCAATTTATTCCTTTGATAATGTCAAACAAGCGACACCAGTATCGATCATTCCATAAAATTTCCACCAGCTCCATGTACAGTATTTCACGTGTACTCTACGTACAGTGTCTCAGATTTGCTCCATGTGCAATATTCATTTTGTACTTCATGTACAGTAGTCCAAGTGTACTTCAGGTACCCTACTCCATGGATATTGCTAATCGATCCTCAATCATCTCAAATGTTTCCACTTGTCGATATTCTACCAGGTGCTGATGCTGCTCGTGAGTTGAAGATTTTGCTAGATGCTGATGCCGCTAACACTTTGAAGACCTCACAATTGTTGATGCTGCTGATACTTTGGAAGATTTCTCAAGATGCTGATGGTGATGCTGTTATACTATAAAGACACTGCAGAGCAAGGACGAAAACTATAAATTTGAAATTTCTGACAAGAGTAAATTTCAACCATCGGACACTACCATTCTAGTCCATGCCTTACTTCCTCAGTTAGCTGTCACACGTTACTCAGCTAACCGTTCATTCAGAAGAGTGGGAGCCGTAAACCAGCCGACTACTCAGCAAAATAGTTACAAGAATCACGGTCATGAAAATGACCGTCATAAATTGACAGAAAAACCAGTAGTGACAACCACCGTGCTTATAATTTATCAGTCAGTAACCATCGGAACCCCGGAACGGACGTGACCAGAAATACAGAGGTCAGTAGTCTAATCGGTTCGTCAATCCTAGCAGTTACCAAAATTCTTAACCTTATTCAGACTCACCATTAAAATAGATGTCCAGACAACAGTTAAGACACAGGTCTCAAGTATCATTTCAGAAGACATTTTTCAGGACACCAGTCATGATATACGTCATATGAATATCTTCTCAAAGAACGAGTCAGAACTCATAACTCTGTATATTTCTAAACCGGGCCCTCAATGGTTCAGGGCACCCTCCAAGGGGGATACACTCGTTCTATTATGCCACGCATAAATCAGATCATTTGAAAATTTAGTCACCACCACTGGAGTGTTATTCAGGTTAAACACGCAGTGTTCACTCTGTGAGGTTACAGACGAACACATTCAGTGAAAAGTCGCCATGTTTACTTCACGTATTCCTATGTCAGCTTTATCTTAAATCAGGTAGTCACCTGCCTCTCAGCCAGAAAGGACCCAACAGTATCACCATATTTATTAAGTTTTATTTTCAGTTAACGAAGAGATCCGTCCTACCGACCCTGAGCATATTCATTTTACTCCTGCCAGAAAAATCAGTACAATTGTTCTAGCTTTACGAGCACGTGAATTATTATCCTATAGCTGCAAAGACTTTCTAGCCACCAGTTAAAATCCACTTCTGAAGTTCTTAAAAATTTATGATCAGCAGATATTTCAGCATTTCCATAGTAATTAAGAAGGTGTTCCAAAAATTCCTTCCTAACCACGAGACAAAATTTAACGTCAAGCTTGTCTCAATAATAGAACCTGTTTTCAAAACTCTTTATTCCAGGGCTTCAGCTAAGTTAAAAGAGTTGCAGAAATTGCTGCAAGAGTTATCGGAACGAGGCTTTATACGCCCTAGCGCACCACCATGAGGTGTACCATTTCTGTCTATCAGGAATACGGCCGGTAACATGAGATCATGTATCGACCACCGGAAGATTTACCAGATCACCATCCCTAATCGATACTCATTCCACGAATAGGAGGTTACCTGACCTGCTACGATGTCTTAAACTTTTTCCAGAACAAATTTCCGATCATGCTACCATTAGTGGTGAGAGAAAGAACATGACGTTTCCAGACTGCTGTTACACATATTACAGTCACTCTAAAAAAAATGAATTATACTTCTGAGCTCCCTAATGCTCCAGCTATAGTATGAAATTTATGAATAAATTTTTTTTTTATGACTTCGCAGACAAAATCGTCAGTATGTACTTTGATAACATTTTTATCTTCTAAATTCTAGAGAGGTACAAGATAATCATCTTCTCACATTGGTATAGATTCTCCGATAGGAGAAAAATCATATACGCAGCTTTCTAGATATGAATCCCAGTAGAACAAGGTGACATTTCTGGACCACACTATTTTAGTAGAAAGGAAATTCAGACAATCCTGCGTAGGTGGAAGCCATCACCAGATGGTCACGACCGACGCCTGTGAACGAAGTACAAAATTTCTAGAACTCAGTTAACAGCTACCGCATAAATTACGGGCGGTTCTAATTGAAAATTTTCCATGACTACTCAACCAGATTTCCACCAAAATATTCCGTAATCCCAGGCAGAATTTTAATAGAAGCAATATCACATATTGATGCAACTATGTTCATATCTAGATGCCTGACATGCCGCCGCTTCAAGATAGGACACTGACATGCTGTAGGAAATTCAGCAATAGGTCGTATGATTCCAAAATATTCCATCAACAATCTTGTCAGATCGAAATTAGTGTTCGCGAATCGCGCTCACGTTCATGTTCACAATCACGTGTACGTTCATATTTACATTCCCGTTTATTTTCACTTTCACATTTAAGTCTCAGTCGCAGTATGATGTTATTTCAGTTCATGCTTTGTGCTATCTCATGATTTAAGCTCACGTTAATGTTGGTAACATTTTTCACGTTCAAGTTCGTGGGCCAGTTCGCAATACACGTTTCACGGTTTATTACCGAATACGGATACAGAAAGCTTAAGAAACCAGACTCAAGTTAGCAGAGCTTCTCCATACCCAGGAAGACGTTTCACGTCTCAGACCATATCGGTTGTCATTCTCTCCTCAGTCAGCATATGTTCATGATATGTCCTAGCATCACGTTCACAGTATGTTTCATGTATCATCGGGCACAATATATTCCATGCCCATTATTCCTCATATAAACGTGAACCCCGTTCACAATTGGTCACGTAGTACGTTCACAATTGTTCACGTAGTTCGTCTATTTATAAGTTCAGCAGCTTACCCAGAGATATAAATATTATCTTTTCTGGATATTTGTACGTACCGTTCCATGTATTCTTCATGCTATAGTTTATTCTTTCTATCAGATTCAGAGAATCCATCTTAAGTATGAAACCAGAAACCATTCAGCATCATCAGGACAGGGTCATCAGGACCAAGATTTTTTTTATTTATTATGTTTAGACCTTTGAAGGAATCGTTTCGAGTGGGAAGCCACTTGAAACAAAGGAGTCCATCTGGACTTCTCATCCTTTTCCTTCTATAAGTCAGTTATGTTCTTTCAGTCATGTCACGTTCTATGTTCTCTTCAGCCATGTCATGTTACATGATCATTTATGTCATGTCAGGTTTATACCTATCAGCAGCATTATGTCTTAATTAGAAGACAAATTATCCTTCAGCTTATTTGTCTTTTTATTTTACGTGTTCTTTCAGTTCCTATAACTTCATCAGCTTATATCCTTAATTCGAGGACGAATTATTTTTTTTAGAAGGGAAGAATTGTAAAACCCGTATTTAAAATCTTCGTATATTAAATACGCGTAGCCTCAGCTCGAAATTTAATTAAACGTAAACAGTAAATACGCAGTCCTAGTTTATTTAAGTACTACAACAAGATAATAATTCAGAAAATAATTAATATGTTTCAGAGTTTCAGCACGAGGAAATAAATCATGAAATGATCGAAACACGAACATAAGTTATGTATACACGATACACGGGATTTATTAAAACACGAAAAGCACTGAATTAATACACGATATGTATTTACACGCATTCGATACTACATAATAGGACGTAACACGAACTTCAATTTATAAAGTTATGACATACTGAAATATGCTTTAACATGTGAAGTAAATAATTGGGTCACAGTTGTAAAACTTAAGTCTTCAAGCCTTGTAAGAATAGAGGCCCAAGGCCCGATCCACAAGGTGAAAAAAAAAGCAGGCGTATGTTTTTTTTCCCTCTCCCATTTTACAACAAAATGTGGTTATTGATAAAACCCTAGCTGAGACATAGCAGCCGCCACCTTCCGGCCAACAACTCCGGCCGCCACCACCCACACATCACCACCTCCACGACCACCCTCCCCTCAACCACAAACACCACGAGACTCACCATCATGGTCAGCCGCCACCATCATACCACAGTCACAAACAACCGCTACCATCAGACCCACGACCACCATCCGTCACGGCCGTCATATTGTTTTTTTTTCTACAGCCGCCATAAATAGCAGCCCAGCAAGGTACGTTTTGGTCAACAGCAGCAGAAAAGGGGGTGTTTGGTTCAGCAGCCAGCAGGGTGCGTTTGGGTCAGCAGCAGCAGAAGCACGGTGCGTTTGGGTCAGCAGCAGCAGAAAGGGGGGTGTTTGGTTCAGCAGCTAGCAGGGTGCGTTTGGGTCAAAAATAGCAGAAAAGGGTGCTTTTGGTTCAACATAACCAGCAGGTGTGTTTGTTGTACTAACATTGGGAACTTTAGAAAACAGTGGGAAAAGTAGACAGACATAAAGAGTTTTATTTAAAGATTTGCGACAGTTTTCGTGACACTATTTCTGTCGCAAAATTACCTTTTCTAGACAATTTTTGGAATCCAACTTTAGTGACAGTTTTAGTGACTAAGATTTATGTCGCTAATTTAAATAGACAGATTTATATATATTAGTTGTATTGTTTTAGTGCGACCGAGAATGGGTATCTCGGTAGGCTCGGGGCTTTGTGATAAAAATAAAAAGGAAGATTTTAAATGATACCTTTATATTACTTATGTTTTTATAAATGTTTAAAGTGTATTTTAAAAAGAATTAAATTAAAATAGTTGTAATATTTAAAAAAAAGGTATAATTCTATTACAGAAATTAAATGATTTTGAAAACTTTATAATTTAGGAAACCTTATATTATTTACGGGTTACTTATTATAGTATTAATATCACGTCAGAATACGTTTGTATCGTAATTATTGGTAAGTCGTTAAATATATTAAAATTATTATTATAAACTCAGGTTCATCAGTTAATACAGGTACAGATTTCCAGAAATAAAACAAATAAATGAGAAAGCCAATATGAACATTAAATTAAATAAAAGCAGATAACTTATTCGTGTCTATCATTATTGTAGCCTCCGTGAAGCCCGAGTAGTGTTCGTTCAGTCTTTCTTCAGCTAGTTACTGGACTAGAGGTACGGATTTTCCGTCCTTTCAGTAAGGACTTCCTTTCTATGCATGATTAGGATTCCCCGTCTTTAGCCAAATGCTTTTCCCTAGTATATGTTTAAGTTTATCAGTAATCATATTAATAACTAAATAAATTTCCTGAGCATTATATACAAGAACGGCCAGTTTATGTACTAGTTACGGAGGTACCGTAACCACGGCACTAGAGGCACCGGTGTCGTGACTCACATGCAGGAGAGTGATATCCTGCATCGTCTCACTCAGCTCAGCTTGGCCATTTTATCAGTATTATTAGTGGGGCGTATGGATGCATCCTAGGCTTATAAGTGTTACAAGTTATCAGGGTGAATGTGGTGTGTGCTGTACATCCTTCACATTGGAGCTAATCCCTCCACCCAGCACAGTTATTTAGAGGTCACCCCTCTACAGCATGACGAGGTCACCCCTCCAGTTATTCATGCACGGTTGTTACAGCACGTGACCTATATAAACTCTGGCAATTAAAATACAGTAAATGCATGTTATACAGATTTAAAAGATAACAATTCAGCTTCTTTATTTATAAATCAGACTTTACATATTATATACAGATTTCCGCTGCAACTTTACTTATCAGTCCTACAGCTCTAGCATTTTATCATATGTTTCATTTCAGTAATTCCTTATCATGCTTTACATCCGTTCACTGAGCGTTATGCTCAGCCGTAGTTCCCTTTCATGTTCTAACGGCAGGTACCCCAGGACGCTCTTAGGATTCTGAGAGCATGTGCATTTGGAAGGAAGCTATCCAGACTTCTTACTTTATGTACTTACATTATTCTGCTTATTTGGACATTGTTTAGTCCTATCCTTCAGTATTTTATTTTTCATGTTTTGAGCTTAGGTTGGATTACCGATGTTTGATTCCGGTATTTCCGTTATGGTCATTTAATGTTTTAGGACATTTACCTTATGCTTTGATGACACGCCATAAATACATGTAACGGTCCACTTATCCAAGTGGGGTGTTACAATTATGGTATCAGAGCGCAAGGTTCGACCTGTAGGCTCTAAAACTTGACCTGTGACTAGTGGGTAGTCACCAGGAACTTCCCAGATCTTGGCGTTGTTATCTTTCATGTGTCTCATGCATTTATTAGTCAGTTTTCTTCAATTATCAGTCATTTTCTTAAAGTTTTTGACTAAGTAAAAGGTTGGTACAGGACTGGCCATATTTAGTCGCATGTGCTTTTCTGCGAATTTTTGTTTTGGTGAACCGACCCAGAGGCGTTCACCCTTGCTCGTTCAGATTTTTGTATTGGTGAACCGACCCAACGGCGTTCATCCTTACTCTTGACAGATTCATGTTTTCAGTCGTATATTACTTGGTGAACCAACCCATATACGTTCACCAATGTTCAGATCAAATTTCATGTTTTTCAGTTTAATGTTGTTTTGTGAACCGATCTATAGTTTTTCACATCTGTGATATCATGACGTTTCATAAAATCTTGACAAATATGAATTGGACTACAACCAACCACATTTAGTCCCAGATTGTACATTTCTATTCATGACAGTTCTTAGAAAATTTTGACAAGTATGGATCGAAACAAAATCGCCCATACCTAGTCACATGCTTCCTACTTTGAATACTGTGGATTAAACCATAACTATCCACATCAGTTGATGTTAAACCTCAGTTGATTATTCTCCTATGTTATTTGTATCAGTCAAGTTTATACTTTCACGTGAATGTCGTTTTCATGTTGACTTAGTTCATGTCTCCTTATGAGGATTATGTTTTCAGCAGGGTGATAATGTTTTCATCCTAACATACAGAAGGATTTCAGTTCATCCTATTTCATGATAAATCATGTTTGGTCTTCATCAGTCGTGTCCTTATGTTGACCATTATTGAAAGTCCATTTAATCATATTATTGAACCTCTATACAACCAGCATTAAGTCTACGCAGAAATTATCAGCCTATCATGTTAATCGTTTTAGTTCAGTTTACTACCGTTTAAATCAATTTATTCCTTTGATAATGTCAAACAAGCGACACCAGTATCGATCATTCCATAAAATTTCCACCAGCTCCATGTACAGTATTTCACGTGTACTCTACGTATAGTGTCTCAGATTTGCTCCATGTGCAATATTCATTTTGTACTTCATGTACAGTAGTCCAAGTGTACTTCAGGTACCCTACTCCATGGATATTGCTAATCGATCCTCAATCATCTCAAATGTTTCCACTTGTCGATATTCTACCAGGTGCTGATGTTGCTCGTGAGTTGAAGATTTTGCTAGATGCTGATGCCGCTAACACTTTGAAGACCTCACAATTGTTGATGCTGCTGATACTTTGGAAGATTTCTCAAGATGCTGATGGTGATGCTGTTATACTATAAAGACACTGCAGAGCAAGGACAAAAACTATAAATTTGAAATTTCTGACAAGAGTAAATTTCAACCATCGGACACTACCATTCTAGTCCATGCCTTACTTCCTCAGTTAGCTGTCACACGTTACTCAGCTAACCGTTCATTCAGAAGAGTGGGAGCCGTAAACCAGCCGACTACTCAGCAAAATAGTTACAAGAATCACGGTCATGAAAATGACCGTCATAAATTGACAGAAAAACCAGTAGTGACAACCACCGTGCTTATAATTTATCAGTCAGTAACCATCGGAACCCCGAAACGGACGTGACCAGAAATACAGAGGTCAGTAGTCTAATCGGTTCGTCAATCCTAGCAGTTACCAAAATTTTTAACCTTATTCAGACTCACCATTAAAATAGATGTCCAGACAACAGTTAAGACACAGGTCTCAAGTATCATTTCAAAAGACATTTTTCAGGACACCAGTCATGATATACGTCATATGAATATCTTCTCAAAGAACGAGTCAGAACTCATAACTCTGTATATTTCTAAACCGGGCCCTCAATGGTTCAGGGCACCCTCCAAGGGGGATACACTCGTTCTATTATGCCACACATAAATCAGATCATTTGAAAATTTAATCACCACCACTGGAGTGTTATTCAGGTTAAACACGCAGTGTTCACTCTATGAGGTTACAGACAAACACATTCAGTTAAAAGTCGCCATGTTTACTTCACGTATTCCTATGTCAGCTTTATCTTAAATCAGGTAGTCACCTACCTCTCAGCCAGAAAGGACCCAACAGTATCACCATATTTATTAAGTTTTATTTTTAGTTAACGACGAGATCCGTCCTACCGACCCTGAGCATATTCATTTTACTCCTGCCAGAAAAATCAGTACAATTGTTCTAGCTTTACGAGCACGTGAATTATTATCCTATAGCTGCAAAGACTTTCTAGCCACCAGTTAAAATCCACTTCTGAAGTTCTTAAAAATTTATGATCAGCAGATATTTCAGCATTTCCATAGTAATTAAGAAGGTGTTCCAAAAATTACTTCCTAACCACGAGACAAAATTTAACGTTAAGCTTGTCTCAATAATAGAACCTGTTTTCAAAACTCTTTATTCCAGGGCTTCAGCTAAGTTAAAAGAGTTGCAGAAATTGCTGCAAGAGTTATCGGAACGAGGCTTTATTCGCCCTAGCGCACCACCATGAGGTGTACCGTTTCTGTCTATTAGGAAGACGGCCGGTAACATGAGATCATGTATCGACCACCGGAAGATTTACCAGATCACCATCCCTAATCGATACTCATTCCACGAATAGGAGGTTACCTGACCTGCTACGATGTCTTAAACTTTTTCCAGAACAAATTTCCGATCATGCTAACATTAGTGGTGAGAGAAAGAACATGACGTTTCCAGACTGCTGTTGCACATATTACAGTCACTCTAAAAAAAATTTGAATTATACTTCTGAGCTCCCTAATGCTCCAGCTATAGTATGAAATTTATGAATAAATTTTTTTTTATGACTTCGCAGACAAAATCGTCAGTATGTACTTTGATAACATTTTTATCTTCTAAATTCTAGAGAGGTACAAGATAATCATCTTCTCACATTGGTATAGATTCTCCGATAGGAGAAAAATCATATACGCAGCTTTCTAGATATGAATCCCAGTAGAACAAGGTGATATTTCTGGACCACACTATTTCAGTAGAAAGGAAATTCAGACAATCTTGCGAAGGTGGAAGCCATCACCAGATGGTCACGACCGACGCCTGTGAACGAAGTACAAAATTTCTAGAACTCAGTTAACAGCTACCGCAGAAATTGCGGGCGGTTCTAATTGAAAATTTTCCATGACTACTCAACCAGATTTCCACCAAAATATTCCGTAATCCCAGGCAGAATTTTAATAGAAGCAATATCACACATTGATGCAACTATGTTCATATCTAGATGCCTGACATGCCGCAGCTTCAAGATAGGACACTGACATGCTGTAGGAAATTCAGCAATAGGTCGTATGATTCCAAAATATTCCATCAACAATCTTGTCAGATCGAAATTAGTGTTCGCGAATCGCGCTCACGTTCATGTTCACAATCACGTGTACGTTCATATTTACGTTCCCGTTTATTTTCACTTTCACATTTAAGTCTCAGTCGCAGTATGATGTTATTTCAGTTCATGCTTTGTGCTATCTCATGATTTAAGCTCACGTTAATGTTGGTAACATTGTTCACGTTCAAGTTCGTGGGCCAGTTCGCAATACACGTTTCACGGTTTATTACCGAATACGGATACAGAAAGCTTAAGAAACCAAACTCAAGTTAGCAGAGCTTCTCCATACCCAGGAAGACGTTTCACGTCTCAGACCATATCGGTTGTCATTCTCTCCTCAGTCAGCATATGTTCATGATATGTCCTAGCATCACGTTCACAGTATGTTTCATGTATCATCGGGCACAATATATTCCATGCCCATTATTCCTCATATAAACGTGAACCCCGTTCACAATTGGTCACGTAGTACGTTCACAATTGTTTACGTAGTTCGTCCATTTATAAGTTCAGCAGCTTACCCAGAGATATAAATATTATCTTTTCTGGATATTTGTACGTACCGTTCCATGTATTCTTCATGCTATAGTTTATTCTTTCTATCAGATTCAGAGAATCCATCTTAAGTATGAAACCAGAAACCATTCAGCATCATCAGGACAGGGTCATCAGGACCAAGATTTTTTTTATTTATTATGTTTAGACCTTTGAAGGAATCGTTTCGAGTGGGAAGCCACTTGAAACAAAGGAGTCCATCCGGACTTCTCATCCTTTTCCTTCTATAAGTCAGTTATGTTCTTTCAGTCATGTCACGTTCCATGTTCTCTTCAGCCATGTCATGTTACATGATCATTTCTGTCATGTCTGGTTTATACCTATCAGCAGCATTATGTCTTAATTAGAAGACAAATTATCCTTCAGCTTATTTGTCTTTTTAGTTTACGTGTTCTTTCAGTTCCTATAACTTCATCAGCTTATATCCTTAATTCGAGGACGAATTATTTTTTTTAGAGGGGAAGAATTGTAAAACCCGTATTTAAAATCTTCGTATATTAAATACGCGTAGCCTCAGCTCGAAATTTAATTAAACGTAAACAGTAAATACGCAGTCCTAGTTTATTTAAGTACTACAACAAGATAATAATTCAGAAAATAATTAATATGTTTCAGAGTTTCAGCACGAGGAAATAAATCATGAAACGATCGAAACACGAACATAAGTTATGTATATACGATACACGGGATTTATTAAAACACGAAAAGCACTGAATTAATACACGATATGTATTTACACGCATTCGATACTACATAATAGGACGTAACACGAACTTCAATTTATAAAGTTACGACATACTGAAATATGCTTTACATGTGAAGTAAATAATTGGGTCACAGTTGTAAAACTTAAGTCTTCAAGCCTTGTAAGAATAGAGGCCCAAGGCCCGATCCACAAGGTGAAAAAAAAAAGCAGGCGTATGTTTTTTTTCCCTCTCCCATTTTACAACAAAATGTGGTTATTGATAAAACCCTAGCTGAGACATAGCAGCCGCCGCCTTCCGGCCAACAACTCCGGCCGCCACCACCCACACATCACCACCTCCACGACCACCCTCCCCTCAACCACAAACACCACGAGACT
Source organism: Glebionis coronaria (assembly GCA_025667525.1). Classification (NCBI taxonomy): domain Eukaryota; kingdom Viridiplantae; phylum Streptophyta; class Magnoliopsida; order Asterales; family Asteraceae; genus Glebionis; species Glebionis coronaria. Next base: position 52,362,744 of record CM046876.1, read on the forward strand.
CACCATCATGGTCAGCCGCCACCATCATACCACAGTCACAAACAACCGCTACCATCAGACCCACGACCACCATCCGTCACGGCCGTCGTATTGTTTTTTTTTCTACAGCCGCCATAAATAGCAGCCCAGCAAGGTACGTTTTGGTCAACAACAGCAGAAAAGGGGGTGTTTGGTTCAGCAGCCAGCAGGGTGCATTTGGGTCAGCAGCAGCAGAAGCACGGTGCGTTTGGGTCAGCAGCAGCAGAAAGGGGGGTGTTTGGTTCAGCAGCTAGCAGGGTGCGTTTGGGTCAACAATAGCAGAAAAGGGTGCTTTTGGTTCAACATAACCAGCAGGTGTGTTTGTTGTATTAACATTGGGAACTTTAGAAAACAGTGGGAAAAGTAGACAGAAATAAAGAGTTTTATTTAAAGATTTGCGACAGTTTTCGTGACACTATTTCTGTCACAAAATTACCTTTTCTAGACAATTTTTGGAATCCAACTTTAGTGACAGTTTTAGTGACTAAGATTTATGTCGCTAATTTAAATAGACAGATTTATATATATTAGTTGTATTGTTTTAGTGCGACCGAGAATGGGTATCTCGGTAGGCTCGGGGCTTTGTGATAAAAATAAAAAGGAAGATTTTAAATGATACCTTTATATTACTTATGTTTTTATAAATGTTTAAAGTGTATTTTAAAAAGAATTAAATTAAAATAGTTGTAATATTTAAAAAAAAGGTATAATTCTATTACAGAAATTAAATGATTTTGAAAACTTTATAATTTAGGAAACCTTATATTATTTACGGGTTACTTATTATAGTATTAATATCACGTCAGAATACGTTTGTATCGTAATTATTGGTAAGTCGTTAAATATATTAAAATTATTATTATAAACTCAGGTTCATCAGTTAATACAGGTACAGATTTCCAGAAATAAAACAAATAAATGAGAAAGCCAATATGAACAGTAAATTAAATAAAAGCAGATAACTTATTCGTGTCTATCATTATTGTAGCCTCCGTGAAGCCCGAGTAGTGTTCGTTCAGTCTTTCTTCAGCTAGTTACTGGACTAGAGGTACGGATTTTCCGTCCTTTCAGTAAGGACTTCCTTTCTATGCATGATTAGGATTCCCCGTCTTTAGCCAAATGTTTTTCCCTAGTATATGTTTAAGTTTATCAGTAATCATATTAATAACTAAATAAATTGCCTGAGCATTATATACAAGCACGGCCAGTTTATGTACTAGTTACGGAGGTACCGTAACCACGGCACTAGAGGCACCGGTGTCGTGACTCACATGCAGGAGAGTGATATCCTGCATCGTCTCACTCAGCTCAGCTTGGCCATTTTATCAGTATTATTAGTGGGGTGTATGGATGCATCCTAGGCTTATAAGTGTTACAAGTTATCAGGGTGAATGTGGTGTGTGCTGTACATCCTTCACATTGGAGCTGATCCCTCCACCCAGCACAGTTATTTAGAGGTCACCCCTCTACAACATGACGAGGTCACCCCTCCAGTTATTCATGCACGGTTGTTACAGCACGTGACCTATATAAGCTCTGGCAATTAAAATACAGTAAATGCATGTTATACAGATTTAACAGATAACAATTCAGCTTCTTTATTTATAAATCAGACTTTACAGATTATATACAGATTTCCACTGCAACTTTACTTATCAGTCCTACAGCTCTAGCATTTTATCATATGTTTCATTTCAGTAATTCCTTATCATGCTTTACATCCGTTCACTGAGCGTTATGCTCAGCCGTAGTTCCCTTTCATGTTCTAACGGCAGGTACCCCAGGACGCTCTTAGGATTCTGAGAGCATGTGCATTTGGATGGAAGCTATCCAGACTTCTTACTTTATGTACTTACATTATTCTGCTTATTTGGACATTGTTTAGTCCTATCCTTCAGTATTTTATTTTTCATGTTTTGAGCTTAGGTTGGATTACCGATGTTTGATTCCGGTATTTCCGTTATGGTCATTTAATGTTTTAGGACATTTACCTTATGCTTTGATGACACGCCATAAATACATGTAACGGTCCACTTATCCAAGTGGGGTGTTACAACTCCGAAGTGACACGCTATGTGAAGATGATCTCTCTGATGAACTTCAACATTAGCTTTCTTGAACCACTTGTCCACATGCCCAAATTTGTTAAAGCATTTAAGGAATTGCTAAACAAGAAGGAGAAGCTGATTGAGCTCGCCAGCACACGCTTAAATGAAAACTGCTCTGCAGTTATTCTTAGAGAACTTCCGGAAAAGCTTGGAGATCCCGGTCGTTTTGTGTTGGCTTGCGTGTTCAACAAAACTGAAGAATTTACTGCCCTTGCTGATCTCGGGGCCAGTATTAATTTGATGCCTTTGAGTGTTTGGAAAACACTATCATTGCCCGACCTCACTCTAACAAAGATGACTCTTGAACTTGCAAATCGCACTCTCGCTTACCCCGTTGGTATAGCCGAAGATGTGTTCATCAAAGTTTGCACATTTACTTTCCCGGTCGACTTTGTCGTTGTTGATTATGAAATGGACCCTCGTATTCCTTTAATACTTTGTCGGCCATTCTTGAGAACCGGACGAGCTCTAGTTGATGTTGCCGAAGGCGAGTTAATCTTAAGAGTCGGGGATGACGCACAAGTTTTTAAAATGGGGAAGCTTACAAACAAATCCTTTGGAGGCCGAGAATCAGTGAATATGATTAATGTGCTCGATGACTTTACCGTCTACGACAATCCTCTATTCGACTCTTGCATCGATAATCCACTTTTTCAAGATGATGTGGATGATTCTCGCTCCACTTTGGACGCTTCTCCCATTTATGATTCTCCACCAGTCTTTGATGCTTATGATGATGAGTCTAGCTCAGATTCGGATGATTATGATGACCTTACTTCTGAGTATCCCGAACTGCCCACGTATGATGATTTCGATGAGGCCGATACTCTTTTGAGAGATTCTTCACATGATGAAGATCCTCCGCCATCACTCGATCCTACTTTGGACGATTACTCATTTGAGGAAGACTTCTCTACGTTTCTCAACACTTACTTCCCTCATGAGAGTGATGCACCTCCTTTGGACTTTGAAGATTATCGTCTTGATCCTACTTTGGATTTAAAGAACATTCTTTCTAAGGAGAAGAAACCGGTCGACACCAATATCCGCAGCACGTATGAGTTAACACCTCTTTGTCCCCCTTCTGAGGGCGAGGTTGTGCTTCTTCGCGGATCTTCTTCACATTCTGCTCAGCCTGAGTGCTATTTTCCCTTAAAGGAAAAGGTGTTCGACCCCGGTATTGAAATCTTTAAGCCATCTCAGTATCCACCTGATGAAATAAAAGGAAAAATCTTTGGAACTATTGAAGACATGCTTGCACCACTTCACCCTTGCTTCCACCATGCTCCATCGCTGCTTAAGAGAACCTTGCCTACTCTTCTTCGGCTTGCCTGGTTCGCCTTAAGCCTCTGCTATTTGATGGACGAAAACTATGTCTTTGATCTTGGTGGATATGTTTCATGCTTCTTCCGTTGATGATCAAGGTCGAGTCAGGCTCACCACTCGGTAACAAAAACAAGCGCTTCTTGCGAGGCAACCCATGTATCTATCTTTTAGCTTTCTTTATCATAAGTGTAGGGGAGACCCGTTGGTTTGCTTTCCTCTCCTCTCTTCTTAATCAGGGATTCGCGCTCAATGATCCACTCTTGATGATTCTTTACAACCCGTGATTCCATGTCCACTTTTTCCTGGTTCTATCCTAAACTCTTTTCGATTCACTATTTTTTATTTTCTCAATATTATAATAGGAATCTCTTTAGTTGTCTTTTTCTTAGCGAGATTTAAACAAAGTGCACAATTTCCTAAGTGTAGGGGAGTTTACTCCCACATGCTTAAACATTGAGGACAATGTTTATCTTAAGTGTAGGGGGGACTTCTATCGAAGTTAAGTGGCCTTTTCCTTGTATTTGTCCTCATTTTAACCGGAAAATCAAATTTTCAACATTTTTCAAAATTTTTGACCTATTTTGGCCTATTAGTTTTACCTTTGTATAGTTATTTTCTTTCCTTATTAGAATAAATTTTTAATTAAGTGGTTTTAATATTCAAACGTTGTGAATCTTTTGACTCAACCCGAGTTTACTTATCTTAGTTTACTCTAGCTAGTATCCTTAATGTGTTTAAGTCAAGTTTTGCTAGGCTTTTATATAGGGAGCTATAAAACGCGAAAGTCTTAACTCCCACGGGTTAAGAACAAGAACTTTTCGCAAGTTCCTAAAATTGATCCTAGAGAGTCGTTTATCAAGGGAACTTTAAAATGCGATTTCTAAAACTTGAAAAAGTCTAAGAGTTTGCAAGATCCTATAGGCGACTCGAAAACCCAAAACTTTGATTGAATAGGCTAAGCATCCACGAGTCTCATTCCTTGAGATTTTAAACTGTGGAAAACAAGAGATGATAGAGCCAATTATAAGTTTGGTATTCTTTCGTGAATTTATGTGAGTTAATTATGAGCCTATTCTCCCATCGCCTGCTAATAAATTTATCTGCAATAAATAAGGTTGTACGATTTGAAAAGTTACTTAGCTTCTAGCCCAAGATCGTTTAAAAGTTGCTCGGTATGGATTAGAGTTCATAGCCAAGGCATAACTTATTGAAGCGGGATGCGAAGATTGGCGAGTCCGAAAAGGCCCTAACAAGGCATGAGGGCTACATTTTGTTGCTAAAGATCCACAGTGATGTGAAGAATCATTTATCAAAAATCAATATGAAGGATCGAGACACACGACAAAAAGCAAAAACTCCCCAAAAGTCATGGAGAAGTGTATCCGAAAAGACCCTAACAAGGTATGAGGATAAATAGATCCAAGTCATAAAAGGAGGCGGATCGTTGTATATCAAAGTCCAAAATAATGATTGGAGAAAAATGAAGAAGTCGTGGTCCAAGTATGAATCTCTCAAAACTTCAAGTGAAGAAATTCCTATATGAAGAGAAGGCCATTATTTCATGAACGTCTCTCAAGGTTTGAAGTATGAAGTCGCTGCCAAATATCGGTCCGAGAAAGGTCTCAAATCGCGAAGCGAGTTATGCCAAGATATGAACTTTATGAGGTCCCGAGAAGTAGTTTTAAAATATTTTGTCCTTTAGCTAACTATTGATTAAATCGTTCACTTTATTTTCGGCCTAAATAACTATCGAAATAAGTCAAACAATGCATCCTCGTGATCATTCAAGACAACAATAAAATATAAGAGATACACCTAGGAATAAGGGAGTCTAAGTGAGTAATTGGCCCACATGAGTTCGTGTTAGTCTGCTAACTTATAATAACAATGATCTCGTTTTTAACCTTGGTTTGGAGAAAGTGAAAACTTGAGGATGATGATTATTCATGACATTTCCAAAACCCAAGGTATGCTTTTGATTTCTTTACTTTGAATGTTTATAGTTTTCTATCTCTTTAATAAAGGCCAATGTGGATTGATTATGATGAAAAGTATTAACGTGCTTTGTAACTAATGCATTGCATGAGGACATTGCAATGGTCAAGTGTAGGGGATTTGATAGGTGTGTAAACACCCATCTTCTTTACCACTTAATTACAATAATAACCGAGCCAAAACGTGTATTTTATGTCTTTTATTTCGGAGTTATGCGTGGTTTATGTTTTTGTTGTGATTTAGGACGAAAAGGTGAAAAGTGGAGAAAACACGGGCATTTACGGGCTTTTATTGAAGAAAAAGATGAAAGATGAAGTCGAGAAGTCAAGAGTGCAAAAAGAACGGAAGTCCAAGACCAATTCTGAAGATTTATCGAAGAAAAAGTCAAAAGACGGAAGTTTACTTAAAGCCGAAGAACTCAAGTCTATTTTATTGAAGAATTAAAAGACGAGTTCAAAGAAATCCCGAGCCAAAAGTCATTAAAAGTCTAAGATTAAAGAAGATAAGAAGAGAAGGACTAAGCATGCAATTAAAAGAAGATTAAAGAAGGAAGGACTTAATCTTGTAATTAAGAGAAAATGAAGGAGGGGAGGAAGCTTCCTAATCCTTCCCTATATATAGAGATTAGTTGTTATTTATTTTTCGTTGTTGGCTAAGTGTGACAATTAGTCTTCCACCATTTATTTACCTTGCACCTTTAAATTCATGTCATTTAAATACTTGTCAAATTTAAATACCTTGTCTTGCACATTAAATTCCTTTAATTTCAAGTAAGTCTCCATTTAATTCTTGTCAATCTTTATTTTATCTTGTTAATCTCCTATCTACCTTTCTTAATCTTTGATTTTTATGTTTATTTTTGTGTTCATGTTCATGTTCTTATTTTGATCAAAGTGGGTTTTGATTATTGTGGTTAGATTTGTTAGTTTTATTGATTTGGATAGTTTGTTTATGATTATTGGATGTTTTGTTATTAGTTTAGATTAATCTTGTGTTTAATTTTGGTTAATTTGTGGCTAGATTTGTGTTACTGTAATTCCCTGTTCTTCGGGGGTGTTTGTTTCTGTTAATGAGATTCCCAGGAAAGTTCCGGATCAACTCTTTGTTCACAAGGAAAACTTTCGAACCAAGGTTTCTTGTTCATTCGGAAGAGTTCCGAATAAGACTTTCGAATCAAGGTTTTGAGCTTCATTCGGAACATTCAAAAGTTCCGAAACAAAAGTTCCGAACCAAGAAGTTCTGAACGAAGGCTTGGGATTAAGAAGTTCCGGATCAAGGAAAACTTCCGGATCAAGATCTTCCGAACCAAAGTTCCGAGTCAAGGAGTTCCGAATCAAAAGTTTCTAGTTCACTCGGAAGACTTCCGAATCAAGGAATTCATTCGGAAGAGTTCCGGATCAAAAGTTCCGAACCAGAGGGTGTTTATTCGGAACATCCAAAAGTTCCGAATCAAGCTTCATCCGGAAGAGTTCCGAATCAGCAAGAACTTCCGAATCAGGACAACTTCCAAACCAAAGTTCCGGATCAAGAAAGGTTCATTCGGAAGAGTTCCAAATCAAGGGTTATCCAGAACTTCCGAATCAAGGGGTTGAATCAGCATAAGTTCCGAACGAAAGATTGTTTTGGATAAGTGACATATTCAGAATAAGAAGTTCAGGATCAAGGATTTTGGCAATACTCCGAGCAAAGAAGAATCATTCCGAACGAAGGTGACATTCCGGATGAGTGATTGTTCCGAACGAAGGATTATTCCGAATGAGCTGTATTCAGGTTCTTTTTAATTTTTGTCTTTGATTTCTATTTTCAAGCTTTATTTTTCCTGTCTTTTATTTAGTTGCACTTTAAGTTTACTTGCCTTAGATTTATTTTAGCCTTGCCTTAGTTTAAGTTTTAGTTGCGTTTTAAGTTTGCCTTAGATAGATTTAAGTTTGCGTTATTTACTTTTAGTGCCCTTTTATTCAAGCTTTTAAATACTCGCCCTGTACTTTAAATTAGTTTTAGATTTACATTAATTGCACTTTTACTTTAAAGTTTCGCACATTTATTTTTACTACAACGACACAACTATTGTTTCCACCAAAGACAGTTGAGTCGCATAGTTAACCAGAGATCAATTCGAATAGACATACGACAAAGAACTTTTTTAACTAAGTAAAATCTGAGTTATTAATACCAAAATGAAAAACCGAACATGATGTTGAAGAAAACGCCGAGAATCAATAAGATATAAAACGTTAATGACAATCAAGCTAAACGGCATTTTAAACTAATTTATATAAACTATATATATATATATATATATATATATATATATATATATATATATATATATATATTTAAAATTAATAAACTAAATCGAACTATTTTTACTTAAGTCGAGATTAAGAAATCTATTTTAAATATATATTTTTTAAATTAACTGGTAAACAACTTTTTGTGAACTAAACTAGTAGAAATACTAAACATAAACATGTACTGTTACTAAAAAAAGAAACTGTCTTCAAGTAAATATGTGAATTTAAACAAAGCTAAATAAATTTTACTTTAAGAAAACAAAAACCAATGATATGATCAGGATAATTGATACAAGGTTTAAGTTATGGGCCAATTGATGCGAGTTCAAATCCCATTAAAGACAAATTATTAGTTTTTATTTACTTACATTATTATTACTCTTTGCTAGAAATAACAATTCTAAAATACTGTTTACCTAATTTAATTGGTAATAAACCAAAGATAGTGGGAACAGATATAGTAGGAAGGTAAGAAAACCAAAGCTACACAATAAAAAGGATAGGAAAAAAAACAACAACAAACTAGAATCATCAACTAATACACACTTTCAAGAGCAACAACCAAATCTAAACCTTCAAAAAAAACAATACTTCGAATCATACGAATAATCAACGATCTTCTACATCAAAAACCGAAACTGTATGTAAACACCTACAATAATATTGATCAAGCCTTTCTAAACAGATAGCAACAAGATGATAGCTGAAGCTTTTAAAACTGAAAATGAAATAAAGATGACAATGATGTTCTTTTTATTAATGATCCAAATCTAGAAGGAAAGAAATCCGATTAGAGAGACAGAAAAAATAAAAGCAGAAAAGCTAAAACTATATCTAAAACGAAACGTAGGAAAAAGAATGAAAAATGAAGATGAGATCTAAATTATTCTACCTCAAAATAAGAAAGAAGAAAAAAAAGTAACGTTCTTAAGAAAATATGAGGATAAGATGCTATATACCAAAAACTGATATATCTATATTTTGCAAAATAAAAGACGGTTTGCTCTTTCCTTGATGGACATTTTTGGGCTCAAATTCGAATGGGCCTTGTTGGTCTTCATTCTTTGTTTCATTTCATTTGTTGGGCTGTTTTCTTGGCTTGTTGTTTTGGGCCATGTAGTGGCCTTAAGATATATTAATGGGTCGGTTCGACCCATTCAAATGGTGTCGGGCCGGCCCAATAAAATATGAATACACCGTTGGACTCAATTTTTCGTGCTCTTTCCATTTGTCGTGCTCGTTTTTTGCTCTTTGGCTTCGTATTCGTACCTACAATAATAAATAACACATTTTAAACGATATATGCACTAAAAGTACACTTTTGCTATTTATTATGCCATAAACGAAGGGAGATTAGCACTAAAACCATGAGTAATTACGTGTTCAACAAGGACACATGCCCCATGGAGAAAAACCTTGTTGAAAATTGTTACAACTATTGTAACAATTCATATGATTATTTTTTGGTGTCCATTGTTTCTCTTAGGAGTGCTTGATCTTGACCTAAAGTTATTGTTGTTTCTATGTGTTGGAGTTTTACTTCTAGGTCTTGAATTTGAGTGATCATTTCTTTGAGGTGTTGGTGTTCTACTTCTAGGCCTTGAATCATTACTTACTCTTGGAGGAGTAGATGATTGTCTTGAAAAACTTCTCATTCCCATTAGAGGTTTAGTTAAAGGCTTGTAGAATTTATTGAGTTCCTTTTTGTCAATTATTGATAATTCAACATTGTTAACTACAAGATTTTGGCTTTTTACCTAAAATGGGATTTTTAGAAAGTTGAGAATTTTCAAGAATCCGTCGTTGTGTCTGCGGTTCCTTATCATGGGCTGTGATTCCATAATTATAAGGGCCCGCACCATAGATCACACTAACGAAAGACTAGGCTTAGGTTTTAACACAAATTAAGCTTCCAGTAGTAAACCATAGATTAGGGATCCGTGGACAGATGGTCGTTGAATAGTTTCTTAAAATTTACTTGTTAAAAGAGGGTTTTCAAAAATCCTTTTCAAAAACTTAGGCTTGAGTAATTATGTGAAATCTTCCTATACACAATATGAACAAGGGATAGTGCAACTAAACTAATAATCACAAGTATATGCTAATAAATAATAATGAATGTAAAAAGATAAGGAAAAAAAGATCAAACCAAACACCAAGGATTTATAGTGGTTCGGCAATGAAGCTCACTCCTCGTCCCTAATCCACCCCTCGAGTACTCCTTAATCGAGAGTTCACTAATCAATAAGCTTCTTAAGATGGAGAAACCGTACACAATGTTGCTTATCTAATTTCTTACTCTAAGCAAAAAGTCGAGCCCTAATCTTAGCTAGGACCAATCTACACCAATATACTTTGAGGATAAAGTATTAACCCTACTACATACACAACTTCCAAATAGACAAACCTATTTGGATCTTCACAACACAACTACCAAATAGCACAACTACTTGGATCTTCACAACACAACTCCAAATAACACAACTACTTGGATCAACATTACACAACTATAATGAATGGATAAAACTTGATCTTCAATAGATCTTGAGGTAGACTCAACACTTCAAGGATGAAAGTGTTCTTCTCTTTGCACTTGAAGAGGAAGAGATGGGAGGAGAAAGATTCAATTCTAAACAAGTAGTAATCAACCAAATAATCAAGGATTTGAATGATTTAAGAAGTATGTTAGAATCTGGAAATTTGTGTGCAAAAGAGGTGAAGAGAAAATCTGATAATGGTCCACTATTTATAGGACAAAGGTCCAACAGTCATATCTGAACGCGGTGCCTTAATTTTGCCTGTGGTTCCTTATCGGTAAGTAACCGTAAAGACCTTTAAGCGACAGCGGTCGTAGACTCCGCTCCTTCTTGTCTTTTAGTGGGGTAGTCACATCTGGTAGTATAGTTATCCTCAAAGGATATTCTAAACCCAAATAGAATACGCCATTTTCAAGTTTTCAAATTTTCAAATATTTAATGTAATAAAACATTTTCTTAAAATTAAAGTTTATTAAAAAACTTTGTCACATTTAATAAAAGGTTAGTTTTAATAAAACTTAAATCCTTGATCACTAAATTAAGATGAAAACTTGTTTGTTCATACCTTAAGTGATAATGGTTGAAATGAAAAAAATACTTGAACTAAAGAATTCGTTTTTCGTTGTTTTCGTAAATGCTTGTTTTTATATTTTGTCGTAATAAAAACAAAGCGAGACCAAAAATGCAAGTAACGTTTTTAGGAATCATTGCATTAACAATGTTTTTGAAGGAAATCACATCGGTGTTGAATTAACGCAAAAGCCTTTTGATCAACATTATCTTTCTGTTGCGAAAGTTCAGTTTCAAGTTGTTCACACTCTTTGATCTTATCAAGATATTTTCATGCAACATTAAAATATTCGTCTATATCTGTACAAGATGTGAGAGCAACACACAAAATATCTTTGGAGAGACATTCTTGTAAGAGTAGATCATATGCTGTAGAAAACTCGTCTGTTTCAGGTTGATGATCGTCAACTTCTTTTTCGAGAGATTCCACATATTTTAAATCGTCAAACATTTCTTGCTTAATCAATGTTTCAAATTCCAAAGCATGTTTCTTCATTCTATCCGCAAGCATAATCAAAATAGTTTTCACAAACATAGTTATATCATGAGGAATTTCCTTATTGCCTTTAGATCATTCACGTCGTGCCCAGACATCATCCACAACACTTTTGAAATTGTTAATGTTTTGAAGAAGAAGAATAAGTGCTTGCTTACTCTTGCTTAAAGCAGCTTTGTACGGCAAGTACTCAATATATTTTGAAATATTAGTTTTCTTAGTGGCAAAAATTTATCTCCATTTTATTCTTATTTGTTCACATTTGAAAAATATTTGCTCATGAGACTTTTGTGTTTGCGGTTTGAAAATACCATAAAGACTGTTTTCATAAGCATAATTATATGGTTTAACAAATTCTTTATTAACTTTTGATCTACTCTCTTCTTCTAAATCGTTTGTCTCTTCACTATTGGGCCTAACAACAAGGCAATCAAGATCGGTCCATTGGACTCATCAAGATATAGGTGTTGATTCTCAGATTGAGCTTGCTCGAGGTACTTAGGATTTGTAAAACTAGGTCTACACTTGAAAAACGAACGAGGGGCCAATATTCTCATGGTTTGAATTGATTTATTTGTTTTATAAACAATTTTCTTATAAAAATCAATTTGAGTTTCAAGTTCCACCATTTTGTCGATGTCTTTCGCCTGTCTAGTTTTGAAATCCTTTTCCAACTTTTCAACCACTGTGTTATTTTCATTAGCAAGTTTAGTTTTATCCTCTTGAAGAAAAGTGTTCACTTGAGTTAGCTCATTCACTTTAGTGGTAGCAAGATACGTTTTATGACGTTCGATACTTAAAGAGGTGTTATGATTACGTTTCTGTTGTTCTAAAAGCTTAAGAGTTTCGTTGTATTTCTTTTCAAAATCGTCATTTTTCTTGTTAATTAAACACCCTTTGTACCCCTCAATCTCGTTGGTCTTTTGAAGAAGCTGAGCTCGATAACTATCGATGGTCTCACTAGATTTTATTAGAGCAGCTTTGCATTCTTCAAAATTTTGAGTGAGTGTAGCGTTTGACTTTTTTGATTGCTTTTGACTCTATCTAGTTTCTTTGACATCTTTTTGTAAAGTAGCAATTAAATTGGCAAGCGCAATACACTCCTCATTATCATCATACTCATTTGCATGTTGATCATCCTCAGACTCATTATTGCACATGTCGGATGAATCGGGTTTGGTATTGCTATCAAACTTTTCTGTCATACATGTGTCAATAAGGGTTTAAGTTTGATCACAATGCTCATGCGTATTAGCATTGGCGAACATTTTATATTCATCATTGTGTACCTCTTCCAATGTGTCAGAGTCGAAGACATGGCCATTATCATAGGAAGGTGTATTGCTGATGACAGTCTCAGAACTGATGCCTTGTGTGCCAGTGCTGCTGCTTTCTTTCTCATATATGGTATGATCATTCTGCGGACCATGATTTGTGTTCCGTGATGTGCAGCTTTCGTTCACATGACCCGGTATTGTACCAAAACTTGCCTTGAACCTTTTATCTATCTCTTGTTCGTGAATTATTGTTTTGTGGACATAGGTTGCAATGGATTGGATGTTACTTGGGCTCAGGTCTTTGAACGTTTGAGCAGTTTTATGATGTCTCATGAAGCATCGTTGTGTACTCGAAGACATGAGGAACTATGAATCAAAGGTCTTTCCAAATGTCGTTTTGAGTTCAGTGAAGGTGATCTTGCATTCGCTCCCAAGAAGTCTTTCTTTGACAAGTTGTGCCGCAAGTTTCTCCATGGCTTGTGTGAATGCTCTTATGAACATGCCAGTGGATTCACCTAAGTCTAGCAGCACTTTTGAAAGGATCTCAAATGACGATTGACGTCTTCTCAAACTTTTCATGCATTTATCTCTCATGAAGCGTGTCCGTTGTTGTGATCGTTCCATCTCGAGAGTTGTCACATCTGAACAATCATTGCTCTTTTCCATGATGATGGTGTCTCAGTTGATGAAGTGACTTCGGATCTTAAGTAGATACGATGTGATTAAGTTGTGGTTAAAATTCCAAAAATTTCGATTTTTCTCAGTCCGACAATAAATTATCCAGTCCGATATAACGGTAGACCGAAAAATTTTGTAATCGCCAAATTTTGAAATCAAGCTAGAAATAGCCTAAAGCTAGTATGGAAAAAAAATTATTTAAGTTGACATAAAAATTTTAACTTTTTTTTGGAAACGATGTTCCGAAACTATTCTAAATAGTTGCTAAGTCTAAAAATGGATCGAACAAAAATCTCGCAAAAAATAATCTCGGAATAATCTAAAAGATCTCGGAATAAGTCAAAGATTCCGCAATGTCCAAGATCTCGCAATATCAAGGATTCCGCAATATCCAAGATCTCGCAATATCAAGGATTCCGCAATGTCCAAGATCTCGCAATATCAAGGATTTCGCAATGTCCAAGATCTCGCAATATCAAATATTCTGCAATGTCCAAGATTCCGCAATATCCAAGATCTCGCAATATCCAAGATTTGGCAATGTCCACGATTCCGCAATATCCAGTTTTTCAAACCCTAATTATTGCGAGATGTGAAGGTAAATATTCCGCAATAACTAGTGAAGATTCCGCAATATGATAAAAAACGTGTTTTTTTGCCAAAATTGTGACAATCCATCAATTTATGGTTGATATTTTATTCTCAAATATTATTTAAAAACATTATTTTAATGTTACATTATGAACTCACTTATTTTTGGGAAGAAATTTGGATTTACGTCTTGAAGTAACATCGACTACGTCTAAAGCGGAGGATTCAACGTTACGTGCTTACGTTTACATACACCATCTTTGGTGACAGTCCGACATTTCAGAAAATAAATTTGTCCGTGAATATTATTTTGGGATTTTAATTTTGAGTTGGTTCATAAACTCACGAATTTACGAGAGGAGATTAGGACTTACGATTTTAATTTAACGTCCTTTACAACTAAACCAGAAAACTTAGGATTACGTATTTACGTTTTCGAACTCCGTTTTTGATGAGTCAATTTTTATTAGATTCGTTTTGTGCCGTTGATTCATAATTTATAAAAACTTTTTTCGTAAAACGACCCGAGGCACGCAAATCGAGGAAACTAGAATCGAGGAATACCCGTAAATTAGTGGGATGAGACAAAACAAGTTTTGCCCCACTCCACTAATATGGAACACTTAGCCACTAACACCCTTAGGTGTCAAAAAGCTTCACAAGAAAGCTACTACACTTGTCATGTAAAGCTTAACTTGTAAGCTACACATAACAAAACAACCACCTCAAACCATTTCCTCCTAAATACATACATGCAAACCACTCTCATCCTCCCTTTTTCTCTCTAAATTTCGTCCAAGAACCACCCCTAAACACCCTCATTTGATCAAATTTAACCATGAAATCATATGTTATTCACACATATGATGAAGCCCTTTTCAAGCTCTATTGATTGGTGGTGATTTTAACATACAAGGAGAATATTTGGTGATGTCCAAGGGCTGATTTCTACATGAAGTTTACAAGTATTGGTGGCCTTGAAGATTGGTGTTGATCTACCACAAGTTTTGCCATCAAAAATCCAAGCCTTAATCATAAACTACACAACCTTGGTGGTATAGAGATTGTTCTTCCTATCCTCTTGTTATTTTGATTATGTAATCTTGTATTTTCTTTATTTATGTATATGTATATGATGATGAATGATGATTAAAAATATTATGTGGGGATTTGGTGTTGATAGATTTGATAAATATGGTTAAAAAGATGGAAAAACCACATTTAAAAATGGTTAAATCTTGCTTAATAAGATGGCTGTATAAAAACAGTAAGTAACCAAATGATAAACTGATAAAATGGTAAAGTGGAATCAATATACAGTAATTATTAGATGTTATGCACATGTGAGAGTTGGTCATACAATGGAATCATCAAAATGAGTGAGATATGATCAAAACAAGATGGGTGCACTAATCTGAATAGTCTGTTTTGTAAGGACTGTTAATGATAGTTAAACATGGAATGAGCAGTATCTATAACTAACTTATTTGTAGCACATAATATGAAGTTTATGCCATCCAAAAATGAGCTTCTATCTCCTTATAGAACTCAAGATATGATAAAAATGGTGAATATGAAACTAAAAATCAGATTTTGAAGAACTAATGTTTAATAGTTTTATATAAGCACTCAAACTAATATAGTATAAAATGTGAATTAGAACCCACTAACTTATAAATTTCATTTTTACAAATATGTATAAGGTTAAATAAATGGACACTTTATAAAAATGGTAGTTGAATAAGATTTATAAGTTATAAAAACTATAAACATGATTTTTACGACTTTTTCGGCTATTACCGTAAAATTAACGTTTTTCGTCAATTAAAACTTAGACGATTGGACCCGTCTAATGTAAACTTTTTAAATGTCATATACTGATATATAAGTACTTAACACAAGTAAAAACCGATAAAACCCGAACTAAATAACATATGGACATTAACGGGCCAAAGTAGCCTTAATAGACAATAAACCCGACTAAATTGGTAAAACACTTATAAACTTATTTATTGGGCTTAACCCATTTGTGCCCAACATGTAAAGTATAATACTGATAATAAAAGTATAATTGGGCTAATTAATAGTATTGGGCTTGTAATATGCCCATTGGGCTTCAAAATGTAAACAAGTTGAACTAGTGTAACTAGTCTTGAAAAGTTCCAACACATAACACTAAAATGAGTAAATGAGAATATATAAACCTACTTGATCATCATATATATAAAATCATCATATGTATACATAATTGTTATTTTTATAAAGTCATTGGACATGAGACTAAGACGAGTATTATTTGTCTAGGTTTCCATGATTGAAGCACGTACCGTACATCCGAATTGCCGATAACCCGCTTTCCCACATCCATGTGAGTTTATAGCCTCGTACTCTTTTAAATGTTTTTATGAAATGTTTTATTAACCCGCGAGGGAGATAACATGTTAGTTTTTATAAAATAGGACACTAGTTGTCCCGATTGTCTGTTTATTGATTTGGACCCGAATGATTGTATGACCCGATGGATGATTAAATGACCCGATAGATGAAATGAAGTGGATTATTAAAGTTAGGTTATGTTAAGTTGGATTCACTATGAACAAGGGTAAAAGATCCGGAGGTCGGGGAGGATAGAAGTGTTGTTTAGCCATGGTAGAGAGAGAAACAAGTAAGAATAAAAGTGTGTTTTATTCTAGAGAGAGAAAGGTAAGACAAGAAATGAAAAGCCTCACCCCTCCATGGAAGTATGGAGGGGTTTATATAGCCCGGGACTTGGACTTTACATATGACAATATTAGTCCCTGCAAGTCCCGGCTATGAAACTAATGTAATTTCGTTAGTCGCACACATTTTAAGGCTAACAATCTTCCCCCAATGTGGTGACATACGGAATTACTTACAATGTACCTAACAAATGCAAATACAACAAAAATATGACAATATTAAGTTTGCTTCCAATGCTGAGGATGACACCGGTGTCTTCAAGTCTTCTAGAAAAACTTATACCCCAGTTTGAATCCTCTTTGTCTTTGCTTGTTGAGGAACCATTGTATCATGTATGAACTAGATTAACTTCCCCCCAATTCATACCACATGTCTTGAAAAGCTTTCTTCACAGACTTCTTTTTTACGAAGCTTCTGAATCAGCTTCCCCCCAAACCAAAATCCCTGTCTTGAGCAGAATCTGTAGCTTGATCAATCTTCTATCTTTGACATTTAAAGAGCACAGCGGAATTTTGTAGAAGAAGAAGTAAAACCCACCAAGTAACTGCTACCTTGACATTTTTGGTCTTCATGATTATGTGTTTGGGGGAACATGTAAGAAATCAGCAACAAATCTTCTCACGCTTGTAGAATACTTCCCCCTTGGAAGTTGAACTAAGTACTCCAGAGTGGGAACTAAGTCTCCAAAGTACACGTTCTTCCCCCATGATGGTGACGAACTCTCAGAAGCATCATCTGACGTGTACGGTCAAAATCGCGAGATGTTCTTGTCGAAAGTATGATGGTGACGAACACTCAGAAGCATCATCTGACGTGTACGCTCAGAATCGCGAGATGTTCTTATCAGGAGTAAGAAGGTTATGAACTCTCGGAAGCATCATCTGACGTGTACGCACAGAATCGTGAGATGTTCTTGTCAAGATTATGGTGGTTAAGAACACTCGGGAGCATCATCTGACAAGTACAATCAAAATCGCGAGTTGTTCGTGCCTGAAGTAGAAATCTTTGTTGATATTTTGTAGCTCAAGTTACTCATTAGAATTGTTTGCTGATCACATCTCTACACTTGTACTCTCTGGCTAAACTTACCAACCTCGTATTCTTTCGGCTATCTGTAGTGACCACTGGTGAAGTAAACCTGATATTCCAAACTTGAAACTGAAGTACAATCTCCCAAATTTGTTACTTACGCTTAGCACTGTTGATGATTGACGAACGGTGCAGAGAAACGTCTCTTAGTACCTTATACATAAAAGAAGAGAGAAGTATAAGATGTAAAACACCTCTTGAAGTATCCACAACTACAGGTGAGTGTGACACTGAGCACTACAACGTAACTCCTTAATTGATAGTTGTCCATGTCGTCGACCATCCACCACTTGACAGTGGAAACTAGATAAATCAAGTCTCAATCATAAATGCTAAAGAGAATCATCAATCGATAGAGGGGGGTGAAAAGTCTCGATGATGAATTGAGTAGACGCCTTCGTGATATTCCACTTCACCTTCAAATAATAAATACCAAATCCACTTCGTAATCACTTGACGTTACTTTGCCCCGTATACTAGCCATTTTTGACAATTTCAGTGAATCTTAAAGGATCGTTTTGGTGTTTGTTTGTTTTTGTCTTCGTGTTTGTTGTGTTTGTTGTGAGTGTTGAGTATGAATGAGTGTCGTTAACTAGGGAACCAACGATGACTAAAGAAAGAGAAGTCGTCAACGTCGTCTAGCTAAATTCTACTTTGAAGCCCAAAATCAATCATATACCCAACAGATGCGCGAGATAAAAGACGTCATCAGCAAAAACCCATAATCTGCCCACATTCAACTTGCCCCAATACCATTACACCATATGCTCGACTTGCTAAGAGTAATCAAAAATTCTGGTCAGCCTAACAAAAAGTATAACAAAATACGGGCTTAGCAAAATTAACACATCAACCCACTTGCATAATAGCCTGACCCAATCTGTGAATGGTGATAGTACACCGATCCATGCATCCTCATACAAACAGTCCAGCCCAAGATGTTTATAAGTTTTGTAAGTCCTAGAACATCCTATCCTAATTTTGGATATTTATAGGAGCAGTTACTCATAACCCTAACACTAATCTCATACACATAGTAATATGCGCCTTTTTTCTTCCATCGTACTCTCCGCCCCAAAATACTCTCACCAACAAATCTGCTCCCAATCTGATCACCTCCATCGCATCTTATAAACTTATACAAAAAGCCATATCCATTTATCACAAGACAAAATTAATCCGAAAGCCATCATTGATTGATAACAAGTCAACCACTAATCACATCATACATGTCATCAAGATCTCATTGAGGTCTCGGGTAAGGTTTGGTTAGATTAGATAATGAGGTTTTCAGTCATCGAATCAAAGTAAGCAATAACAGATTTGTTAATTGACTTTCTTTACATTCGAATGTAAAAAAATGGTTTGCATCTAAAAAGATCACTGATGATGATTTCGTGGGTTTTGATCTTTAAAGATCTAGACATTCATGTCACCCACGAATAGAATCTGAGATCAGCAGGGTTTTGTTTTGGTTTGAGTCTAGTAAGATAAGAGACGGGGGATATAGATCGAGTCGGAGTTTGTTGAGTCAGTGATGGTGAATGTTGTGGGAGGGGGGCATAGGTCTCGGGTAATGTTTTTTTTTTTTAAACATCATGGTCATGTTTTTAAACTGGTCACAAAGTTTTCTCAAACTGCATCGTATTTATTTTGCCATCGCAGTCATATTGCACAACATCTCGATGGTTCCATCGCACCCTGATGGACACCATCGCAGTCCCATCGCAATTAAAAAAAATTGAGTCCAGCGCATTCCCATCGCAGTCTAGTACCACATCCATCACAATATGATGGAAGCCATCGCGATGGTACCCATCGCAATGGGCCATCAGAATGGTCCATCGCAACAGACCATCGCGGTGAGCCATCGGAGTGGCTATCGCAAGTCATCCATCGCAATAAATGCGATCTAATCCAAAGTAGCCATCGGGACGAAGCCACCCCTTCGTAACTCACCATCGGAATGGGGTTATGACTGCCGAAAATAATAGATCTATGATTTTTCTGTCCTTTTACCAAAATGAAATCGGATCAGAGAACTGCTCATCATCTAACACTTTTTTTGCCACAAATCCAGATTTTTGAAATACAGAAACCAACATGAGTAGGGAAAAAGTGAGTGGCGAGAATAGTAGAATAATATGGACGGACAAAACTGTTTAGACTCAGTTTTCAAGAGACCCGAAAAGATTGATATAAAAGAAAGGAAACAGTTAAAAACTAAAAAATAGATGATGTTGTTGAGACACGTAGCAGATGTAGCTTAAACAATCCAAAAAAAATTGTATAGGAATGAGACGATTATAAAAATCATCGATTCCAATACAGACCACGAACCTTCTATTAGACACAAACACGAATACAAACATGGATACAAAAACACGAAACACCCCCGGTTAGCTCTGATGCCAATTGTTAAGTTGGATTCACTATGAACACGGGTAAAAGATCCGGAGGTCAGGGAGGATAGAAGTGTTGTTTAGCCATGGTAGAGAGAGAAACAAGTAAGAATAAAAGTGTGTTTTATTCTAGAGAGAGAAAGGTAAGACAAGAAATGAAAAGCCTCACCCCTCCATGGATGTATGGAGGGGTTTATATAGCCCGGGACTTGGACTTTACATATGAAAATATTAGTCCCTGCAAGTCCCGGCTATGAAACTAATGTAATTACGTTAGTCGCACACATTTTAAGGCTAACAGGTTATGTCACTAAAAGTCCCATTAGCATGAACTGTGAACTACCGGGATTTGGTAGACGCTTATGCATATAATAGTACTATTTGGGGACGATCACCCCAGTTCGCGCCTTGACGGTTGATCCCCGTCGTGCCACATTGATTGGTAAGCGAATTTATGTATGAGAAGATTTCCATAGCGTGATTATTGTGACGACACGCTAACTTAGATGGGCAAATTGAGTTTCGGGCTAGCTACCCGTTGTTTGTTGTAGTAAGGTAACAATGTCATGCGGCTTATAATAATCCAATTAACGAAATACTGCTATATGCACCGAATTACGATATATTGCCTGACTAGCAATATGGGGTCTTACTATTGATATTATGTTCGTGTTTTGGTTTTCATAACCATATTCAAATAACGGTTTTTATTTAACTCTACACGACGTTATAAAAACGTATTGTATGATGTTTTTACGATATTGGCTCGTATAATGATTTTTAAGGCAAATGCCTATATTATGATTTTGATAAGGATTTGTATAAAATGACTTTGCTATTTTATGGCCTATTACAATGATTTGTACAAAATGATTTACGGTAATAATTTTATACCGATATTATTTTGATGGATTTTATTAAACTCTATGAATTCACTCGGTGTTATCGCTGACCTTTTCTTTTAACATGTTTTGTCTCAGGTACTTGAAGGTAATTCTCGGGAAGACAACAAGTATTCATGGCCCGCACTTAAATAACAAATATCCATTCAAATCTTTTATAAAACTGTATGAAATGACTATGACTTGGGACCTATGTAAATTTGATATTTATGAATGGAAATGCTTTATTATTAAACGACGCAATTTTTATGCGTTGTCTATGATGTGAGTAATGTGCTATCCCGTAACACCAACTAGTCTTCCGCTGTATTGAGTTGTATAAATTTGGGGGTGTTACAGTTTGGTACCAGAGCTCTCGTTATAGAGAACGAAAGATTTTTAAAACCAAGGTTTTGAATAAAACATTTCAAAATCTTTTAACTATAAACATTTTTCTAAAAATGTCTACAAATCTTTTGACTATAACGGTGCCGAAGAATTCCCGAGTTACCGACAAGGCCAGACTGAGAAGTGTTATTTTAATATATATATATATATATAACTTGGATTATATATATATATATACATATATATATGATGTAATTTGATTACATGATTGTTTGATGATTATTTTAATATTTATACGAGGTATTTATACGACGTAGATTGTCACAAGGAACCCTAAATCCTCTAGTAAATTAATCGAAGCTATTCTCGTAGGAATTCTAGCTATCCTAGATCTAAACCAAGTTGTGGATTGATAACTAAGTTTTTGCCTAATTAAAAAGATTCTTTGTCGTGTGTCTCTTCGAATTGAAAAACTTGTGCTTAATGTGCGACTCAGTCGTTCTTTGGTGAAACAAATAGTTGTCGTTGTTTTTAAATAAAAAGTGCAAAACAGTTAAAGTGAAAGTGCTCTTAAAGTAAATCTAAGTCTAATTAATATAATGGTGCAAGTATTTAAAAACGTGACTGAAATTAAAGGGCACTAAAGTAAATGACGTAAACTTAAATCTACCTAAGGCAAACTTAAGACGCAACTAAAACTTAAACTAAGGCAAGACTAAAATAAAGCTAAGGCAAATAATCTTAAAGTGCAATTAAAATAAAGGCAGGAACAATAAAGCTTTAAAAATAAAAGACCGAAATTTAAAAAGAAAAACCAAAAGAACCTGACAAGAAACCCTTGATTCGGAAGTTCAAAACTTCCGAATGAACTAGCTTGACTCGGAACTTTTTAAGTTCCGAATGAAACAGGCTTGGTTCGGAAGTTTTGGCTTGACTCGGAACTATTTCCTTCCCTTGATCCGGAACTTCGTTCGGAAGAAATTGATCCGGAACTTTTGCCCTTGGTTCGGAACTTTGGAGTTCCGAATGAATATTCACTGATCCGGAACTTTTGGAGTTCCGAATGAATTGCTTGATCCGGAACTTTTGAGTTCCGAATAAATGATTCTTGAGTCGGAAGTTTCCCTTCGTTCGGAAGTTTGAGACTTCCGAATGAGCAGTCTTGAGTCGGAAGTCGTTCTTCGTTCGGAACTTTGAATGTTCCGAATGAAGCCCTTGATCCTGAACTTGGAAGTTCCGAATGAAAGAACTCTTGGCTCGGAACTTTTTACCTGGAAAGATCAGAAACAAAAACAAACTTCCCGAAGAACAAGGGATAACAGTAGCAGCAGATTTAACACAATTTTAACCAAAATCAACACAAACGATTTAATAAAACTAATAACGAATCAACAGTAAACATTAACAAACAATTAAAATCAATAAAACAAACAAATTAAACCACAATAATCAAAAACCACTTGGATCATAAAAGCATGAACATGAACACAAACATAAACATGAAAATCAAAGATTAAGAAAGGTAGATAAGAGATTGACAAGATAAAATAAAGATTGACAAGGATTAAAATGAAAACTTACTTGGAATTAAATGGTAATTAAGGTGCAAGACAAGGTATTTAAAGTTGACAAGAAATTAAATGACAAGGTAAGTAAATGGTGGAAGAGCTAATTGTCACACTTAGCCAACAAGAAAGAAATGATTATCATCCTAATCTATATATAGGGGAGGATTAGGAAGCTTCCTCCCCTATTTCCTTTTCTCTTAATTGCGTAATTAAGTCCCTCCTTCTTTTAATCTTCATTAATTGCATACTTAGTCCTTTTCTTCTAATCTTCATTAAACTTGGACTTTAAGGACTTTTGGCTTCGGGATTTCTTTGAACTCGTCTTTAAATTCTTCAATAAAATAGACTTGAATTCTTCGGCTTTTGATAAACTTCCGTCTTTTGACTTTTTCTTCGATAAATCTTCAGAATTGGTCGTGGACTTCCGTTCTTTTTGCAATCTTGACTTCTCGACTTCGTCTTTCATCTTTTTCTTCAGTAAAAGTCCGTAAATGCCCGTGAATTCCCGTGTTTTCCCCACTTTTCACCTTTTCGTCCTAAATCACAACAAAAACACAAACCACGCATAATTCCGAGATAAAAGACATAAAATACACGTTTTGGTCCGGTTATTATTGTAATTAAGTGGTAGAAAAGATGGGTGTTTACACACCTATCAAATCTCCTACACTTGACCATTGCAATGTCCTCATGCAATGCATTAGTTACAAAGCAAGATTACATATTTCATCATAATTAATCCACGTTGGCCTTTATTAAAGAGATAAAAAATTAAAGACATACAAAATAAAGAAATCAAAAGCATACCTTGGGTTTTGGAAATGTCATGAATAATCATCATCCTCAAGTTTTCACTTTCTCCAAACCAAGCTTAAAAACGAGATCATTGTTATTATAAGTTAGTAAACTATCACGAACTCAAGTGGGCTAATTACTCACTTAGACTCCCTTATTCCTAGGTGTATCTCTTATATTTTATTATTGTCTTGAATGATCACGAGGATGCATTTTTGACTTATTTCGATAGTTATTAAGTCTGAAAATAAAGTGAACGATTTAATCAATAGTTAGCTAAAGGACAAAATCTTTTAAAACTGCTTCTCGGGACCTCATAAAGTTCATATCTTGGCATAACTCGCTTCGCGATTTGAGACCTTTCTCGGACCAATATTTGGCAGCGACTTCATACTTCAAACCTTGAGAGACGTTCATGAAATTATGGTCTTCTCTTCATAATAGAATTTCTTCACTTGAAGTTTTGAGAGATTCATACTTGGACCACGACTTCTTCATTTTTCTCCAATCTTTATTTTAGACTTTGATATACAACGATCTGCCTCCTTTTATGACTTGGATCTATTTATCCTCATACCTTGTTAGGGTCTTTTCGGATACACTTCTCCATGACTTTTGGGGAGTTTTGCTTTACGTCGTGTGTCTCGATCCTTCATATTGATTTTCGATAAATGATTCTTCACATCACTTTGGATCTTTAGAAACAAAATATAGCCCTCATGCCTTGTTAGGGCCTTTTCGGACTCGCCAATCTTCGCGTCCCGCTTCAATAAGTTATGCCTTGGCTATGAACTCTAATCCATACCGAGCAACTTTTAAACGATCTTGGGCTAGAAGCTAAGTAACTTTTCAAATCGTACAACCTTATTTATTAGCAGATAAATTATTAGCAAGCGATGGGAGAATAGGCTCATAATTAACTCACATAAATTCACGAAAGAATACCGAACTTATAATTGGCTCTATCATCTCTCGTTCTCCACAGTTTAAAATCTCAAGTAATGAGACGCGTGGATACTTAGCCTATTAAATCAAAGTTTTGGGTTTTCGAGTCGCCTATAGGATCTTGCAAATTCTTAGACTTTTTCAAGTTTAGAAATCGCGTTTTAAAGTTCCCTTGATAAACGACTCTCTAGGATCAATTATAGGAACTCGCGAAAAGTTCTTGTTCTTAACCCGTGAGAGTTAAGACTTTCGCGTTTTATAGCTCCCTATATAAAAGCCTAGCAAAACTTGACTTAAACACGTTAAGGATACTAGCTAGAGTAAACTCGGATTGAGTCAAAGGATTCACAACGTTTTGAAAATTAAAACCACTTATTAAACATTTATTCAAGCAAAGAAAGAAAATAACTATACAAAAGGAAAAACTAATAGGCCAAAATAGATCAAAAATTTTGAAAAATGTCGAAAAATTGATTTTCCGATTAAAATGAGGACAAATACAAGGAAAAGACCACTTAACTTCGATAGAAGTCCCCCCTACACTTAAGATAAACATTGTCCTCAATGTTTAAGCATGTGGGAGTAAATTCCCCTACACTTAGGACATTGTGTACGTTGTTTAAATCTCGCTAAGGAAAAGACAACTAAAGAGATTCCTATTTTAATATTGAGAAAATATAAAATAGTGAATCAAAAAGAGTTTAGGATAGAACCGGGAAGAAGTAGAACACGGAATCACAGGTCGTCAAGAATCATCAAGAGTGGATCATTGAAGCTCGAATCCCTGATTAAGAAGTGTGGAGAGGAAATAGCAAACCAAAGGGTTTCCCCTACACTTATGATAAAGAAAGTAAAAAGATAGATGCATGGGTTGCCTCCCAAGAAGCGCTTGGTTTTTGTTTACCGAGTCGTGAGCCTGACTCGACCTTGATCATCAACGGAAGAAGCGTGAAACATATCCACCAGGATCAAAGACGTAGTTTTCATCGAGCAAATAACACAAGCTTAAGGCGAACAAGGCAAGCCAAAGAAGAGTAGGCAAGGTTCCCTTAAGCAGCGATGGAGCACGGTGGAAGCAAGGGTGAAGTGCAAGCATGTCGTCAAAATTTCCAAAGATTTTTACTTTTATTTCATCAGGTGGATACTGAGATGGCTTAAAGACTTCAATACCGGGGTCGAACACCTTTTCCTTTAAGGGAAAATAGCACTCAGGCTCAGCCGAGTGTGAAGAAGATCCGCAAAGAAGCACAACCTCGTCCTCAGAAGGGGGACAAAGAGGTGTCAAATCATATGTGCAACGGATTTCGGTGTCGACCGGTTTCTTCTGCTTTGACAGAATGATCTTCAAATCCAAAGTAGGATCAAGATGATAATCTTCAAAGTCATAAGGAGGAGCATCACTCTCATGAGGGAAGTAAGTGTTGAGAAATTCAGAGAAATCTTCCTCAAATGAGAAATCGTCCAAAGTAGGATCGAGTGATGGCGGAGGATCTTCATCATGTGAAGAATCACTCGAGAGAGTATCAGCCGCATCAAAATCATTGAAAGTGGGCAGCTCGGGATACTCAGAAGTACAATCAAAATCATCCGAATCTGAGCTAGAATCATCATCATCATAAGCATCAAAGACCGGTGGAGAATCATAAATGGGATAAGCGTCCAAAGTGGAGCGAGAATCATCCACATCATAAGCATCAAAGACCGGTGGAGAATCATAAATGGGATAAGCATCCAAAGTGGAGCGAGAATCATCCACATCATCATTAAAAAGTGGATTATCAATGCAAGAGTCGAATAGAGGATTGTCGTAGACGACAAAGTCCTCGAGCACATTAATCATATTCACTGATTCTCGACCTCCAAAGGATTTGCCTGTAAGCTTCCCCATTTTAAATACTTTTGAATCATCCCTGACTCGTAAGATTAACTCACCTTCGGCCACATCTACTAAAGCTCGTCCGGTTCTCAAGAATGGCCGACCAAGTATTAAAGGAATACGAGGGTCCATTTCATAATCAACTACGACAAAATCGACCGGGAAAGTAAATGTGCTAACTTTGATAAACACGTCTTCGGCTATACCAACGGGGTAAGCGAGAGTGCGATTTGCAAGTTCGAGAGTCATCTTTGTTGGAATGAGGTCGGGTAATGATAGTGTTTTCTAAACACTCAGTGGCATCAAATTAATACTAGCCCCGAGATCAGCAAGGGCAGTAAATTCTTCAGTTTTGTTGAACACGCAAGGCAACACGAAACGACCGGGATCTCCAAGCTTTTTCGGTAATCCTTTAAGAATAACTGCTGAGAAGTTTTCATTTAAGCGTGTGTTGGCGAGTTAAATCAGCTTCTCCTTCTTGCTAAGCAATTCCTTGAATGCTTTGACAAATTTCGGCATGTGGCAAAGTGCTTCAACAATGCTAATGTTGATGGTCATTTGAGATAGCATATCCACATATTTTGATACTTGACAGTCATTCTTGGTTAGCTCGTTGGTCTTGCCTATGCGAGAAGGGTATGAGGTTCTAGGTTTATAGGTGGAAGGTGAAGGTGTAGTCGGTAAAGGTTGGGATGTTGAAGGGTCCTTCCTAGAGACATCGTCATGACGAGGCGGAGACGGTAATGGTGCACTAATACTAGGTGTAGGAGGAGTAGGGATACATGGTGGTGGAGGAGGTGTAGATGATGGTGGTGGGATAGGTGGATCGACAATGGTAATTCCACTACGCGTAGTTATAGCACTCACATTAGCTCGCGGATTGGTGACGGTGTTTGAAGGTAGCGAACTTGAAGTAGAAGGTTGAGTGGCGGGCAAGAAACTAGCCAACAGATTCTTTAATTCAGTCGTTTGAGTGCTGAAGGAGGATTGAATATTATCACGAACCTCGGTTCTAATCTCATTTCCTTGCTTCAGGATATCTCCTTTCAAATTGATTATTTGGCTCTGTAGATTCTTGATTTGCTCACCTTGAGTTCTCATGATGGTTTCAACATTGGGGTTAATGGGTGGGGTTTGTTGGGTGGGTGGTTGATAAGGGTTAGAAGCTCTTGGTGGGATTTGGTTGCTTCTATTATAGTTGTTGGCGGGGTTTTGGTTTTGAGGAGAAAAACCAGGTGAAAGGTAGTTGTTGGAACGGTAGCTCAGCAGATTTCTATCCCCTTGTTGTCTAGCTTGGTAATTTTCCGGTGAATAATTACCATAAGCTGCATACACATTTTCCGGATTTCCTTGTGTAGAAGGACAATCGGTGTATGAGTGAGGACCGCCACATGTTTCATAAGGATTAGCAACTGCTTTAACTTGTTGTTGCTGTTGGTTTGAAGCGAGAAGCGTAATACTTTTGCTCATTTCAGCCATCATGCGGGTGAGTTCGGTCATCTCAGGGTTTGCTAAGGTAGAAGAGACATTGACTCTCGGGTTGTTCCTTGAAGAAGTAGAGGAATCCTAGTTTTTGTGGTGAGTAGTCATGTTCTCAATTAACTCTCTACACTCCTCGGGTCTCCTTTTCATGAATGTGCCACCGGCGGCTGCATTGATCGTATCACGATCTCGAAAAGTCAAACCGTTGTAGAAAGTATCTATTAAGGTCACAGGGAGCATGTTGTGGTTTGGACATCTATCGATCAAGACATTATATCTCTCCCAAGCGTCAAAAAGAGATTCATCGGGATCTTGCATGAAACCGCTAATCTGATTGCGAAGGCTTGTGACCATAGATGGTGGAAAGTAGCGCGATAGAAAGCGTTGAGTCATGTCATCCCAAGTGTGAATAGAATTCTTCGGGAGACGATCAAACCATTTCTCGGCATGATGCGATAAAGTATGTGGAAAGAGTTGTAGGTGAAGAACATCTATTGTGGCCCCAGGCAACTTCATGCTTTGGGTGATTGTAATGAACTTGTCGAGGTGTTTGTTGGCATCATCATCAGGCAATCCTCTAAATGGGTTTGTTTGTACTTGCTGAATCATGTGGTGCTTCAACGAAAACTCAGGAGCGTTGATTTGCATCGGCGCAATCGGTCCTCCTCGTCCAAACATTGTTGGTTGACAAAGTTCCTCCATGGTCCGAAGATCGGGCTGTGGAAGAGCATTGTTGTTATTATTAGGGTGCGGTGGATTATTGTTGTTTACACCTGACATAACTAAATCTTCTTGAGGCTCGGGCTCTTGATAATTAGAAGATCTAGTACGCATGCACCTACAAAGACAAAAGAAAAAGAAACCAAACACAAAAACAATATATATACACAATAAAGATAAAATCTTTTTGGATTTTTGAAATTTTTAATTTTTATGTATTTTTATCAGTTTTTTATTTTTATGATTTTTTTTGATTTTTTATGCAAGAAAAATAACGCTCACAAGTGAACGGATCCCAAAAAAACAACGCGTCTCTCACAGAAAACCGTTAATCATTACGAAAAGAGCGGCAGCGGCGCCATTTGATAACTAAGTTTTTGCCTAATTAAAAAGATTCTTTGTCGTGTGTCTCTTCGAATTGAAAAACTTGTGCTTAATGTGCGACTCAGTCGTTCTTTGGTGAAACAAATAGTTGTCGTTGTTTTTAAATAAAAAGTGCAAAGTGAAAGTGCTCTTAAAGTAAATCTAAGTCTAATTAAAATAATGGTGCAAGTATTTAAAAACGTGACTGAAATTAAAGGGCACTAAAGTAAATGACGTAAACTTAAATCTACCTAAGGCAAACTTAAGACGCAACTAAAACTTAAACTAAGGCAAGACTAAAATAAAGCTAAGGCAAATAATCTTAAAGTGCAATTAAAATAAAGGCAGGAACAATAAAGCTTTAAAAATAAAAGACTGAAATTTAAAAAGAAAAACAAAAAGAACCTGACAAGAAACCCTTGATTCGGAAGTTCAAAACTTCCGAATGAACTAGCTTGACTCGGAACTTTTTAAGTTCCGAATGAAACAGGCTTGGTTCGGAAGTTTTGGCTTGACTCGGAACTATTTCCTTCCCTTGATCCGGAACTTCGTTCGGAAGAAATTGATCCGGAACTTTTGCCCTTGGTTCGGAACTTTGGAGTTCCGAATGAATATTCACTGATCCGGAACTTTTGGAGTTCCGAATGAATTGCTTGAACCGGAACTTTTGAGTTCCGAATGAATGATTCTTGAGTCGGAAGTTTCCCTTCGTTCGGAAGTTTGAGACTTCCGAATGAGCAGTCTTGAGTCGGAAGTCGTTCTTCGTTCAGAACTTTGAATGTTCCGAATGAAGCCCTTGATCCTGAACTTGGAAGTTCCGAATGAAAGAACTCTTGGCTCGGAACTTTTTACCTGGAAAGATCAGAAACAAAAACAAACTTCCCGAAGAACAAAGGATAACAGTAGCAGCAGATTTAACACAATTTTAACCAAAATCAACACAAACGATTTAATAAAACTAATAACGAATCAACAGTAAATATTAACAAACAATTAAAATCAATAAAACAAACAAATTAAACCACAATAATCAAAAACCACTTGGATCAAAATAAAAGCATGAACATGAACACAAACATAAACATGAAAATCAAAGATTAAGAAAGGTAGATAAGAGATTGACAAGATAAAATAAAGATCGACAAGGATTAAAATGAAAACTTACTTGGAATTAAATGGTAATTAAGGTGCAAGACAAGGTATTTAAAGTTGATAAGAAATTAAATGACAAGGTAAGTAAATGGTGGAAGAGCTAATTGTCACACTTAGCCAACAAGAAAGAAATGATTATCATCCTAATCTATATATAGGGGAGGATTAGGAAGCTTCCTCCCCTCTTTCCTTTTCTTTTAATTGCGTAATTAAGTCCCTCCTTCTTTTAATCTTCATTAATTGCATACTTAGTCCTTTTCTTCTAATCTTCATTAAACTTGGACTTTAAGGACTTTTGGCTTTGGATTTCTTTGAACTCATCTTTAAATTCTTCAATAAAATAGACTTGAATTCTTCGGCTTTTGATAAACTTCCGTCTTTTGACTTTTTCTTCGATAAATCTTCAGAATTGGTCGTGGACTTCCGTTCTTTTTGCACTCTTGACTTCTCGACTTCGTCTTTCATCTTTTTCTTCAGTAAAAGTCCGTAAATGCCCGTGAATTCCCGTGTTTTCCCCACTTTTCACCTTTTCGTCCTAAATCACAACAAAAACACAAACCACGCATAATTCCGAGATAAAAGACATAAAATACACGTTTTGGTCCGGTTATTATTGTAATTAAGTGGTAGAAAAGATGGGTGTTTACACACCTATCATGGATATTTATGATCCCAACAAATGGTTGATATTCGTAGAAATGTTGATATTAGTTGATTGTGATATTAAAGAAGAATTGACGAGATTAAATCTGATATCGATGTCATGACAATCTTTCCTTATAGAGTGGAGTTTGACAAAACGTTACCACCTGGAAAGGTGTCATCTGATTCGTTGTCACCCAATTCTTAAATTAAAATCAAAAGGGGTGAATGTTGCACTTGAGGCTGTCATTGGAGCCTTTACCCAAAAGCCTCATGCCACTAATACCTTTCCGAGAAGTCTAATTGATTGTGTGAGTCGTTTCATATTAGTGACTCATTTGATAATTGTTGTTGTAAGAGCTATAGGATTAGAAATTAAGTGTTGATCATATCAAGCTTTTATTGCCCTTTTAAGATCTGAGAATATGGTTGAAAGTATTGAAGAATGAGGTAGGATATTGCATTGAGTATAAGTTGATTGAAACTTAAATAAAATAAAATTTAACCCGTATGGAATATGAGATTGTTAAGAGGAAGTCATTAAGTCCTGTGATTGAATTATAAGGTTTTAAATGATTATAGGTTCGTGTTAAGGGTTGTTCCTAGGCCATTGTCCAATGACGAGGATGCCCAGTGTCCAATAAATAAATTGAAGAAATTCTTCTGAATTGGGACCGATGGATCTTTCGGGACATGTGGAACACCTAATAACTCTTGTAGATTAGTATTCATTGTGGTATCTTTTAAAAATAATCCCTAACTTAACTGAGACATCAGTTGGTAGGATGAGTTCTTGGAATTGTATGACATAGTGACGCGTAATGTGTTACGGTAGAATTTAGACTTGTTTGTGATTAATGAAAAGACTACCTTTGATTGCTAAATTTTTCTACATGTATTGATGTTATCTATCCTTTATTGCTTCATCCTAATGATCGCATTAGTGATGCAACCATTGAACAAGTACTCATCTCGGTTTGAGTTGCGTTGTAGATTCTTTTCTCTGTATTCCTGAGTGCCATCAAGGTCATGAACCTCATGATTATTTGGCTAAGCTCATCTCCTATCATGTTGTAGTTAGTTCTTGGTGAAAAACTTTTCATCACTCTTTTGCAGATCACTCATTGTTTTTATAAGATAAAACAGTATCCCTCGAGAAAAATTGAATTTTCATCACTATAAGGATTATTCAAAGTAAGATTTATAAGTGATTGTTATCGAAATGAAGTTGTTTATAAAACACCTTGGAAAACTTAATTGTTTTCATAACAAAGAAAATCTTTGTAAATTTATTTTTGATTCTTATTTAAGAATTAAGCATGAAAATGTTTTTATTATAAACATGATGATAAAATTTTGACGAACTGAGTATTGCATCGTTAATCTTGAAATTGTATATAGTTGCGCGCCTACATACAATTTGGAATGGACCATGCAAGGCTGATTAGTAGTCACTATAAAACTAATGAATAAACACTACATTTTCTTTGAAGATTGTGAAAGAATAAATTTTATGAGATCTGCAAGAAGTGAAAAATAGGGACATAGTGTTAGGGACATCTACATATGTGCCTGTAGCATCTATTCTTCTGAGTCGAATTTACTCATCTGTGGAAATTGTCTTATTTGACAATTGACAATTCTTTCTTGTCCAATTCTCCCGTAGTGAGATTCTTAGGAAAAGTATCTGATTACCGAGTGTTGATACCCGACTGGATGTATCGACGTTCCTATCATTCTTTTGATTTGATTTCATTTGAATGACCTGGGTAACGATCCGAGGAGCTTTCGAATGCATACTCAAATTATGAAAACATGGGTAATATTCATATTCGTTAAATGTTTTCGTTTGTATCCGATTTGAAATTCTCTCGCATAGATCATGCTTTGACCATACTCTTTAATGCTAGTTATGTCTCCATATATCCTTGAATTTGTGAAGGATTATGAGTTATAATTAGTCTTTTGAGAAGTTCACATCTTATCGACGGCAACGAAACTGGAAAGTTGATAGTGCCAGTAGAATGGATTGATTGATTATGACATGACGACATTGTCTTAATTGATGGGAACTCAAGTAGAATTCCCCTAAAAGATAAGATGTTGATTAGCAAAAGTGATTTAAATAATTCTTGATGGATGACCATATCCTGCATTTAGACTTGAAATTATACCATGAATGGTTGTGAACTAGTTATAGATATTGTAATCTAGAAGAACCTAATATGAATTTATTAAAAGATGTTTCTGTTATCTGAAATTTTAGAAGGAATTTGTTGGTAAATTACCTAGACTTTTTCCATTAAGGCAAGCTGAAATTGGTATTGATTATATTTCCGGTGCTGCACCTGTGGCTTGTGCACTGTACGTCAGCACCATCTAGATTAAAAGTATTACCGTACAACTGAGAGAGAGTTGTTGGATAAAGATTTTATTCTACCAAGATCGTCATCATGAATAGCTATGGTGTTATTATTTCTTATATTTATAGATTACTGTGAACTGAGTAAATTGACAATTGAAAACGATATCCATGACTCGAAATGGAAGATTTGTTCGATCATTTACAAGGTTCTAGCGTATGTTTTAAAGATTTGATCCATGGCATGGTTATCATCAACTTCGCATCTACGAAAAAGATTATCTATTCCAATCACTACATCCAGAACTTGTAATGAACATTATGAGTTTCACGTGATGTCGTTTGGATTGACTAATACACATGTAGCATTCATAAATTTGGTGAATCACGTGTGTAGGCTGAAATTTGATAAATTCATGCTTGTGATCATTAAGGACCATTTGTTTGTTTATAAGAATAAGGAGGAGTTAATAATTATTTATAGATTGCCCTGAATTGACCGAGTAGTGAAAACATGTACCTTAAATATTTAATATGTGATTAAAGACTAAATCCTTTACATTATTTGACCGTGTGATTAATAAATAATGGAATCTATATTGAATCTTTAAAAATTAACAGCCCTTTTAAGACTTTGGGTTTTACCAAAAAGAAAAGTGCAAATGTGTTTTGAGAAATGTTTTAACAAAGGATTTTTAAGGGATTATTCCCTTATACCCAGAACATTTAACTAAACTCCTGTTTAGGGGTAAATGTTCGTGTATACCTCAAGACAACCTAAGAGGGATTGAGGAAACCGTTTAAAACAAGAATATTATATGTCACTAAAAGTCCCATTAGCATGAATTGTGAACTACCGGGATTTGGTAGACGCTTATGCATATAATAGTACTATTTGGGGACGATCACCCCAGTTCGCGCCTTGACGGTTCATCCCCGTCGTGCCACATTGATTGGTAAGCGAATTTATGTATGAGAAGATTTCCATGGCGTGATTATTGTGACGACACGCTAACTTAGATGGGCAAATTGAGTTTCGGGCTAGCTACCCGTTGTTTGTTGTAGTAAGGTAACAACGTCATGCGGCTTATAATAATCCAATTAACGAAATACTGCTATATGCACCGAATTACGATATACTGCCTGACTAGCAATATGGGGTCTTACTATTGATATTATGTTCGTGTTTTGGTTTTCATAACCATATTCATATAACGGTTTTTATTTAACTCTACACGACGTTATAAAAACGTATTGTATGATGTTTTTACGACATTGGCTCGTATAATGATTTTTAAGGCAAATGCCTATATTATGATTTTTATAAGGATTTGTATAAAATGACTTTGGCTATTTTATGGCCTATTACAATGATTTGTACAAAATGATTTTCGGTAATAATTTTATACCGATATTATTTTGATGGATTTTATTAAACTCTATGAATTCACTCGGCGTTATCGCTGACCTTTTCTTTTAACATGTTTTATCTCAGGTACTTGAAGGTAATTCTCGGGAAGACAACAAGTATTCATGGCCCGCACTTAAATAACAAATTTCCATTCAAATCTTTTGTAAAACTGTATGAAATGACTATGACTTGGGACCTATGTAAATTTGATATTTATGAATGGAAATGCTTTATTATTAAACGACGCGATTTTTATGCGTTGTCTATGATGTGAGTAATGTGCTATCCCGTAACACCAACTAGTCTTCCGCTGTATTGAGTTGTATAAATTTGGGGGTGTTACAAAAATCGAGCCAAACGCCCCATAATTTTTTATTTTCCACCAAAACAACTATCCCAAATCTCTACCACAACTATGTAGGAGATTTCTATGAAGATTTAGAGCACGAAAAACACAATTTTTTTTTGAAACGAGAGGTTTAGGAAGCTAAGAACACACGAACACAAATCAATAACCAAAACCAATCACTAATCTACCTCGTGGAGATTGATACCAATTGTTGTCCCATGATTTATGATGATAGATTAAAGAAATAAGATAGAAAAGAGATGAAAATGAATTAAAGAAAGAAAGTAAGAAAAGAGATGAAGTTTTAGAGAGAGAAAGTAGAGAGAGAAAAGAGAGAGAAGTGTGAAACTTAGGGAGGATTAGATTAAGAATAATGAAATGACTAACCCTTCATAATATGCTAGAAAGGGCTTTATATAGTCGGCCTACATGTGGGATTTCTATGGACTATATTGTTTGGGTCGGGCTTGAATAAATGCTTAGTACCTTGAAATAGGCCTTTTAAGCCATCAAGCCCGTATTGTCACGACTATTATACTACCTATTAAACGATACATAATAACCTATGACCGGTCATTCTTGTTTGACTCAATATTTTGAGGCTAACAGTTTTTTAATCGGTTTGCAAACAACAGGTACATTAGTTCCAACTTCCCGAGGCTTTGGAATAGTGGTAGGCACTACAGTGGGAGTAGACCTATTTAAAGGTCACTTTGTTCCTACGGTAGTGTTGGTGTCCCTAGTTAAAGGACATGCTTGTGTTTTGGTAGCCTTAGTACTCCTAGTTAAAGGGCACACTTTCTTTGCTTTAGTGGGAGTGATCCTAGTTAAAGGGCACATATTTCCTACTATAGTGAAGGTTCTACCAGTGGGACGCCACATCCATCCAACTTGGGTTAACACTTTCCTAGTTGGTTTCCATTCTAGGTTGTGCTTTCGGGCATTCATCTCATTCACATGGTCGATAAAGTAAGAATCACGACTAATAGAAAACATGCATTCATAACAATTCCAACATCTCAAATTAGAATTCATAATAGGCTTAGAATGCTGCACAACCGCAGAGCCTTTAATTTTAACTACATGATTCTTATTTTTTATTCAAACATAAATAACATTCATAAGGTCGGCTTCTACTTTCTTCTTCACTTGACTACTAGATGAAGGCAAGATCCTATCTTTCTTTGTATTTCCTTTAAGCTTAGATCTTTGAGCCTTAGTCGTTTTGTTTACTCCTGTAGAAGGCAACACGGGAATATTAGAGACTGGTTTTGATTTGCCTTTTCTTTTGTGACCAATGGTTGAGATGATTTAGTCCTAGAGTCCTTGTTAAGTGGTGTGACGGCTTTGAGGGTCCTTTTGATTGCACTAGAGGACGATGCTGAGACGGTGGCTGCGTTATCAACAACTTTCTTACCTTTAAGAGTACGAAGTGTTTCCTTTAACTCAGCCAAAGCTATATTTTTATCCCAAACTTGCTCACTCAAATCAGATATGTCCACAGACTTTCGATTCAATTGTTCAATCAATGATTGAGTCTGTGTAGTGGTATTAGCATGTGCGGGCTTTACTGAATCAAAAAGTCGTGTATTTTTCTGTTATAAGCAATCAACTCTAGACAAAAGTTTGAAAACTCGATTATCTAGATCAAGTTTAAAATTCTCAGCGGCCTCAAGTACGTTCACATGGTTCAGCTCCTTAGACTTCTCAAAGTCTATCGGCGATATTGGTGCAAATGAGACCCGAATTTTTGAAAATCCGGTCGAAAATCTGAAACCGGATTTTTCAATAACCGGTTTTTTTAATCCGAACCTTATTTTTGGATCCGAACCGGTTGAACCGGTTTGACCAATTTTTGATAAATCGGATAAAAACCGGTTAAAATATCGGTTTTATCCGGTTTTCTAAAAAACCGGATTTAACCTGTTTTTAAATATTTAATATTTTCTTTAGTAACCTTGTAACTTGTCACTTGTCCGACGCTGTTTTGATTGTATATTTAATCGAAAAGCCTTTTTAAAATTTGGATCATCTATATTAACACCTTCGTGTGGCGTTTCAAAAATCTCTTGAATAAATTGTTTATCACATTCAAGTGAAATACAATGTTTTTTATTCTCATCAAAACATTTTGAAAGCGAATTATAGGAATCTTGAAACTTTAAAAATTCAGCGTCAGATTTGTGACAATTACTATCTACCACATTATCCAAAACTTCAACATTATGCACAATAGACTCATTATCAACATAATTATTCACACAAATGGATACAATATCATTCGACATCACTTGCTTTAGAAGTTGATCATTTTGGCGCAAAATTCGTTCCTTTTCAACTAAACCGTTTTCATATGCATCATCCATTTCATAGAAAACTCGTGGAACTTCTTTAATTTCCAAAACCAAATTTTGATCAAGATTACTAAAACACGCTTTAATATTTTTCACAAACGAAATAATTTCATGACGAAACGCAGCTCTAGAGTGTTCAAAGTTCCATTCACCTTCGGTTAAATCCGTAGCCGTCATACGTTCCTTAATGACCTTGTCGAATTCGGTAAAGTGTTGGTGCAACTCATTTAAGCTTGTAGACATCATACTTATCGGTGTAAATAACTTGGTTAATTTATTTTCGACAAGCGTAGGAGACGTTCTAGGAAGGTTATTGTTTGACAAACTTTGAGGCACACTTCCTGGTACGTGATCAATTTCATTTTGTGTTTTAAAACGAGTTTTAAAATCAAAAGTTAATTTATATGCTTGTAATAATCAAATGGTTTTAAGATTTTTCGAAAGCATTTTCAATCGACTTGCTTTCGCAAGTGACATTGTGTCAGCATCATCACGAACATACGGAGCTTTTTTCGATTTACCAATTAGGGTCGCATCATAAAGACTAGGAATTTCTTGCTGAGCTTGTTTTGCATAACCCGAATTAGGTGGTAAATCTTGTAGATGCTTAAGTTCTAGTTCCTTAAGTGGTGAAGTTAATAAATGAACCGTTTTTGTAGAAGAATATTGTTGTATGAGTTTTTGATCTCTCAATTTAAGAGGTTTGGTAGCATTAATTTCCGTTTCAACCTTTTTATACTCGAGAGTTTCAAAATCCGTTTTAAGTTTTTGAAAATTATTGACAACCGACTCTTTTTCTTTTACTTCATTAGAAAGATTAGCTCTTAATGTTTCTATCTCCTTTAGGTGTTCTAGCCTTTCAAAACGAAATTGGTCAAATTCAGAATAAGTTATTTTCTCTGCTTGAGGGACCATTTCAAAAGTTTTGACTTTTTCTTATACCACGCAAGCTCAGCGGTAAGGATGGCATTCATATCTACGTTTGTCGAACAACAATATTCATGTCATCAATAATATGTTTAGGCACCATTACCAAATCTTGTTGAGCATAAGATACCATACCCATCATAGCATTTGGTTGAGGTTCACTCAAATGTGAAGGATTGGATACCCCATCATTTGAATGACTATTTACCGAAGGTTGTTCGGGGTTGGTATTTTCATGCCCAACTTGATGTGGATTATCATGAACAATATTTGTTGTGGTTGGTACCTCACTAACGACATTTGAACCGTAGTGAAAGATGTTAGCAACGAGAGTAGCTTGGGCTGAGTGAAGCTCATCACAATCCGAATCATATGCATCAAGATCACCCGCTTGATATGTTGCATTAGAAGTAGATACAACGGTAATGCCTTCATTGTTTGTTGCCCTTGGGTCAGCAAGAAATGCTAATTCCTCTGAATCTAAAATCTTTCGCTTTGATTGAGCTTCAACCAAGAAAATCTTTTCCTGAAACCACGATGCATCCATTCTCTTTTTCGGCTGAGTACACTGCTTAGCCATGTGACCTTGTCCTCGGCAATTATAACAAGTCACAATCTTTTGAGGACCAATGAGGCTTCCATTTCCACTAGCTGGAGCATTCACAGCTTGAGCATTCACTATTCTTGTAGTTGGTCCAAATTCATTTTCCTTCCTTGAATATCTTGCACCGTCACTTTAACCGTCTTGAATAGTGGCTTGTTGACGAGGATTTGAAGATGTGCGGAGCTGATTGTTCATAGGTGGAAATCATCTAGTTGCAACAAGTTTTTACAAGTAGGCAGTCTGATGGTTCAAAACATCAGTTGGAGTATCATTTTCACTGAGGACCAGTACTTGAATTGGTGGAAGTTCATTGAAATACAAGGATTGTGCTTGTGGTGCTTTAATTGGAAAATATCCTTGCTAAGGAGTATATCCCATTGGAGAATTCATGGCTTGAGATGAAGATGCTTGATGAGTTAGTTGCTGTGTGTAAGGCTGTTGTGGAACACTTTGTTGTTGAAATGCTTGATGTGGCACCATTGGTGATTGATAGGATGGTTGTAGTAGTTGTTGATAGAAGTGTGGCGGTTGTTGCTAATATGACGGTTGTTGATAAGAGTAAGCCAAGTTGTGTTGAGGAGTCATTTAATGAGAAGCAATCATAGCAAGTGGATCATAGACTTGAGATTTTGATAACCGGATCTCTTGCACGTAGCTTTCGTGTTGTTGAAGATAAGCTTGAAGTTGATCCATGTTGGTTTGATGCAAATCCTTAACCAACTTAACATCTGTGACAAACTTGCTCCATTCGGGAGGAAGAGTATTCAAATACTTTGTATTGAGCTAAAACTGCGGTATCTTCATAGAAAAAATATTAAGCTTATTCAACATTAAAGTGAATATCAAGCAGTAATCATGAAAAGATTCCCCGGGAACATAAGCAAACTTATTGAATGTGTCATATAGCTTACACTCTCATTCTTGTTAAGTTAACGAGGTGCCTTGCATCAAAATGCGAATTCTCTCCCATAACTCTTTGGCAACCGTGTGATGGCTCACGAGTTTGTAGACATCTGGAGGAAGACCTTGGAGAATGATGTTTGTAGCTTGAATATCACACTTAGCTTGAATTTTAGCATCTACAGTCAAGTCGGCCATTCTAAGAGCATGAGTGACCGTACCCTCCGTGACGGTACCATAATATAATGGTCCATTTTGAACCGATGCTAAAATGAGATGTCCATTATCGCGATTCATCATATAAAGTTCCATATTAGACGTCCAAGCCTCGTACATTTCTTTCACCAACATTGGTAGACGATTATCCGTACCCGAAAGGATGGACTTATCCGTAAGAGAAGTATACTCCATTGCGATAATTTAAGATTAAAAACGTTAATCGAACAATGAGAGAAAGTGTAACACCCCATTTTGGTAAATGGAATGTCACGCGTGATTATGGCGTGTCATCAAAGCATACAAGGATAAATGTCTTAAACATTACATGACCGTAAAGGAAATACCAGAAACAAACATCGGTACCCCAAAGTAAAGCTCATCACACACAAACATAATTACTGTAATGAAAAAGGACTAAACAATGTCCATGGAAATGAGTATCAAAAGAACGAATAAATGCATAAAGTAATAAAGGCTAGGAAGCTCCCAATCCATATGCACGTACGCTTAAAGTCTACGAGCGTCCCTGAGTACCTGCCGTTTTGGGAACATGAAAGGAAAATCGCTGAGCATAACGCTCAGTGCACGGATATACAAGCATAGAATGAATAACATAAGCAAATACACCATATAACAGCGGAATAGACTAAGTCCTAGAAAACCTGACATAACTTAGTAAAATTGGTTTTATATATTGAAAAGCCTTATGTTTATCTTATAAAAACTGTTTAATATGTATACCATTAGCCAATATAGGTCATGAAATATCAACGTGCATGAATACTTGGAGGGGTGACCTCGTCATACAATTAGAGGGGCTGCCTCTAATTAATATAAGTTTTTCGGAAGGAGGGA
This sequence comes from Glebionis coronaria, assembly GCA_025667525.1. Classification (NCBI taxonomy): domain Eukaryota; kingdom Viridiplantae; phylum Streptophyta; class Magnoliopsida; order Asterales; family Asteraceae; genus Glebionis; species Glebionis coronaria. The sequence continues at coordinate 52,403,599 of CM046876.1, forward strand.
TCAGTTCCTTGTGAAGGATGCAAGGCACACACCACATTCACCTGAATAATATATAAAACATGTAACCTAGGATGTACCCATACGCCCCACATGATAACATAATAATATGGCCAAAAGCTGAAAGGGACGCCATGAGCTATCACTCAGCCGTGGTGAAGTCATAACACTGGTGCCTCTAGTGTTATGGTTATAGTACCTCCATAATTAGGTGAAACTGGTCATGCATGTATATGGCTTAGGCATTTAATTAAACATAAGCAAATCAAAACATATAAAACATATACTAGGAAAACAGTTGGCTGCATACGGGGAATCCTAATAAGGAAAGAATGTCCATACTAAAAGGACGGAGAATCCGTACCTTGTGTCTAGTGAACGAAGAAGACGAACGGAAGAGAGTCCTACTTCGATCTCACTAATGCTACATAGATAATATACGTGTATAAGTATTCTGATTACTGGGTACGTAACTGGTTTTATATCATGTCTTAGCTTGTTTTATATGTTCATGTCATGTTTTACTGATTTTATCGTTATGCTGTGTTTATCATAAATTCTTAATATTCTGATTAAGTATTACTTGTATTTCTTGTATTATTATACTTGTTGTTTAATAATAAGTAACTTTCTAAAAATAGCAGGTTTCCTAAAATAGAAAGTTTCCAAAAATAGAAAGTTTCCAAAAATAGAAAGTTTCTAAAAATTAGAAGGTTTCCAAAAATAGAATAGCTGCCTAAAATAAATAAGTTTCTAAAAATAGAAAGTTTCCATAAATAGATTAGCTGCTTAAATAGATAAGTTTCTAAAAATACAAAGTTTCCATAAATAGAAATAAGCTGGATTATTAAGCTAATAATATAAGCTTAAGTTTTTACTGATTAATATTCTAAGTCATGTGATTAATAGTATAGTTTATTAATTAAAATAAACTATATGTTATAAGATTTAATTAAATATAGCATGATTTAATTAAATTAAAGTGCATATAATACTTAGGTTAAAACATGTATTAATATTTATTATTAATATAACCTAAGTCATGGAAATTAATTAATTATATGTCATGTTTTAATAATTAATTAATTACTATAGTCTAAATTAATTAATAAAATACTTAGGTTAAAATCATGTATTATTAATAATAATAATATAACCTAAGTCATGTCTTAATTAAATTAATTATATAATATGTTAAATTAATTTAATTAATCTTGCAAATACTTAAACTTGTAAAAAAATAATTAACTTGTAAAATAAGTCATGAACCGAACCAGTGTTTTAAATCTAAACATGTCGTGAACCGGTCCGTGAAACCCCTTGAACCGGACCAAAAAAAATGCACCTTTAACAGTGGCGAACCGGCTTGGCCGGTTGCCACTGTTTTCGCAAAACAGCCACCGGCCTAGGCTGGTGGTTCCTTGGTCGCTCGGCTAGCCGCTACCGCGGTTGAGTTCCCCCTGCTTGTTTGGTTTAGCCACCGGCTTAAGCCGATGGTGTTTGTTTGTTTTTATCCGAGACCCCCAAAGACCACAAGGCCAACCCCGACATGTGTCGGGGTCCCTTGTTCTTGCTACCGTACCACCAAGACCACTCCGAGACCACTTGGTCTCGGCTGTTGGTGCGAAACAAACCAAGCCGAGAGCCTGGGGCTCTCGGTTATGTGTGTCGGCTGAACCAAAACACCCCTAAACCACATGTTTTTAACCCCTTGATTAAATTAACATGTTTTTAAATCTTGTTATTTAATATACCCTTGATTTCGTATGTTCTAGATCCAATAAAATAATTAAAAAGAAAAGGTTTAAGGTTTACCGAATATGTAAACAAAAGGAATGATAACACGAACGATCTTGCAAAAATTGGATCACCAAAAATCGATGAACACCCCTTCTTGTGTGTGTATACCCGGCGGCCCAAGGAGAAAAAGGAGGAGGATAGGGTTTTGTGTTTTTTTCTAAAAATTCTGTATTATGAAAACTTGTTTCCTTCTTTTTCTATTTAGTTAAAAAACAAAGTGGGCTTGGCCCCTTCCTTGTGTTTCTTGCCGCGGGCATGAGGGGCCCACAAGGGAAACCCGTTGTTTTCCATGTTCTAATTATTTACATGTTCTCGTGTCGTGTTTACGTGATTAATTTATTTATCGTTCGTGTTATATATATATATATATATATATATATATATATATATATATATATATATATATATATATATATATATATATATATATATATATATATATATATATATATATATATATATATATATTTATACGTGATCGTAATAATTATTACGTAAATACATAATAATAGGTTCGTGATTATTTACGTTCATGATTTCATGTTTGTGATTATAATTATTGTTGATAATAATTATCGTGTCTTATCACGTATTAAATACTTATCGTGTAATAACACGTACGTAATACTTGTAATTACTATTCATGAAACATAATGTGCTATAAAAGGAAAGTTCTAATCATGTACGTACGATATATATGTACTGTTCATGGTAAAAACATGCGGGTTGTACAAATCTTCCTAAAAAGAATAATTCGTCCTCGAATTATAGATAACGTAAACTGGAAAAGAAGAACATACCCGAATTCAAAATATGAAATGAGGGTAAGAAGCCCGGATAGACTCCTCTGTTTCCCAAGTGGCTTCCCGCTCGGTATGATCCCTCCAAAGGATTTTGACTAAAGGAATCGTCTTCCTGCTCATGACTCGTTCTTGTCTGTCAAGAACTCGTTCGGGTTCTTCTATGAAGGTAAGATCTTCACGAATCTGTTCCACTGGATACTGAACCATGTGAAGGGGATGATACTTGTACCCTTTGAGTAAGGACACATGGAAAACATCGTGAACATGAGAAAGCTGCGGCGGTAACGTTAAACGATAAGATACTTCACCGACTCGTTCAATGACATCAAACGGTCCGATGAATCGAGGACTGAGCTTCCAATTGATTCCAAAACGTCTAACACCACGTGCCGACGATACCTTAAGGAAAACGTGATCTCCTACGTTAAAATGTAAGTCCCTACGATGCTTGTCGGCATAACTCTTCTGACGTGACCATGCTTCTTGCAATTTCTGCTTAGCTACTGCGACCTTCTCATTAGTCAACTCTATCATTTCTGGTCCTTCAAGTGTTCGCTCACCAACCTGATCCCAGCAGATTGGGGCACGACACTTTCTTCCATACAACATCTCGAACGGAGCACACTTGATACTTGCGTGCCAACTAATGTTGTATGAAAACTCTACCAAACAGATGTAATCGTCCCAATATCATGTCCATTCCAACGCACATGACCTCAACATGTCTTCTAATGTCTGAATCGTTCGCTCCGATTGCCCGTCTGTTTGAGGATGAAAAGTTGTACTAAGCTTAAGTTTTGTACCCCAAGCTTTCTGCAGACTTCTCCAAAATCGTGAAGTGAAACGAGGATCTCTATCTGAGACGATGCTGGATAGAGCACCATGAAGTCTCATGATCTCCTTCTTGTAAGTATCGGCGAGTTTACTGACCGAATCTTCCTTGCGGATCCGTAAGAAATGAGCTGACTTGGTAAGTCGATCAACGATAACCTAAATCGCATCGTGCTTCCCTTTTGTCTGCGGAAGACCTGTAACAAAATCCATGGTGATCTTGTCCCACTTCCACTCTGAACGATTGTAGAAGACTGCCAGATCACTGATGCTCGATCTTAACCTGCTGGCAGGTAAGACATTAGGAGACGTAAGTCGTAACATCCTGTTTCATACCACTCCACCAAAAGTATTGCTTGATGTCATGGTACATCTTGGTCGAACCAGGATGAATAGAGAATGGGGAGCTATGAGCCTCAGCTAACAATGCTTCCCGGAGTTCTTAATCATCAGGAACACAAAGTCTCGTGCCCTGCCATAAGATACCATCTGCGTCTACTCGAAATTCTGTCTGCTTCTCCAAATTCTGAATTATCGCCCAGATTTCACCATCATCCTTCTGAGCTTCCTTGACCCTAGAGAGTAACTCGGGTTCCACTCTAAGATTAGCCAGTAACCGTGTTGTCCACGTACCATGATCTCAATGTTTAGTCGCTCCAAGCCTCTTATAATTTCCTCCTCAATTTTAATGCCGTTTATCATTCCGGACTTTCTGCTAAGTGCATCTGCCATTACATTCACCTTGCCAGGATGATAATGCAGATTAATGTCATAATCCTTTAACAGCTCTAACCATCTCCTCTGTCTCATGTTCAATTCACGTTGAGTAAAGATGTACTTCAAGCTCTTGTGGTTCGTGAAAATGTCACATGATTCTCCATACAAGTAGTGCCTCCATATCTTCAATGCAAACACGACTGCTGCAAGTTCCAAGTCATGCGTAGGGTATTTTTCCTCATAAGGCTTAAGCTGCCGTGAAGCGTACGCGATCACTTTCCCATATTGCATGAGAACACAACCAAGTCTCTTCCCCGATGCATCACTGTGGATCTGAAATCCACCTGTACCAGTTGGGAGAGTAAGAATCGGTGCAGATACTAACTTCTGCTTTAGGTCTTCAAAGCTCTTCTATCTCTCTTTAGTCCAGACGAATTTCTCCCCTTTCGGCATCAGTTTGGTCAATGGTAGTGCTAAACGGGAAAAATTCTCCGCGAACCTACGGTAGTAACCAGCTAAGCCTAGGAAACTGCGAACTTCAGTCGCTGATGTCGGTCTTGGCCACTTGGTAATAGCCTCAACCTTTGCTGGATCCATAGTGATTCCTTCTGCTGATACAATGTGACCTAGGAATGCCACCTTGTCTAAGCAGAACTCACACTTGGAGAATTTAGCATACAGCTGCTTCTGGCGAAGAATCTGTAATACTGTACGAAGATGGTCTTCGTGTTCCTCCTTTGACTTAGAGAATATCAGAATGTCGTCAATGAAGACAATGACGAACTTGTCCAGAAATTCATGTAAGATTATGTTCATCAAATCAATGAACATTGCTGGAGCATTGGTAAGGCAAAATGGCATGACTACAAAATCGTAGTGGCCATAGCGTGTACGGAAAGCAGTCTTGGCGATGTCCTGCTCTTTAACCCGTAGCTGATGATAGCCCGACCTAAGATCAATTTTGGATAAATGTTTGGCCCCTTTAAGTTGATCAAACAAATCGTCAATGCGTGGTAGAGGATACCTATTCCTGATGGTGATCTTGTTGAGCTCGTGATAATCGATGCAAAGACGCATATTGTCGTCCTTCTTCTTAATGAATAAGACCGGTGCGCCCCATGGAGATGTGCTCGGTCGAATGAAGCCTCGTTCCAGAAGTTCTTGCAATTGATCCTTCAGCTCCTTCAACTCTTTGGGAGCCATGCAATAAGGAGCCTTGGAAATCGGCTCAGCTCTTGGGATGAGCTCGATATTAAATTCTACTTCGCGTGCAGGTGGTATGCCCGGAAGTTCTTCTGGAAATACATCTGGAAATTCTGACACTATCGGCTGATTCTGAATTGATGGAGATTCAGCATCCATTTCATGAACAGTAGCTAGATAGCCCTCGCAACCATGTAAAAGTAATGCACGTGCTTGTAGGGTTGATATGATTTGTACAGACCTTCCGGGTACGAACCCGTTGTGAATGTACTCTGGTGCATTAACATCACCGAAGATGACTCGATATGAATGGCAGTCTATGGTAGCATGATGCTTGGATAGCCAGTCCATGCCCAATATCATGTCAAAATCATTCATGTCCAGCGGAAGTGCGTCAACTGGACGAATCTTTTCATCAAACTCTAGGGGAAGGCTCTTGTACACATGGGTTATGCGTCCAGAGTCTCTTAAAGGCATGGGTATGTTCAGTATATTCTCTAGTGTCATGGGGGATATCCTAAAATTCTTAGCATAAGTAGTAGAAATGACCGAATGAGTAGCACCCGTGTCAAATAGAACACATGCAGCTTGACCATACATATACAAGATTCCAGTTATGGTACCTGTAGACTTGTTGGCCTAATCGCGAGAAGTCGTGTAAACGCGTCCACTAGTAGGAGGCGGCTTGGTATCAGCATGTCCCGATGTGCCCTCCATCTCGCCCTTGCGGCAGTCCTTCATGCGATGGCCAGGAAGACCACACTTGAAGCATGTGTCGTTGTCGCGGCGACATGGCCCTGGGTGCCTACGGTTGCAGGTAGTGCAAAGAGGATGAGTATATCCTCCAGCAGGTGTCCTTGCTGGCAGAGAGCCTGATAAGAACAGTATACATGAGACATGATAATAGGTACAAAGGACAATGCAGAAAGTTCGTAAGATGGAATACCAGTGATAGCTGGACGGTTAGGCTGTAAACCTCTCTGGTTCTGGTCCCTCCCGTTACCATGATTCCTAGTAGAAGATTCTCTAATGTGTCAGAATTATGAACTATTGCATGTACATAAGAAAATGAGTAAATGTAAGGACCTGCTGCATTTGGAGTTTCCAGCTTTGTTACGGTAATTATCATTACCGCCACGCCTATCCGTAGCAGAACGGTCGTGAGTCTGACAGTTTCCCTTGGGCTGATTAGGCTGTTGCTGAGTAGCCGGCTGAGACCGGTCCCAAGTCTTTTGCCTGGAAGATACAGTTTAAAAGAGATGTAAATATTGACATATACTGAAAGAATACGGTTTGGTCACCGCTGAATAACGAATGTTTACCTCTTCTCGGGTCTCTCTGCTTCCCTGAACTCCTCTCTTTCTTGCAACATCTCCAGCTTACGTGCTGCATCGGCCACTTGTGCCACTGTGTTGAACGTAGCACACACCAAGTTGTTTGCGACCGATGTATGAAGAGCCCACCAGAAGTGGTATGCTTGCTCTTCGGGAGTACCTGCTGTTGCGCCAAGAAAACCAGCCAAACGAAGGAAGCGCTGCATGAACTCGTTGATGTTCTCTCAAGCTCTCTGTCTGATTCCATGGTACTCTCTCTTCAGCTTGTCTTGCTCAGCCTTGGGAAAGAACTGTCCCATCACCAAATCCCTGAACTGAGCCCAAGTCAAACCAGCCACCCAATTATCACCTCCCTCAGACTGCTTTAGTGCCTTCCACCATGATAGCACATCACCTTCGAACCGGTAACAGGCCAACCTCGACTTGAAAACGGGGTCACAGCCCATTGCATCGAAGATCTTCTCAATGTGAGCCAACCAGCTTTCAGCTTCACTAGGGCTATCTGTTTTCTCGAAAGATCGAGGGCGTAGCTTATTGAATCTCTCCAGCCATGTGACCAAGGTTGCTGGAGGAGGAGGATGAGGTACTGGGTCCTGCTGCTGATTGTTGGCAGCCTGCACCTCAGCCTTGATTTCGTTCCTCAGCTGAGGAAGCATAGCTTGCATTGCAGCTTGGACTGCTGCATTGAGTTGTTCCTGCTCGCGTGTGAGAACCATCTGACAGTATAACATAAAAAAATACATGATTAGACTGATCAAATCATTAAATATTTACATGAAAAAAAAAATTATACCAATAAATCATGAGAAAAATTTTATGCAGGAAAACTAGTACATGAATGCATGATGCAGTTTTATGAAAACTTTTATATGAGCGAGAGTGAACGCCTATGGTCAGTTCACTCAAAACCAAAAAAACATGGCGAGGGAACGCCAATGGGTCGGTCCCAAAGTTAAATGTTTCGATAAAACACATGCGACTAAATAGGGCCAGTCCTGTACCAACCATTACTTAGTCATAAACCTGCGACAATGACATATATATGAATGCATGAAAACAATGAATGCATGAAAACCGACTGTCAGTTCTAGGAAGACCATAGTGACTACCCACTAATCACAGGTCGTGTTTTGAGAGCCTACATGTCGAAGCCTTGGCTCTAATACCATAATTGTAACACTCCATTTTGGTAAATGGAATGTCACGCGTGATTATGGCGTGTCATCAAAGCATACAAGGATAAATGTCTTAAACATTACATGACAATAAAGGAAATACCGGAAACAAACATCGGTACCCCAAAGTAAAGCTCATCACACAAAAACATAAGTACTGTAATGAAGAATGACTAAACAATGTCCATGGAAATGAGTATCAAAAGTACGAATAAATGCATAAAGTAATGAAGGCTAGGAAGCTCCCAATCCATATGCACGTACGCTTAATGTCTACGAGCGTCCCTGAGTACCTGCCGTTTTGGGAACATGAAAGGAAAACGGCTGAGCATAACGCTCAGTGCACGGATATACAAGCATAGAATGAATAACATAAGCATATACAACATATAGCAGCGGAATAGACTAAGTCCTGGAAAACCTGACATAACTTAGTAAAACTAGTTTTATAATTTGAAAAGCCTTATGTTTATCTTATAAAAACTTTTTAACATGTTTACCATTATCTAATATAGGTCATGAAATATCAACGTGCACCAATACTTGGAGGGGTGACATCGTCATGCAATTAGAGGGGCTGCCTCTAGATAATATAAGTTTTTGGTTAGGAGGGATCAGCTCCTTGTGAAGGATGCAAGGCACACACCACATTCACCTGAATAATCTTTAAAACATGTAATCTAGGATGCACCCATACGCCTCACATGATAACATAATAATATGGCCAAAAGCTTAAAGGGAAGCCACGAGCTATCACTCCGCCGTGGTGAAGTCATAACATTGGTGCCTCCAGTGTTATGGTTATGGTACCTCCATAACTAGGTGAAACTGGTCATGCATGTATATGGCTTAGGCATTTAATAAAACATAAGAAAATCAAAACATATAAAACATATACTGGGAAAACAGTTGGCTGCATACGAGGAATCCTAATAAGGAATGAATGTCCATACTGAAAGGACGGAGAATCCGTACCTTGTGTCTAGTGAACGAAGAAGACGAACGGAAGAGAGTCCTACTTCGATCTCACTAATGCTACATAGATAATATACGTGTATAAGTATTCTGATTACTGGGTACGTAACTGGTTTTATATCATGTCTTAGCTTGTTTTATATGTTCATGTCATGTTTTACTGATTTTATCGTTATGCTGTGTTTATCATAAATTCTTAATATTCTGATTAAGTATTACTTGTATTTCTTGTATTATTATACTTGTTGTTTAATAATAAGTAACTTTCTAAAAATAGCAGGTTTCCTAAAATAGAAAGTTTCCAAAAATAGAAAGTTTCCAAAAATAGAAAGTTTCTAAAAAATAGAAGGTTTCCAAAAATAGAATAGCTGCCTAAAATAAATAAGTTTCTAAAAATAGAAAGTTTCCATAAATAGATTAGCTGCTTAAATAGATAAGTTTCTAAAAATACAAAGTTTCCATAAATAGAAATAAGCTGGATTATTAAGCTAATAATATAAGCTTAAGTTTTTACTGATTAATATTCTAAGTCATGTAATTAATAGTATAGTTTATTAATTAATACATGTAAATTAAATAAACTATATGTTATAAGATTTAATTAAATATAGCATGATTTAATTAAATTAAAGTGCATATAATACTTAGGTTAAAACATGTATTAATATTTATTATTAATATAACCTAAGTCATGGAAATTAATTAATTATATGTCATGTTTTAATAATTAATTAATTACTATAGTCTAAATTAATTAATAAAATACTTAGGTTAAAATTATGTATTATTATTAATAATAATATAACCTAAGTCATGTCTTAATTAAAATAATTATATAACTTGTTAAATTAATTTAATTAATCTTGCAAATACTTAAACTTGTAAAAAAATAATTAACTTGCAAATTAAGTCATGAACCGAACCCGTGTTTTAAATCTAAACATGTCGTGAACCGGTCCGTGAAACCCCTTGAACCGGACCAAAACAAATGCACCCCTAACAGTGGCGAACCGGCTTGGCCGGTTGCCACTGTTTTCGCAAAACAGCCACCGGCCTACGCCGGTGGTTCCTTGGTCGCTCGGCTAGCCGCTGTCGCGGTTGAGTTCCCCCTGCTTGTTCGGTTTAGCCACCGGCTTAAGCCGGTGGTGTTTGTTTGTTTTTAGCCGAGACCCCCAAAGACCATAAGGCCAACCCCGACATGCGTCGGGGTCCCTTGTTCTTGCTGCCGAACCACCAAGACCACACCGAGACCACTTGGTCTCGGCTGTTGGTGCGAAACAAACCAAGCCGAGAGCCTGGGGCTCCTGGTTGTGTGTGTCGGCCGAACCAAAACACCCCTAAACCACATGTTTTTAACCCCGTGATTAAATTAACATGTTTTTAAAACTTGTTATTTAATAAACCCTTGATTTCATATGTTCTAGATCCAATAAAATAATTAGAAAGAAAAGGTTTAAGGATTACCGAATACGTGAACAAAAGGAATGATAACACGGACGATCTTGCAAGAATTGGATCACCAAAAATCGATGAACACCCCTTCTTGTGTGTGTATACTCGGCGGCCAAAGGAGAAAAAAGGAGGAGGCTAGGGTTTTGTGTTTTTTCTAAAAACTGTGTATTATGAAAACATGTTTCCTTCTTTTTCTATTTAGTTAAAAAAAACAAAGTGGGCTTGGCCCCTTCCTTGTGTTTCTTGTCGCGGGTATGAGAGGCCCACAAGGGAAACCCATTGTTTTCCGTGTTCTAATTATTTACGTGTTCTCGTGTCGTGTTTACGTGATTTATTTATTTATCGTTCGTGTTATATATATATATATATATATATATCTATACGTGATCGTAATAATTATTACGTAAATACATAATAATAGGTTCGTGATTATTTACGTTCATGATTTCATGTTCGTGATTATAATTACTGTTGATAATAATTATCGTGTCTTAATACGTATTAAATATTTATCGTGTAATAACACGTACGTAATACTTGTAATTACTATTCATGAAACATAACGTGCTATAAAAGGAAAGTTATAATCATGTACGTACGATATATATGTACTGTTCATGGTAAAAGCATGCGGGTTTTACAGAAAGTAAATGTGCTTGTTGTCGAAAGAACAATACGTGATTTTACTATTCGTGGAGAAACCGAGAAATAAATTCGCGGGATTTTACGAACCACCAAAAAAACCGTAAAAATTATTGAGTCCTTGATTGGCGATGAAGATAATCTTGGTTCTTGAATACTTAAAGATTTGGCACAAATCCGGTACCAAATTTTTGAATAATTTCGGCACCAAAACTTACACAATTTCGGCACCAAAATTTGAATATTCTCGGCACTAAAAGATGTAATATTCTCTGCACCAAAAGTTCAATATTCTCGGCACCAAACAAAATTCAATATTCTCGGCACAAAAAAACAATGTTCTCGGCACCAAAAAACGATATTCTCGGCAACGAATAACCAATATTCTCGGCACAATACACTAGCAGTGGTAAAATAACACTAACAGTGGCAATAATCTTGGCACTGATAGAACAAATTCTCGGCACTGGTAGTACAAATTCTCGGCACTAGTAGTACAAGTTCTCGGCACTGATAGTACAATTCTCGGCACTGTTAGTACAAGTTCTCGGCACTTATAGTACAATTCTCGGCACTGTTAGTACAAACCCTAATATGCGGCACTGTTAGTACAAACCCTAATATGCCGAGTTTTTGCAACTTCAAAAAGATCAAATTTTTTTATCAAATTTAACGAAACGGCTTGTACTTCCAAGTATTATACCAACCAAAGAACCATAAAAATACAAACTTTTTCATATTTTTGACGAAAAAATTTAAATCAAGATTTGTATTTTTTTATAGATTTTCACCAAAAAATTTCAAACCAAACAAGAAAAATATTGTGTTTTTAGCCAAAATATGATTACCAAATCACTACCACAACATTGTAGATGATTTATAAGAAGATTTAAACTCTAAAAACACAAAAAAAAAATTGTGACGTGGCCTTGATGGATAAAAAACTCATGAAATACACAAAATAAACACAAGACCAAACACTCTCATCCCATTGCTTTGATACCATTTGTTGGTTTATGTAAATCTTGATATTTAGAGAGAGAAAAGGTTACACACACACATACTTAGAGAGAGAAAGTGAGAGAAAAACACATTATAGTGTGCGAAATAAATGAGAGCAACCACCCTTCTCCAACTAAAGAGATGAGTTATATACCCAAGCCCATAGGGCGAGCTTGGGCCTTACAATGAGCCGCCACCTATAATAATATAGGCAGGCTTTGCCTTGTTTGTTTAACTTAACACATTAACTACGAGCTACTAACTATATATTGTTGAAGTGACCGATAATTCCTAAAATACGTAAAAACGTATTTCCAATAAATATGAAAAATACTTGAACTCAAGAATTCGATTTTCGTTGTTTGGTAAATGCTTGTTTTTATATTTTGTCGTAATCAAAACAAAGCGAGACCGAAAAATTCCAGTAACATTTTTAGGCATCATTGCATTAATAATCTTCCTTTTTTTATTGCGACAACATATAAACTCAATCATGTAAAAAACAAGATTTTTGAAGACCAGTTTATTCCATTTCTCTCCATTCGTCGAACCAAAAAGGTAGCACAAGTCTTTGAAGAAGAAAAGAAATGACTTTGCTATAGCTCCCCTACTCCTCTAGCTTGGGGCACCAAGAGATCGAGCTATGGTGACAAGCTACTAGAACAGTTAGAAGAAAGAAAGAAACACCCAACAATATATAGCAATGGTTACACAAAAAACATATTCACTTTAATTTAACAAGCATATAGTCACACTTATTAGCACTTTTAGCCATTTTTGATTAAATTGTTTGTGACTAACTCCAAAAGAAAGACACCTCGTAGTGTGACTAAATCATCAGAAACGCTACATTTATTATGTATTCGTGTGGCCAAAAGATATGAAATAGTCAAAAAAAATACACATTTACTTGAATAAATCATCTAAAATGTCACATATATTATATATTTATGTGACAAAAGTACAAACAACATTTACTGTTAAAAAACATTCTTGTGACTATAAAGTATTTACGGTCACACATATTGATTAATCCAACAAAATTTCTGCCAAATCTGTCACACATAGTTGGGTTTTGGTCACTCTTTTTCGCACAAAAGGCCACAAATCCACAACCACACCATAGGAACCCTATGGTGGCGCGATTTTTAGTCACAGAGGCCCCCAAAGTTCGTGTGTGACGAAAGGCATATAGTCACAAATTTGAAGTGTGACATATAACATTGTTAGTTGTACTAGTGTAAGGGGAATTTTGACGTTTAGCGTATGTCCTTTTGATCTTATGTACTTCAAACTTCTCTCGCTCATTCTTGAGTCTTCATAGCATCTTCAAGATTTCATCATGTTAAGGAAATCGTTTGGGTTCAGTGAGCTTTTTGTCACAACTCAATGAACCTATCACATTCTTCCCCGTCTCATGTACATCATTCACCAAGTGCCGTCTTCGTGAATACTAAGTCTTTCTTTTAGTTTTAACGTGAGAACTTGAAGGTAACTCACTGAGTCATTATTTACTCAGTGACTTGTTTATATTTTATGTTATTTACACTTAGACTATTCGTTATTTAAATCTTAGACAAATATTATTAGGCAATGAAATAACCTAACAACAGTAACTTGCAATAAATATCAATCGTAGCCAAAAACCTTCCCTGGGAAGTAACTAATCGAAAGACATAGAATATGTTAATGGTTGGAGAAGAGACGATTAGCAGAATTAGGGAAAATCAAAATCGATTTTAGGATGTTAAGGTTAAAGAGGTGTCGCATTTTTTCTCTAGAGAGGAGTTGACTTAACTCATATGGTATCATTGTCCGTATCATGGATTTCCTACATAAATTGTAAAAATTTCAGTCAAATTTTCATATTCATCCAACGAATAGTAAGGGTTACCTCCGGTACTCGTCAATACCTCCAGAACTAAGCCAACCTTCATTAGACATAAACTGTCAAGAGAACTATTCCGACAGCCCGAGGAGGCTACCTATCGTGCTTGGAGTATCCTTTTGGAGAATACCTCTGATGTAGACGTATGTCCTTTGTAGGGAGTGTTTTCCGGTTATGAAGGGTTTGTTGTAGCAACCTTCTGTGTTTGATCCGAATGATCATATATGTCAATATATATGTCTGCATTCATTTCAGTACGATTTGTACCGATTAACAAAGAACGGGTGTCATGTCAGTTGAGTGTAAGGTTCATTGCTTTTTTTAGTAGTTTCAATACAAACTATCAACCAACATGAAGTCTATAAGCTATACGTCTTCAAGTATGAACGAACACAGACACTGTACATATTATATACCTGCAACCTAAATCATAAATCATGAACTTGTTTCATTAGAGTATCAGAAAGATAGACGAACGATTCTATTGATTGAATTTACAGACTAAAATCTTCATCACGAGTTTGCAATCTACATAACCATGCAAAATGCAACATTCACTATACCCCAATTAATAATCAATGTCCAATTAATGATTTCCTACATAAATTGTAAAAGTGTCAACAAATCGACACAAAATGAAACAGAAATCTAATCAAACCATTTTGTAAAGTTCCATCTGAATCCACCCATTTCCAGAGAAGTGGAGCGCTGTGGAGCGCGAACCTTCACACTCACTGGCTTCTTGCCCCGTGTCCGAAGGAGAGCAGAAACACAGGTCGACCATAACTTCAGAAATTCGTCATGTGTTTTTTGTTTTTCTTTCTATGAGCATGTACAAGTCTATAGCTACAAGTGTGCACCAAAGTCCCATAGATGAATGGTGTTATCATTAGTACAAGCCGCTACATACCTCTCATCGGCAATCAAAGCGGTTGCATCCCCTATCCTTTCTCTTAAAACATACAAATACTCACCACGATCTAACTCCCAAACCCTAATCCCGGTCGCACCACAAATAAATGAGTAACCGCCATTTATACAACCAAGCACCAACCCACCCCTAGCCATAAACCTACATATCTCCTCCAAACTACCGACATGCCGGATGTTAGCTACACCCCTACTATTTACGAACATAAGAGCCGTATCATAGGCATCGGCTCCACCTACATTTATCTGCCTCAGTAATTCCTCCTCTCCTAATATCACTTGGGTTCTTAAATCAAATACTATAACCCTGCTGCTCGTGAAACCCACTGCCAGATCATCACTTGTTATGCGGATCCGACCAACGTGCTCAGTTAGGTCTGTGAGCAAGTGCCAACCAACTACTGCGTCTGGGTCAGTCAATGTGCCGCCTATGAATAGAAGTTCTTCTGTATTGCCATTTCGTACATGAAAGGCGCGGTTTGGAACACCTACACAATCATAAGATCTCTAATGTGATTTATGTTTGTATAATAGGTAAATAATTTTTCATTTAGGACATTGTGGTCCTTGTATTTCTTTTTCTACAAATAAAAAGATGAGCATATGTTAATATTTTATGCAATATATATATTTCAAGAACCTGCGTAAAGTCCAACCCACCACCGGTTATCACCAGTGAAATCCACAAGGACGCCATCAGTAACCACATCACCTAGGTGTGCCCTCCGAGGGCCTCCTGGAACGTTGATAGACACCACATGAATATCACCATCAAGAGAGGCAAAAACGAGCCTGTTATCCATAAAAAACATCCCACTAACAGCACGTGAGAACGGACCTAGATGATTACGTTGATGCGGGTGGAAAGTAGACAAGTGAACCCTTGTGGGGAGGTGAAATAGGCGAACAGATCCATCAGAAAATCCCGCAGCAATATGGTAATCAGATAATGCCAGGCGGCGGCAAATGAGGCTTTCGTTGTTTGTGTTATTATCGTTTGGAGGGAAGTTTAGGGTGGTGTACATATACCTACGCATAAGGAAATTTCTAGCGGTTCTGTGGCGGTAAATGTATTCGTCATGCCAAGTAGCGTGGTGAAGGTTGTTGCGATGCCATATACGTCGCGTAAGGGTTTGCCAAAGGAGGTCCGACTGGGATGCCGTTCTCCATGTTCTACAAACCTGCAATGAATCAAAATTCGACACATGAAACAATGCAAGTATTACGACTGAAATAAAACGATATTTCCATGTGAACTGTATATATTGCTTTTGGGAGGATTAATGATTTTTGTGTTCTAGTCGACCTTAAAGTATTCTTTCCCAATTCAATGTGCTTATTGAATTCCTTGTAAATCCTATCTTCCATCTTCTCTATTGATTGCTTTTAAGTCGATCTGTGGGTGCATTTTGAATCTTTAGATTGATGGCATTTTGCCTTATAAATAATTTTTCATGTAAAATGTTGTTAAGAAAAAGTAACTAAGTGTAAAAGCGTCATCGAATGCCGTCGCTAAATGTTTAAAAGGCATATTGGTTGTGTCTTTTACCTACACAAGGAAAATTATAAGAGAAACTAGCAGCGCATGATGGGTAGGTAAAGCTTTTTATAGTCGCACAAAGTGTGAACACATAATTTACGTTTGATACCTTTTTCTCACCTGTTGGAAAATGTCACTAGGATCTCAGATTGTGACACATTTAATGTGTCATTAATTGACAAATAGTTCAATGAGTCACTAAAGTGTCACTATATGCAATTGCAATTACTTATGAAAATTTATAGAGTTGGGGTGTTTGAGAAACAGGCAAGCAAAGTTTTGTTTCCCAAAACTGTATTTTTTTTTTCAACAGCAAATGTTGGACTAAAAATGAAACAAACTAAAACCTTATTTGACAGTCTATGGTAACCTATTTAGTACTATGCGCATACCACAAGTTTCTTTAGCTTAACAGATCAGGTGCATTAAACTTCCCAACTATATATGAAAACCTACATCCTCAATTATCACTAACATCTAAAACTTGAACGATGATGTTTACACAAAACAACGTAATCTTATGTAGTCAATAGCTGCTCTAGATCTTTGTTACTCATATCAATGAAGGTTCTTTGTATAAACTACGTTTTTCATTTGTAAGCATCATTTTATATTGGGCTAATAACTTAAAAATGCATCTAACTTGACACTTTTTATCGTTCTATGTAGCCATCTTTTTTTTTCCCTATATTATCATTAAACTTTATGATTTCGTACGTTGTGTGTACCCGGTGACCTGCTTGAGTGGTTAACAGGTTACTTTAACGGCAGTTTAGTTTTTTATTACAACGTTAGTCCTTAGATTAACGGTTGTTTATATAAACACTTTAATTTTGATTTACGAAAAAAATAGTATTTTTCAGAAAACGTATAACTTCAAAAAAATTATTTTTTTACAATAATTTTCTTTAAGAGTTTCTTTACAATTTTTTTACGTATAACTTAAAAAAAAATATTTTCTCTTACAAAATTATTCTTTTACAATAAATTTTTTTTGTATAACTTCAAAAGAACGTATAAACAATTAAATTTTGATTTTCTTAAAAAATAAACTGTATAACTTAAAAAAAATGTATGCAACTTCAAATAAATAAAAATCTTTAAAAATTTATATATATGCACGTTTATATAAGATTAATTTCTAAATATTTATTATAGTTAAGTATATCTTATTTAACTTTTAAAATTTATGTAAAAACGTGTTATATATGACATATTTTTTTCGTACTTTATAAATTTTTTTTACTTTTTAAATTTCATTTTGAAAATATTTTTGCACATTTCAAAGTTGTTTTTTTGTAAAATTTATTGTAATTTCTTTAGAAAATTTTAAATTTTTGGTTTTTTCAAAAAAATTTAAATTTTATTTTTCAGAAATCTTACTTTTTTACAGAATCTTAAAATTTCAAAAGTAAAAAGTCGTATTTATTTTGAAAAAAATAAAATAAATTCTTGGTCTTTTTAAAAAAAGAAGTGAAATGTTTTAATAAAGAAAAAAAAAATTTCTTTTGTAAACACTAAAGTGCTTTTTTTAAATTAAATCTTTAAAAAATATTTTATTTTTAACCTTTTTTTTTACTTTTATAATTTATTTAAAATTGTGTATACATAAGTTTTCTTACTTCAAAACTTTGTTTCTTGTGTTTTTTATATAAACGTGTCTATATTTATTTTTTATAAGAATTTTTTTCAAATTTTATTTTTTTTAAATCTTACTTTTCTTATAGAGTTTTAAATTTTTCGAAGTAATAAATCGTACTTTTTTTAAAAAGATTTAAATTTTTTATACAGATAATCATACTTTTTTTAATAAAATTTTAAAATTTTAAAAGTCAAAATTGTACTTTTTTTACAAACGAAATTATTTGAAAAAAATTCGTTCGATTTTTCCAAAAGAATTTCAAAATTGTACTTTTTTTACGAAAGAATTTTAAATATGGTATAAAAAATTAAGATTTATGTAAAAAATCCAAAATTTTTTTGTGAAAAAAATTCGTAAAAGCATTATTTTAAGCTAACCATTTTGTAAAAAAAAATGTAAAAACTGTTACAAAAATATATTGCAAATTTTTTTTTATTATTTTGAAGTTATACATTTTCTAAAAAATGTTATTTTTTGCGAAAATCAAAGTCGAAGTGTTTATGTAAACAACCGTTAATATAAGGACTAACGTTGTAATAAAAAACTAAACTATCGTTAAAGTGACCTGCTAGAGCAAGTCAAACAAGTCACCAGTACACACAATGTACGAAACTACAAAGTTTAATGATAATATAGGAAAAAATAAAGATGGCTACATAGAACGGTAAAAAGTGTCAAGTTAAATGCATTTTTAAGTTATTACCCCTTTTATATTCCTTTTATATTGTACTAGTAAATAATTGTACATAAGCACATATGATCATGGTGTTTACCATGCTTATACCATGCTTTACACAAAACACAAGAATATACTTATGTATAATATCTAGAAAAGTAAAAATAAGAATAATCGTGGAGTAACTAAAATATATGATAAGATAGCAAGACTTTAGCAGCATGGGGGTATATCCTATGACAGATGGATAGTTCATGCGTTATATAAAGCATGCAGAAAGCTAGCTATAAAAGAAAGAAGAAACAGACAAAATATGATGGGAGGAAGCTTTGCTTTACATGAACAAACATACATTTTTCTAATTATAATTAAAAAAGACGTTCTTTCTAGTTAAATATAATTGTAATTAACTTCTTGTCCTCTTTTTAGAGGGAATTAACTTTGTCTTAAACATATGATAATAGCATTCTGTTAAGTATGTTATAAAAACCCAACTAGTAAAAAAAAAAAACAATAACCAGTGATGCATATAATTAAGAGTTCTGATCTCCACACTTTTCATTTTGTTAGAAAACACCATTTAATGATTTACATAGTTTGAAACATATTTACATTCTTGTTTGTTTATGCAGCAGAATGGTGCAAATCAGAAAACAAAATGTATCAATCACCCCCTAAACGTAAAGACAGAATTAAGAATACTTATGACACTTCAAGAACTAAAAAAAGTCCAGTTTACCATATTTTTTTACAAACTTTTAAATAGTATAAAAAATATTTTAAGTCTATTAACACATATAATTAAGTATACAAAATAATTATTACATAAATAAATGTGAACAAATTTTAACATACTACAATGTTATGTGTTACATATAAAAGTCTACACTTTTTAGTCAGGAAAAATTAATAACTTGACTGTAATTTCAAATGTGAACCCTCTCATATGTTAGGAGATTGGGTGTTACAAATGAGGTTCACGCTTGAAAGTATGAAAAAGTATAAAAATTTTTGGACCAAAGAATGCAAACTAGTATTTGCAACAATTATAAATGTAATTTTTTAATTTGTTCACCTCTATGTACGTAACTATATTTCACACAACTATAAATATTAAAAACTCAAAATATTTTACATTTTACATATGTATTAAAAGTGTATAAAAAAGTATAAAAATATCTTTTCTTAAGTAAAGTCAGAGATTATCTCTTTATTTATTTTAAAAAAATATTAGCATACTAACTAATTAATTTGAAATCTCAAAATACAAGTAAATAATTACTTCTGTTATAAAATTATAGTCTATCTTCTCTTTTTAAGTTGTCCCAAATTAATTATTCATTTTCAAAAATAGTATGATATGTAGTTCGAGTTTCTTATATTACCTTCACTTGAAATTAATATTATTTATTGTCATTATGTAAAAAAAATAAGAGAAAAGAAAATTGTAATTATGTTGCTTTTCTTAAATTATACGGAGTATGTTTTTTTAGTGGACAATAATTTTAAAACGGATGAAATAAATAAGAGTATAAATTTAAAATTGTGATATAATTAATTAATTACACTCTTCCTATTATGTTAAGGATCATTAGACAACATTTTCAGTAAATAAATGTAATGTTTACTGTTACATATATGCAAGTAAGTTAATGTTGGGAGTCAGAAAGTGGTCAGAAGGAAGGGTAGCTCGGAGAATAAGAAAACACAGCTTTATATTTATGTACATTTGTAGATCACCTGATGCCTAGAAGCCTATTCTATTCCTAATGCAGCATCTAATGTCACTGCCAAATTGCAGTGTGCTACTAGGTCTTTTCCTTTATTAAATTTTCTTTCAACTTTAGTAGCGTTTCGTCTTGTCATTTTATTCTTCTTTCTGCTTCTTAATAATTATTTATATGAACATTAAGTACCATCAAGCCCAGTTACTGTTCCCTCTGCTGCTATAACTATTCACTAGTCTTACTCAGTTTACCATCACCACAACTCATGTTCACTACAACACATTTTATACTACATTCTAAATTTAATTTCTAGTGCTATTTTATAAATCCATCTACATTTTATTTCTACTTATCTTTCTATGCATACATACATAAGATTTGTAAAAATATCTTTCTATGCATACATACATACACTCAGGTTAACATATAAACACAAACCCGTACTAAGAGGTCAAAGAAGCAAGATGTAAATTGATGTTCTTTAACATATAAAGACCTACAAAGACTAACAAGGCAAAGTCGCTTTGTTCGTAATCAAACATGAGTTCAAAAGAGATTTTCTCAAAGATTGTCACATTGTAGAAACCGTGACAAAAACATGCTGTTAACCTAAAAAAACCTTGAAACTTTGTTCAAACATAAAATGGTAGTCCTACAATATCTAATGAGGGATGGGGGGACAAGAGGATAAGGTACACCAAAAAGTACAACCTCAGCAAAATATGAATAAGAGCTCTACTAAAAACATTTTATGTATAAATGGAATAAACATAAGATATGTTTTGTCATTTGTGCCTCTCAAAAACAAAGGAAAAACAAAGGCAAAAAGGCAGGCAACTAAAGTTGATAAAAAAGCCAGATTAGTTTGAAAGGGACAAAGTGTGGGTCTTATTTTTGTGTTTCATAGTCAAAACTTTGACCTAACTGATCTTTGGATAGCGACTCTTTTCTAAAAGTTCTGTGATCATATATGTAGGCATCTTTGTTTTCTTACCATCCCATCTTTATAACTATTCCTATAGTACTTCCATACATTTTGTGTTTGCTGTTGCTCTAGGTACCACAAAAAATGAAAACCAAACCAAAATGTTTTATCATAATTTAATACAGTATATAACCGCTAATTCCTTTTAGAAAAGCTCTCTACTAATTAATCTTTCTACACACAAAATAAATGACTCATTTTGGGCATTATTGTCTAATTTGTTCAATCTATAACTGATAATCTTGGAATAAGAGTTCGTGGATATATGAAATTTTAATATTCTTTATGTTTCATGTGACTTTTTAGTCTTGTTTTATGTGTTCCTTTTTATATAGAAAGTTATTTGATTATGTAATAGGTAGAGACATAAGATTTATATATATATCTTTGTATTTAAATGTTTTTCTAAAGTAATAAAATTTATCCAAATAACTCTTTACTAAAAACAATAACGGTTAAGATTTAAAGAGATTATAAATAAATAAAATATATATTTTATGATTATGTGTGTAACATCACAAATTTTAGTTACTTAAGTGCCAACTAAACTATTTCATTTATTTTATATAAAAATTACATGACTAAAATATATACTTTTTCCGTCTCAAAATTATAGTCTAGTATATTATTTTCTAACGTTCTAAATTAATAATCTACTTCCAAAAATAGATAAAAAAATAATTAAGCTTATCATGTCACCCTTACTTAAAGATATTATTACAAATAATAAAGAAGTTGCAAAATTAATTTGTTAAGATAAAATTGTCATTCTAAAAAGTAGAGAGATAAAGCTAAAAAAATGATGTTTTCATAAAATTGTCTTTTTGTCGGTGGACTTAAAAAAGGATTAAAGCTTATATATAATACGCTTATAAGCTTTTTTAAGTGTTTGATTTGGCTTGTATAATTAATTAGGTAGAACGACATAAAAAATTACATAAGAATAAAAATGAAATTGATTGTAATTATTAAATGATTATAAAAGTTTTTATATATACTATTTTTTATATAAGTCTACTACCTTATATAAATCACAAATTTTTAACTTACCAAACTCACATTATATAAGCTTATACACCTATTTATACTTGATTTTAAATTATAACTTTATATAAGTTGATAATCTTATAAAACCACTATATTAGTTAAAACAAACACCCCCAAAATAAATAACAAGAACTAATTGATATAAAATTATAAATCATACATTCATACATTTCTAATTAACATTGTTAAAAGGAACTAATCATTTATAAATTTTGTTAAGAAAATCAGTCATTGCATTTCTATGTATTTTGATACTCCGTAGTTTTAAAGTAGGCAATCATTTCTAAAAAGATGTTAGTTTTGCACTTATTTTACTAGTGTTAAATTACCGTGAAAACAAAGATGCTCTAAATTGCTTAATCAATAGATCTAGCAATATCCATTGTTACTTAAAAAAAAGTTATCTTCAACTTCTACCTTTGAAGTGTTGATGTTTAAACTCTTCTAAATAGTACCGATTTAAAACCAACCATATGAAGAAAAGACATTTTTCTTATTCCACCATAGTCATCTGAACTATGTGACACAATCTGCTTAAAAATATTTTACACAACCTTTCTACACAAAGTTAAGGAGAATTTCATTTTACTGTTTGTTTATTTTGAGAAAAGAGACAAAGGTGTCTTGGGTTATGATCCTAACCGAAATATGGCCAAAAGCTATAGTGTCAAAAGGGTTTGAACGACTTTTTTTTATTCTTTCATTCCCAAGAAAAGCAATGGCAAAAAGACCCTAGAAAACAGTATTGTCCCTTTTGGAAAGAAGAGACAAACCTGCACCTTCCCATCTATCAACTTGCAACTAATTAACTCTCAAATCTCACAAATGTCACGCGGATACCATCATGTCATATCTTACCACCAAAATATAACTTCAAAAGTATACAAAATAATCTTGTATATTTACTGGTGTAACAATCTTATCTAACAATGTGACTTGGATTCATAAGAAAAAAATAATCCGGTTTAGGTATTATTTTGTAAAAAGTAAAATAGGTAAAATCGTGAAAAGGAGTTGCTAGTACAAAATATAACATTTGTTTATCATTTCCCATGTAAAGTACAAATAAAAAGGTTGCTATTGTTGTTTTCAGATACTACAATTTAATGCTATGTTTTGCTTAGCAATTTGCTTTTACCCTTGTTAATCCTAGCTGGAAATAGTACAGTACGTATGCTTTCAATTCTACAAGTCTGACTATTTATAAAGGGGAGGTGTTATTAGGAACCCTCATTTTCACCATTTACACCTCTCTTTTTTTATTTTTTTTTATAATATTGTATTTATTGCTGTATAAAACTATGAAACGGAAAGTAAAAGAAAAAATAATATACTAATAAAAAGTATTAAACAGACAAAAAAACACAATATAAACTGTGTTGACAACTTGGAGATATACAAAAAGATTCTTTTGTATCTTTTTGTTACTTTTCTATGGGTGAGGGGGTTTTCATAGTAAAACCTATTTATAAATGTTGTAATCTTGCTTGAACAAGAAAATGTAACGTACCTTAAACAATAAGAAAAAATCATTACTCCCTCCGTCCCATATTAACAGTCCAGGTTATTATTTTTTTTATGATGTTACAGTATATAGTTTTAGGACGGAGATACTATGGTTTTTCTAACATCCCAAATTTACTTCATACATTACTACTACCAAAGATATAAATAAAGAGTACTAGCTAGTAAGTATATCAACTTGAGGATCTGACCTCAGACCTATTTCTAGAATGTACTTGTTTGATACTAGTACATCTTCTCCACTGAAATGACAAATGCATTCGCATTCATCATGAAGTAGAAGAATTTGATTCAGTGTCTTAATTCTGTTCATCTTCTAATCTTTTATGAATCATCCCCTCAAGGTTCTTCTCTACTAAAAGAAACCCTAACCTCCACTTTCTCAATATTCACATTTTATATAGATCATATGATTTGATAAATTAGAAAATATAAATACACTTGAAATACTATGTATTTGAATTATGAGTTTTGAGATAATTAGATAATCTACTTTTAGTTCTTAAATTTTGGTATATAATTTGACTTCATCATTTAATTACATAGCTGTAAAAAACAAGCGAGAAACAAGCTGCTCCGCATGTTTTTTTGAATTACAAAGCTAATTCTTTTGCCTAATTTAATGTGTACGCTGTTGTTACATTCAAATTATTAATTGTATAATTCTGATGAATAAAAGTTAAAAATCATCTTTATTTTAACCCGTATTTCTAGTGCGATCTCGTTTTTATTAAACTGAAACTGCTGCATAAAGCTTCCAGAATAGCACTATCAATATGAAATACTATAAATAAATAAAAAAACTAACATATGGATAAAACAATAAAACATGTTGCATGAAACCTAAACACACAAACAAAAACACAAAATATATATAAAACAACGTATAACAAAGTAACAATGTGTTCTAACCTGAAAAAGATTAAATATTGCAGGAGCAGCAGCAAGGCGACCAGAGGAGGTAACAGCATCAGTGGCAACTTGGGTAGCAAGAGCTTCAAGAAAAGGTTCAGGCCATACAGCAGTATTGAAACGTTGACGAGAATGAGATGGTTCTTCAAACTCTCTGCCACCGTCTCCTCCGTCGTGTGACGACGAAGAAGACGAGGTCGTTGACATTTGAGAATAATGTGTTTTCAGTTACACAGACAGTAACGGAAGAAAAGTTGCAAAAATGTTGGGTTGAGTGAGAGAGCGAGAAAGAGAGGAGAGGGGCCCAAGACGTGGAAAAGGGAACTTTGCGTGTGTCTACCTATATATACTAAACTATTTTAGGTTACTAAAAGCAATATATTTGGTAACATCTTAAAGGTATAGACACATTTTAAGACTGAGGGGAGTGGAGCCAAACTCACCCGTGAGTTTAACAAGTCGCGTGTAACTTATCATCTTACTTTAAACCTACTCATGCGTGATTTGTTGGTTTTGATCAAAACCATGAGGTAAACTCACCTAGTGTCAGTTTTTTAAGAAATTACTAATAAGAATTTTTTGACTGTTTGGTTATATTTAAAAAAAAAATAAAAAATTTAATACCTTTTTTTACTTATAAATACCAATTAAATCATGCACATTTTTCACACACAATCTCCCCTTTTTACTTCCTATTTCTTCACATCTTCTTTCTCAAATACCAAAACATCATCTTCTTTAACATCTCTAATGGCGCCGCTACAATGGACACCCGAGGAAGAAATAGCGTTGTGTCGCGCTTGTAACTTTGTTGCTGAAAACTCTGTGTCTAACACAAGAGATTCTCGTAATTTTTGGGTCGAGGTTTAGCACATGATGGAGGGCCGTTTAGATGATCCGAGAAAACAAACAAACGATAACATGAACTGGAAATGGAAGTCTCTAATGTTGGTTATGCGTAAGTTTGTCGGATGTTACAACAACGGAAATCGTACACGGGTAATTGGAGCAACTGACGAGGATGTAATGAATAACGCCCTTCATGACTATGAAGCTCAACATATGTGCCGGTTTAAGTATCTTCATTGTGGGAAGATTTTGAAAACTTATCCGCAGTTATTTCTTTAAATTATTCGTGTATCATTTTTATTTATCCATGTGTTGTTTTTAATATCCTTTTAATGTTTTTATTTACCTTGTGACAACTCAGATTTTGACAAGTTAGTTGTCACCAGTTGATTTCTATTTATGTGTTATATGTGTTATTATAAGAGAATGGGTGATTGAGAATGAATAAAATGAGTTGCATGATCTATAAATCATGGCATGAGTTGGAAATAAAATTTGATGAAATAAAATCAGTGATAAATTGCGTGAAAGATTAAATATCATTTTTATAAGGTTTCGTGTATGTATCATATGTTGTATGTATGTATTAAGTATATATTATATGTATTAGATAAGTTTTAGAGTTACTTTTCATATTTATAAACTTTTGGAAATGAAGGTTAGTTCAAAAATCGCGTAGAAAGAAGATTTAACGTAAGGCTTTCGAGTTTTGACCAGAAAATAAATCATAGGTAATATTTAGACATAATAACAATCATAAAAAATAATACTATAAAAAATTTGGTTGGACCGATTTAAAAAGAAAAAGAAAAGAAAAAATGGACAAAATAGCCTACAAAGCCAATTTGAGCCCAGTTTGAAGAAAGCATTTTTAGAAAAGTATAAAAGCAACACTACTTAGCAAAAAATAAGATTTTTTATAAAAAAAAAAGGGCAGGAACGATCGGTACTTTTAAGAAAAAAATAAGGTTTTGCAAAAAGTTAATTTTTTGGCTAATTAATGGTATAATCTTGATTTTAATTTATGTTTTTGTTAATCTAGTCATGTTTTTTAACAAGTAATTAATCATATGATGGATTAGGGTTTTTAATTATGTAATTAATAAGCTTAGGATTTGAATTAGATCATAAATGGGGTCAATAGAATGATTAATGGCGAATTAGGGTTTAAATCGTCGAACTGTCGCTAAACTGTCGCTAATCTGTCGTTAAGTTGTCGCTAAGTTGTCGCTAAGTCATCGCAGAATCGTTGCTAAGTTTGGGCAGAAATTGAGTCAAATCGTTTTGATCATAACTTGGTCGTTTTAAAAGCTTTTTGAGTGATTCAAAATCCTAAAATTATGTACTCAGTGTCTACCTTTCAAATATGTAAGGTTTGTGGTCATTTGAGGTAAGTGGGTTGGTCGAAACTTTTGTGCAAGTGTTGGAGTTAAGGCTGATTTTCGGACAGCAGGGTTCAAACTTATGCTTTGGGGTGTTAGGGGTACTTAGTCTTTGGTGGGATCATTTTGAGGGCTTATTTACATGTTTTAGAAGTTACATTTTAACAGAGAGGTCATTTGGAATTGGTGAAGGTCGCCTACTCAAGTCAAACTTTTGGTTATGAAATTTGTCACAATCTGTTTTGGGGTAAAGGTGAACGGTTTAGTTTATGAGTGTATTTGTTGTAAGAGACACTTAGAGGGCTGATATAGGATAGATATTAGAGATATCCATCATAGAGGTTATTACAATGATGAAGGAATAGAGTCCTTGAATCAATGTTGATGCGTGTTTCTTTGTATGTGCTTTAGATATTGTTTGATCGTGCGTGGAATTTTGGATTGCTATCGCAAGATGAGTTTCATAGTCCCTTGTATTTAAATTAGATACAAATTAAGCAAATACGGACTTTTATAGATAAATTAAGAAGAAATCTAAAGAAAACAAGACACAAGAATGAAGAGGGCACAATTTCAGAGTTGAGGGATCGAACCCGTGACCTCAACCTCCTCAAACTTTTAACACACACTCACCTAACCATCTTGCCCTTGGGTTTTTATTTGTTAAAGAGCCCAAGGTGTATTTTATCTAACACGTTTTTACTTTTACAAGTTAATAAGCTCGTTCTTAGTTTATTTGTGATTTCTGCTTATTTCATCGTGCTTATTTTGAAACTCATTAGATAGAAGTCGTTATTTTAGTATTATTGTTATTAGTATTATTAATGAAGATGGGTTAATGCTATATTATACTAGTGTTGTTAGTATTATTAATTCTAGTGCATAGCCGTTAGTTCTGTTTAGAGGAAATTTTATATTATTATCGTTGAGATTTTTATGCTAGTTACTTCGTCCCTAGGTAATCTTTTAAAAGATATATACTTAATCTTTTCAAAATTTCAATTACTACCTAGTCTTACCCTATAATTGTGTTAGGATCATTGTAATAGTCATATGTAATAGGTAGACTAGGAGGTATGTAGTTCCTCCTGGTCCTAGTCGTAGTAGGAGCAAGTCCTGCTCCTGGTCCTAGTCAAAGTCAAACATTGTTATTTACTTAATATTCTGTTAGGATATGCATGAGTTATATTAGGAGAAGATATGCATATCAGTTTTACACGGTTTCTTGTAAGCTGTATTAGGGTTTCCTTGTAGTATAAAAGGAACCTGAGGCAGAAGGGTTAGACATTGATTCACAAAACGTAGTTCTAGTCTTTATTAATATTAGAAATCCTTAGAAAGGATCAAGTCTTCATAGTTATTCTGTTTCTCTTGTTTATATTTATATTCTACATTCATATTGTGTATAGAGTCTCTTTGTGATTTGACTTGTGATTACAGAAGTCATTCACGGTCCTGACAGGCTGCAAGATCTATATCTGTTAGACCCAACAAGTGGTATCAGAGACTGGGAGGGTCTCTATACAACAAGAATCAAGTTCTCTTATTTTTAACAATCTGTTTATCATGTCTGCCTCAACTTCTACTCAAACAGGAGAAGAAGGCACTCCTAAAATTGTGCAACCTCAGCAGATCCTGGCTACGGTTTCCAACACGAATGGAAAATTCCCTCTTCTGAAGAAAGGTGAATATGACAACTGGGCAATGAAGATGGAATGGTGGATCACCAACACTGATCAAGATCTTTGGAAGATCATCCTAAATGGAAACAGCAGAAAGCTTACTGGACGAGACAAGAACGGTAATATTACTCTTCTTGACCCTAAATCTCATGAGGAAATTATCGCTATTCAGAAGGAGGTAAAAGCAAAAACAATTTTGCTTCAATCTCTTCCTGAAGATCACATGGGTGACTTCTACCATTTGGATGATGCCAGAGAGATCTGGAACGGCATAAAAGCAAGGTTTGGCGGAAATGAGGAGTCAAAGAAAATGCGAAGGTCCATGCTGAGAGATGAATTCACAGAGTTCAAAATCTCAGAAACTGAAGGCCTGAATCAAGGGTATGATAGGTTCCAGAAAATATTGAGCCAGTTGAATCAACTTCGGTCCAAGCCTGATGATGGTGATGTTAATGCAAGGTTTCTTAAAGCCTTACCCTACTCTTGGAACCAGGTGGTAATCTCTCTTAAAGCCAAAGGTGGGCTTGATTATCTCAGTTTTGATGATTTGTTTCATAGGCTCAGAACATTCGAACCTCATGTGAGAGGATATCCGAGTGACTCTTTTCCCACTCCTGCTAATTCAGCCTTTGTAAGCTCTATGGCGTCTAGTCCCATGGCATATGCAAGTAGCCAGAGCAATAATGTGTCTCCCCAGCATACTATCCAGCATACTATTCAGCATACTAGTCCCATGTCATATGCATCTAGTCCCATGTCTTCTGCTTCTGATCCCCCTGCCAAGTCTGGTAGTATGGTAGAAGCTATTCTTCATTCTTTTGTTGCTGATGTTACTGCTGAACAACAACTTACGTTTGATGACTTCAAACAGATCGATAAGCTGGATCTGGATGAGATAGATCTTAAATGGCAGATGGCCATGCTTACTCTGAGGGTTCACAAGTTTGAGAAGAAAGCAGGAAGGAAGTTTAATTACAACCCTCGGGAGCCAGCAAGATTCGATAGAAGCAAGGTACGGTGCTATAACTGTCAGCAACAGGGTCACTTTGCTAGAGAGTGCCCTAGCAAGAATGATCAGGAGAAGAGCAGGTACTCCGCTTTCAAAGTTCAGGAGGTTAAAGATGACAAGAGAGCATTGGTATCTGTTGACTCCATGGTCAACTGGAATGATCATCAGGCTTCTACTCTGGAATCAGCGGAATCATCGACTGATGTGTTGGCAATGATTGCTGGGAATCTCTCTGATGCAGAAGAAGCAGAAGAGTTTGCTCTTATGGGCATCTCACCTCAGGTACAACATTGTCCCCTTGGTTGTCATGATAAATACACAGAACTGTTGTCCCAATTTAATGAAGTAAATGAACAAAATGATAAGTATTATTTAGAGGTACAAGCCTATAAAGCTTCATTAAACACATTGGAACAACAAAAGAAGTGGTTACAAGATACACAACGTGCTTATGAGGATAAAATCAGGATACTAAGCATTGATTTAGAAAACACTACAAATATGCTTAAATATACAGAAACTGAAAGAGATGCTAGTATCAAAGAAAAAGAGGAGATGCAAGCTAAATTAGATGCTACAATGTTAAGATTTGACAAATGGCAAAAGGCACCTAAAAATCTTTCAAAATTAATTGATAGTAGCATGTCCGGCAGAACTAAAAGAGGCTTAGGATTTGAAAAATATATTGATTCTGAAGATGTATTTGATTTATCTTTCTCAAGCGTCTTTGATGCCGACAAAGAGGATGAGGGCAAACCTAGTTACAATAGGTTTAAACCAGCAGCAGAAATGCATGCTGTTCCTCCTCCTCTTACTGGAACTTTCATGCCTACCTCATGGAATAATGACTCGGATGGATCACAGATGCTTGAGTCCCCAACAACTTCTACTAATTCTAACGACTTTGTCTCATGTACTTTCAGTGACAAAGCCGGCGACTCTGCATCTAATGGTTCAAGTGAAGAGTCAAGACCTACGAGTTCCAAGTCGGATGAACATGCTGCTACTGGTGCTAGGAAGTGTGAAGAAAAAGTCGCTGTCAAGTCAAGTGTGTCTGGTCCTTGTTTATTGAGTCCTAGGAAGAATGTTTTTTCTAGAACTGTGTGTAATAAAGTAGGCAGTATGAAACAGTCTCATTCTAATAAAAGGTCTTTCAAAACATGTTTTGTTTGTGGCAGTCCCTTTCATTTAATTAAAGATTGTGATTATTATGACACACATGCATCTGTTAATCATGCTTTACTTGCTCCTGGATCACCAGGAGCTGCTCCATATACTACTAGAAGACTTAATCCTTGTGCTCCAATGTTTCATACTTCTAGAGTATCCTCTCCTTACATGTCTGATTATTGGAGAGAAAATGGATACCAGACAACTAGTAATTATTTTCCAAATTATAATCCAAACTATGCGAATTATTTTGACCACACGTATTTTGGTTTGGGAGATTTGGGAACTGCTGTTAAGCCCTCAGCAGGTTGTTCCTGGTCAAATAATAATACCCTTATGATGAATAGGCAACCAAGGAACAATAGTGGATCTCATCAATCTTCTTGGCATTCTACTAATGATCCACAAGGCAGGCTCAAACCTGAAAAGGTTTGGGTCCCCTTAAGACACTAACTTTTGCATTGTGATTATCTTGTTGTTGTAGGTTACTCCATACCAGGATCCTAGTCTAGGCATTGTTGATAGTGGCTGCTCCAGGAGCATGACTGGCAATAAAGGCCTTCTCTCTAATTTTGTACCCTTTTATGGGGGCAAGGTTTATTTTGGTGGAGGTGAAGGCAGAATCACTGGCAAGGGAACGATAAAGACTCCAAATCTCAATTTTGAGCAGGTCTACTATGTGGAAGCACTTCAACACTTCAACTTGATATCGGTCTCTCAGATATGTGACAAGAAGCAGTTTGTACTCTTCACTGATACTGATGCACTTGTGCTCTCCAAAGATTTTAAGCTTCCGGATGACTCACAAGTTTTACTCAGAATCCCTAGAAGACACAATCTCTATAGCATCAAGTTGAATGAAGTCAACCCTACTGGTCAACTAGCATGTCTGGTTGCAAAAGCCTCGGAAGATGAAGCCACAAAATGGCACCGAAGGATGGGACATGTGAACTTCAAGACCATTCACAAGCTTGCCAATTTGAATCTGGTCTCTGGTTTACCTCCCAAGACGTTTAGAAATGACATAAATTGTGTTGCCTGCAGCAAAGGCAAACAACATAAAGCATCCTTCAAGGCCATTACTGCTTTAAGTCTCATTACTGAACCATTGCAGCTTCTACATATGGACTTATTTGGTCCTACTTCCATCAGAAGCATAGACCACAAGCAATTCTGTTTGGTGGTGACTGATGGTTATAGCAGGTTTGCGTGGGTGTTCTTCATGGCTACCAAAAGTGAGACCTACTCAATTCTTCGAGATTTTCTTACCTTAATAGAGAATCAGTTGTCCAAGAAAGTTAAAGGTATTCGATGCGACAATGGAACCGAGTTTAAAAATAGAGACCTCATCACACTTTGCAATACTAAGGGCATCAAAAGAGATTATAGTGCTGCTCGGACTCCTCAACAGAATGGTGTGGCAGAAAGAAAGAACCGGACACTTATAGAAGCAGCAAGGACTATGCTTGCCGATTCCAAGCTTCCGACCATGTTCTGGACAGAAGCTGTTAATACGGCCAGTTATGTTTTGAATAGGGTATCTATTACCAATCCACACAAGAAAACACCTTATGAGCTGCTCACGGGCAAAGTTCCCAATATTGCTCATTTGAAGCCGTTTGGGTGTCCAGTCACCATTCTGAATACTAGTGACTATTTGGGGAAGTTTGATGGCAAGGCTGATGAAGGATATATTGTGGGATATTCAGCTCATTCTCGGGCGTATCGTGTCTACAATCTTCAAGCCAAACGAATAGTTGAAACTATTAATCTCAGGTATTTTGAGGAGAAGACAAACATTCAAGGAACAGGTCCAGAATGGTATTTTGATCTTGATTATCTTAGTGATTCGTTAGGATATTTTCGTTTCAAAACTAACCATGATGCAGGACCACAAGTGTTTGCAACTTCTGGTACTGGTGTTCCTTCTAGTCTTTCTGATTCAGATGATGAGGATGACATTTTTGTGGTTCCATCCTATTCCACCACTGTTTCTCCTACTCCTCCTAGTGATGCAACTCCATTGGAAGTACAGGATTCCCAAGCAGCTCTTGATACTCTTCTAAAGCAACAACAAGAAGCTACTAAAGCGGCGGCTCAAGGTTGTTTTGAGTTTCCCTTGGTTGAGCCTTCTGACAGATCTGCTCCTAGTACTCCAGCTTCTGCTCCTAGTGCTAATCACTCACCTACTGGTACTCCGGCTAGTGAGTCTGCTTCAAATACACGTTTCTCCAGTCCTTCTGATTTGGGGAATCATGAAAAGAAGTCTTCTACCAAGCTGGATGATATTCATAAACAACCAGTAGACGGGATTTTCCAAAATGCTTCATATGATGCTGATTTCGTTGGTGATCTCGGTAACATGGCACCAGAAGTGGAGGTTACCTCCAATCTAGTCTTGCAATCACATAAAGACCATCCCACCACTCAAATTATTGGAGATCCTGGTTCTACCGTAAAGACACGCAGAATGCAGCAGAAGGCCTCGTCTGATCATCATGCTCTTGTGGGCTATATTGAGGATCAAAAGCGTAATAATCATACGGACTTTCAACCTTGTTTGTTTGCTTGTTTTCTTTCACAGGTGGAACCTAGGTCTGTTTCTCATGCTCTTGAGGATCAAAGTTGGGTGGAGGCTATGCAGGAGGAAATGCAGCAATTCTTGTTTCAGAATGTTTGGGTTCTGGTTGACCTACCGGATGGGAAGACAGCTATCAATACCAAATGGATTCTCAAAAACAAGAAGGATGCACGGGGAATTGTGGTCAGGAATAAAGCTAGGCTTGTCGCACAAGGACACACTCAAATTGAGGGCATTGATTATACTGAAGTCTTTGCGCCTGTTGCAAGGATTGAGGCCATTCGTCTGTTTTTGGCCTTTGCTTCGTATGTTGGCTTTACGGTGTTCCAGATGGATGTCAAGAGTGCATTTCTCTATGGGAAAATTGACGAAGAAGTGTATGTTACTCAACCTAAGGGGTTTGTTGATCCACTTCATCCAAAGAAAGTCTACAAAGTGGTCAAGGCTCTTTATCAGGCTCCTAGAGCTTGGTATGAGCGTCTCTCCACTTTCTTGTTAAAGAATGGCTATAGAAGAGGTACTATTGACAAAACACTATTTCTTCGGCGGAATTCCAAGGATATTATCCTTGTTCAGGTTTATGTGGACGACATTATCTTTGGTTCTACTAGGAAGGAGTGGTGTGATGAGTTTGAACACTTGATGAAAGGCGAATTTCAGATGAGTGCCATGGGAGAACTGTCGTTTTTCCTTGGTCTTCAGGTCAAGCAACGATCGGATGGGATTTTCATCAGTCAAGATAAGTATGTTCATGAGATTCTTCAAAAGTTTGACATGGATCCTCTTCGTCCAGCAGCAACTCCTTATGAAGTTACTAAAATCAAACTTAAGAATGAGCCAGATCCACCCGTAAATGTTCATATGTACAGGTCTATGATTGGCTCTCTCATGTACTTGACTGCATCACGTCCGGATATTATGTTTGCAGTAAGTGCTTGTTCTAGACACCAGGTGACTCCAACGGTTTCGAACTTAAATGCAGTTAAGAAGATTTTCAAGTATATCAAGGCTCAACCTAAATTGGGTCTATGGTATCCTAGAGAATCCCCATTTGTACTTGAAGCATACAGTGATAGTGATTATGCTGGTGCTAATAATGATAGGAAGTCAACTACTGGTGGTTGTCAATTTTTGGGTCGTCGGCTTATTTCATGGCAATGTAAGAAACAGACAATAGTAGCTACTTCTTCAACGGAAGCTGAATATGTGGCTGCTGCTAGTTGCTGTGGTCAAGTTTTATGGATCCAAAATCAGATGTTGGACTATGGGTTCAATTTTATGAACACCAAAATTTTTATTGACAATCAAAGCACTATATGTATTGTGAAGAATCCTGTCTTTCATCAACGGACGAAGCATATTGAGATTCGGCATCATTTTATACGCGATGCCAATGAGAAGAAGCTGATACAGGTTCTTAAAGTTCATACGGATGACAATGTTGCTGATCTGCTGACTAAAGCGTTTGATGGCCCTCGGTTTAACCACCTGGTGGTTCATATTGGGATGGTCAATCCTTGAAGTCTAGGATTGAGGGGAGGTAGAGCCTAAGGGGAGGCTTTGTGTACATATTAGGTTAGTCTAACGTATTCGTAGTATTTAACAACATACTTTCTTGGTTCTGGAGGTGTGTGGTGTTTCTGATGAAGGATGTTTGCTCGCTTCTGATGTATATGGCCTTACATGTCTGGCTTCTGGTCCTAGTTGGTCAGCTTCTAGTTATGCTTGGATGCCTTCTGGTGGTCTCAAATCCTTCCCAGTCTAGTGGTGTTTGGCTATGGGTGCTGGTACTGGTCTGGCTACTGTTCATTCCTTTTGTCCTTTATTAATCACGTTTTGCTCCTGGTCCGACTATTGTGCATTTTGACTTTTGGTCAACGCTTCCAATACTGATATTTACAAGTTTAAATACATCAAATAAATTGGGGGTAAGTTATTATGATAAAAAGGGCAAGTGGTTAGTATGCCATTATGGTATAATTTGAAAGGGCAACCCCCCATTAATAGGGGTCAATGAACAGTTACTATTTTCTTCCTA
This sequence comes from Glebionis coronaria, assembly GCA_025667525.1. Lineage (NCBI taxonomy): Eukaryota > Viridiplantae > Streptophyta > Magnoliopsida > Asterales > Asteraceae > Glebionis > Glebionis coronaria. Next base: position 52,439,112 of record CM046876.1, read on the forward strand.
TATGGTCAACATACACTCATTACAATTAACACACACACAAAAACCGCTTCTACTCCTCTCATCCCAATCCAAATCCTTCTTCAATCCATTCATCAAGATCCATGGCTGCTCTTGCTTATCAACCTGCTCATAATCGTGTTGCTTATCTGGGTGATGGTCCTAATAGTGAACATTTTGCTGATATCTTGGAGTTTATTGAAGCTTCAAACTTAAGGTTTGCATTTACTGTTTGTCCTACCATATATGATAGTGTGGTACGTCAATTTTGGGCGTCTGCTGAACTTGTAAATGTGGCTGGACGTCCACGAGCACTCCATGCTACCATTGATGGACGTGCCTATGTGGTCACTGAATCATCTATTCGCTCTTCTCTTCATTTTCAAGATGAGGGGGGTGTTGTATCACTTCCAAATTCGGAAGTTTTAGAGGGTATGGCTGCCATAGGTTATGAACATGGGGGGAAGTTTAACTTCCAAAAGAATAGGTTTTCCCCTCAGTGGAAGCTTCTGGTTCACTATTTAATCCACTGTCTGAGTCCCAAGTCGGGGAGTTGGGATGCGTTCCCTACTCCTTTGGCTACTGGTCTTATATGTCTAGCCCAGGGTAGAGTGTTTAACTTTTCACATTATATCTTTGAGGGGATGGCTAGTAATTTGTCAACTGCTGGTTCTAGGAAAAAGTTCCTTATGTACCCTAGGTTTATTCAGGAAATGCTTGTTTGCATTCCACGTGATAGGACTGAGCATGTGCCTTCTAAACTAACAGCGAAAGTGTATTATAACATGATGAATGGGTTTCCTGGGGATTGGAGGCCCCTGACTGACGCCATGATGGGTTTGGCTCAGGGTCCCATGGGTCAGGAGGAGGAGGCTCCTGAGTTGGTTGTGTTAGATGGTGACCCCATGGAGGAGGAGGAGGCTCCTGCTGGTAATGCCACTCCTGTGGTAGAGGAGGAGCTAGTTGCGGAGGTGGTGGTTGAACAACCATCCCCTCCCAAGGCTGGTCCTTCCTCGGCTCCACAAAGGTCTCCATTTGTGGAGACTCCACCTCCTAGCCCTGCTGCTAGTTCGCCACACGTTGACCCCAATGTTGCTTCGGGCTCCCGTGATGCTTTCCCTGATCCAAGCTCTCTTGGTGGGCAGGCAGAGGAGCCTACTACTCTGACATCTTTGCTAGATCTTATGCACAGGTACCATGAGAGGATGATTTGCTTGGAAGCTGACTTGAACCAACATCGGAAGCTCACACGGGAATTTGTTCTTCCTCTGGCCGATCGTATTAAGGTCTTGGAGAATCAACAGCGTCGTCGAAAGAAGCATGTGGTTCTTTCTGAGTCTGAGGATGAGGCTTCGGAGAATGTTGAGGATGGCTTGACGTTGCTGGCAAAGGCTGCCTTTGCTGATAAAGTTTATGATGATCTGCCTGGTCCTCCAATGTCCTCCCATGCTCCTTGTTCTAGTACTGTTCCCCCTTCTATGGGTGGTGCTTCTGATGCTGCTGCTGGTTCTCATGCTGATCCCTCACATGATCCTAAGGGCAAAGCTCCAATGACTGATCCTCCATCTCCAACCCGCAAGCGCTCTCGTCGCCAGCTTGAAGAAGACAGACTTGGTGAAGAGGCTGCTCGTAGGGTTCAGGCTGAGCTTGATGCGGAGGACATTGCTGCTGAGGAAGAGCTCCGTGAAAGAAGGCGTGCGCAAATTCAGCATGATGCTATGCACTGGACTGATGGCGAATGGATGCAAGTGTTAACTGTTCTCACTCGGGATTATGCTCAGTTTAAGGATTTGTTGGGTGATGATGTTGATGAACACAACTGCATTCCGCGTGCTATGGTAATGATGCGTAAGCATCAGTTGACTCTTGCTGAGGAACTAAAGAAACAGCGTAGGAACAGACCTCTTTCTAAGGCTGAGCAGCGCCAGCAGATGCAACGTTATGTCAAATTTCAATCTGCTGCTCATTTCAATGCTCCTTGGTCTTGGGCACGGGTACGGGCTTTGACTTTTGATGAGCTCAAGAAACTTTATGAGAATATGGTGAGGCGTGCGAGTCAACCTATACCGGAAAAATTTGTTTACCATCCTCGTGGTGTGACAGCTTCGATGCCTGCTACTTCTACTGTTTCTTCATCCTTGCCCGTTCCTGGTTCCACTGGTAGTTCTTCTGGTTCTGGTGCTGTTTCTGTTGGTCCTTCTACTACACCCTTGGTTGCGCCTATTGGTTCTACTACTGGTCCTGCTACTACTATCTTTGTGACAACCACCACCACTCATGTTTCCCCCACCACACCTGGTACTTCCACCGCTCCTGTTCCTGCAACCACTTCTGTTGATTCCACCATCCCTGCTGCTGCTGCATCTGATGTGCCATCTTCATCACCACCAGTTTCTGCAACACAACCTACTCCCACTTCTGATGCAGCTCCTAGTGGTTCTTTGGGTGGACATGTTCCTGAGTCTACTCCTACTGCTTCCCCTGCTGTTGATGAAGTTCGGGTGAAGGTTGAATCCACTTCTTCGGCTCCCACGCCTCGCCGTTCCACTCGCCAGAAACTTACTCGTCGTGTTCGTCGCGGTAAATCAGTTCCTTTTGAGAAGCGTGATCCTGAAAACTTAATTGATGCAGCTTCGGATAGTGATTCTGACTTACCTTTAGGCAATGGTAGCATTGCGGGTTATACGGCTGAGCGGTCTACAACACTTCCTGGTGGTGTCTCCCATCGGATCACTTTGAGTGATGGGACTGTGCGATTGGTAACGGGTTTGCAGGGTGTGTTATCATGGGTTGACCGTATGGATCTTATGACCTTGTTTGGGCTTGTGGATTCTAGTATGCCGTTTAATCCTATGGCGGTGTCTTCCTGGCCTGGTATGCGTCTTTGGGCTGATCTCAAACTGATGTTGGATCCTCCTCCATCCGCTACTCCTTTGGGCGTATGGAAGGATCAAATGCAATGGGAGATTGTTCGCTGGAAGCTTTATGCTGGTTGTGGAGTCCATGTGTTGGAGTTAGGTTCTGGTCTTGTGGTGTTTATGTTGACTGATGTTGTGTATCCTTTGACTATTTCTTCCATGGAGGCAATGCTGGCAAGTCATTTGCAGATTTCTACTGCTCCTACAGGGAATGAGTCGAGTATGGCTACGTCTTTGGTGGAGGGTATTCAAGCACGGCTGCTAGCGGATAAGCGGGCAGCTTCTGGTATCTAAGGTAATTGGGTTGTAAGTGTTTTTACTTTATTCTTATTTTGATTCTTTTCATCAATGTGTATAGTGTTTGGTGATTTTTATTCTTTATAGTTAAAAAAAAAATAATAAAAATAAAAAAAAACTTAAAAAAAAAAAAATAAAAAAAATTTATACATTTTATATAATATCTGCTTATACTTTAACACAGTTTAGCTTTTATACTTGTACATAATATCCCTTGGATAGTTTGACTTGTGGTTCCTGGTTTGAGATTGTTCTGGTCCTTGGTTTCACTTGGTGTTGGACGTGGTCCACACAACAAATGGTTCTCAACTTACCATGTCTCATCGACAAGAAAAAGTTGATTCACCTTGAGGGTACGGCTCATGGTGCGATTATCAAATCCGTTGATGGTTGCCAGGTTACCTAAAACTGGATGGTTTTCACTTGCCATAGTTTCGGACTGAAAAGTGGCTAATCCAAGGGGGTACGGCTCTTGGTAAAGATCTTATCAAATCCGTTGACAGCTGTAATAGCTTGCTTAAAGCTATAGGGTGTTCAACTCACCGATGCTTTATTGCTAAGAGTTGGCGAGTCCAGAGGGGTACGGCTTCTGGTAAAGACGCATCAAATCCGTTGACGGCTGTGATGGTTTGCCTAAAATCATCAGGGTACCCCCACTCACCATTGATTCACGTTCTAAGAGTTGGGCTGGGTTCTAGTCTCCCAGGGTGATGCTTATTCCACCAGAATGACTAGCTAGCCCAAGAGCGAGCAGCTACTTGGTAAAGGCTCATCAAATCTGCTCCTGTTGCTGTAAAGATTCAACACGATGCTGATTTGTTCCAAGCTTTGGAGAAGCTTTTAGTAGTTTGTGCGGATGTTCTTCTGATTCTTATCTTATTGATGTTGTTGTTTGTTTTGCTGCTACAATCCTCGGGCTTTATTTGCACGTTTTCCAGGAAACTTGAACTCAACAGGTCAAATTCAAGTTTAGGGGAGGATTGTTAGGATCATTGTAATAGTCATATGTAATAGGTAGACTAGGAGGTATGTAGTTCCTCCTGGTCCTAGTCGTAGTAGGAGGAAGTCCTGCTCCTGGTCCTAGTCAAAGTCAAACATTGTTATTTACTTAATATTCTGTTAGGATATGCATGAGTTATATTAGGAGAAGATATGCATATCAGTTTTACACGGTTTCTTGTAAGCTGTATTAGGGTTTCCTTGTAGTATAAAAGGAACCTGAGGCAGAAGGGTTAGACATTGATTCACAAAACGTAGTTCTAGTCTTTATTAATATTAGAAATCCTTAGAAAGGATCAAGTCTTCATAGTTATTCTGTTTCTCTTGTTTATATTTATATTCTACATTCATATTGTGTATAGAGTCTCTTTGTGATTTGACTTGTGATTACAGAAGTCATTCACCGGTCCTGACAGGCTGCAAGATCTATATCTGTTAGACCCAACAAATTGGCAACTTGAAATTCTCGGCCCAATCACATCCTTTCAATAAGACTATATAATCCCAGTTCCTTTTACCACAAGCTCACTTTACTTTCACGTCTTTAACCCAAACACTTATATCTTCTTTAATCATTCTTAGTTATATTACTAACAATGTCGAACCTAACATTATGTGAGAGCATAACCAGGTTGCTTATTTAGAGAAGGATAATGATCAACATGCTTTCCATGCTGTCATTGACTTCCTCACACGAAGTCACATTCACTATGCTCTCACAGTCAACCCCAAAGTTCTAAAAACCATTATTTATCAATTTTGGGGGTCTGCTTCTATGGGAGAAGCTCTTGATGGAAGTCTTGTGCTAATGATACTATTAATGGAGAAGAGATAGTAGTTTCTTATGCACATGTTAGGGAGCATCTTAGGTTGAGTGATGTTGATGGTGTATATACTCTGATGAACACAGAGATTTTGGATGGTATGGCTGCTACTGGGTATGTTGGTGATGGCCATTTCACGTTCTTCAAAGGAGCTTTCTCGCTACAATGGAGATTCTTGGTTCATAACCTTCTCCATTGCATGAGTCACAAGAGTGCTTCATGTGATCAGTTTGGAAGTAATATTGCTACAACATTGGTTTGTCTTTCTTCCAACTAAATCTACAATTTTAGTCATAAGATCTTTATAAATATGGTTACAAATGTAAGCAGCCAAACCAAGTTCTTAATGTTCCTAAGATTTCTTATAACCATCATTGTTGGGATGGGTCATCCTTTGGGTAACCATAAAAGGGAGTATAAAAGTACTATACTTATACAAGAGTGTTTGGAAAATGAAGAGAAGCAACAATTGGTGGAATGATGTGGTGATGCCTTTTACAGTCACCATGTTACCTATAGCTAAAGCTGGTAATGATTAGGGAACAGCAAGCCCAGTTGTATCCTAACCCACATCATCCAGAGTAGTAGATATTCCATCTACCTCACAACCACTCTCCCAAACCTATAGGAAAAGAGACAGACAGGTGTCTTAAGTACCTCAGCTTGGGACATTTACCTTAAACCTTGATGTAGATGAGGCTGCTAGATCTAGTGTGTATAGTAGTGCTGGTGGAGTTACTCCTATTGTGGCTGAAGTAGAACAGAGGAGGAGTAACCTTAATAAGACCACAACCATGTCCAATGATTCACTAACAATGGTTACTTCCTTTGAAGGTGGCGAGGACGAGCTTTCACAACTTGAATTGACGGTTTTCACTTTGAGTACCACAATCATTTCCTTGGAACAAATTAGAGATGAACAAGCTAGTATTCTTGCTGCACAAGCCAAAGAACTTGCTGCTCTAAGGGAGTTGGTGTAGGAACTTCAACAGGATCAACCATCTACTTCAAGGAGACTTAAGATCCATTCTTTTTTAGAAGAGACTTTTCATGAGTCTGTTGGTGTTGAACTGCTCATCAATCAAAGGGAGGAATGAAAGTTGGGTTATTTAATGAGGAGCTTTAGAATCATGTTAACTCATAAGAGATGGATGTAGCTGAGAATGTGCTGGGTTAGGATCAGCTGGAATGAACAAAGAAGTAAGTTTGGTTTTAGGGGAGGTTAATTCTGCTAGAAGAAAGACTAGTGCTGGTTTAGAAGATATTAATGTTGGTGATAAAATCGATATTTCTGCTAAGTGATCAACAATGATTGATAAAGAAAAAGAAGAATAGGTAGATTAGACTACATCATATGAAGAACTTGGTTATGATCAAGATGACTCAAAGGAGAAGCTAGCGTTTATGGTTAAACAGTTGGATTAGTCCAATCCAACTATTGCAAAGTTATTATGAAGCTTGGAAGGATTCTATGTCACTTCAAGAAAAGTTTGAATTGGTAAGAATGACTCTGGAATATTAGAAAGACAAGACTAGAATATTGGAATATCAAGCTAGAAAGGAGAAGAGTTTGAATTCTAAAGCTTCCTGTTGGGCCAATGAAAGTTTTAACTATGGCCCAGTCTAGATTTGTTTAAATTAGACTAAGTGTTACGTGTCGCTAAGAGGACCAGCGACAGAGACCAGACCAACGGACGACAAAGCCTCAGCTGGCACACCAGGAACATTCAAGTCAAAGACAACGTTAGAGAAGTTGAAGATTATCTGAAGTCATACTCACCAGTAGTTATGGACAAGATGGGATGTATAAGGAATGTACTGGTGTTCAAGGATCTCTGAGATGATAATACTCATAGATCACTTACAACCATATGAAGACTTATGCAAGCAGAGACTTGCCTTACCATTTATAGTTTAGGCGGGAGAATCTCCAAGGTGTTTTGGGTGGGACAACATAGAAGATTCAAGATAAAGCCTAGTACGACCTAGTGGGACAAAAGTGAACAGTTGGCAGAACTGTTCACTTAAAGTAGTTTAAAGATATGTCTCAATATAGACATGCATTTAATACGTTGTGCTCTTCCACTCAGAAGATGACACGTATCAACTACTCCCACTAAGAAAGCAACCTCGTACCACTATAAATAGGAGGGAGAAAGAAGAGAAACTCAACCCTTGTGCTTGGATAAACTATCTAAGTTTCTTTCTCCCCTTGGAACCTCTGAGCCCTCAACTGTCTATCAGCGACTTAAAGATTCTCTTGTAAACCTGAGTCTCGAATCAAGTTTACTTGTTCTAGGGTTCATTTCTTATTGTCATTCAACGGGTGTATTCATAGCACTTTGTAATACTTTGTTTATAACAGTTAATAAAGCATTACTCGTTTGAAAAGTATTTCTTTGTGTGTTCATTTTTATACGAGTCATAGTATAAAAAATTGTTGTATTTTGGGACTTTCAATTGGTATCAGAGCGGTTTGATTTATAAAACTTTTATAAACTGTTCTTGTTTTAAAATCAAGATCCAAATATGACTGAAACTATGCATCCTATACCACCACCCTTTGGTCAATCTAGTCAAGCAAATACTTTGACCAACGCACCAGCCAGCACATCTACTACCATGCCTACACCAGTTGTAAGCCATGGTAATAATGATGATGACCTTCCCCAACTTCTTGATGTTCGAGGGGGGTCACATGTGTCCAATGTTCCAGCTTTTGATGAAGAATATTTTTCAAGTTAGAAAAGTAAATTTCTAATATACTTAGACGACTTAGAACCCTTCTTGATAGAAATATTAGAAAATGGGCCTTATGTGTCATTGGCTGTTTCCTCTACCCCTAAGAGACCCATTAAGAAGCTTGTTAAGCAATGGTCTCCAGCGGATAGACGTCTGGCTAACCAGGACAAGAGACTTAAAAGTATCATAGTCTCTTGCCTACCCAAGAACATTATGAAGTCCATTATCAAATGCAACTCTCCAAAAGTGATGTGGACTGAATTGGTTCGAGGGTATGAATGTAACACCCCATTTTGGAAATGGAATATTACGCATATCATGGCGTGTCATCAAAGCATACAAGGATAAATGTCTAAGCATTATTCAACCATAAAAGGAAATACCGGAATCAAACATCGGTATCCCCAAAGTAAAGCTCATCACACACAAACATAAATACTGTAAAAGGAAGGACGAAACAATGTCCAAAGCAACTGTATCAAAGTAAAGGAAATGCATAAAGTAAAGAAAGACAGTAAAGCTTCCAGTCCATATGCACCTACGTTTGAGATCTACGAGCGTCCCTGAGTACCTGCCGTTTTGGGAACATGAAAAGGAAAACGGCTGAGCAAGACGCTCAGTGCACGGATGTACAATAAAGCATGAAATAGGATAAGCATGTAACAATTAACAGCGGAAGACTAAGTACTGAGTAAACTGGTTAATTATCATGAAAACTGGTTTTATAGTTTGAAAAGCCTTATGTTTAACCTGTGAAGACTGTTTTAACATATATATACCATAGCCCATATAGGTCATGAAAAGGTCACGTGCATGAATACTTGGAGGGGTGACCTCATCATGCTGATTAGAGGGGATGCCTCTAATCAATATACTGATTTGGGTAGGAGGGATCAACTCCTTGTGAAGGGTGCAAGGCACACACCACATTCACCATGATAAACTGAATAAAACATGTAACTAGGATGCACCCATACGCCCCACCTGATATAATAATATGGCCAAACTGAAAAGGGACGCCACGAGCAATCACTCCGCCGTGGGGAAGTCATAACATCGGTGCCTCCAATGCTATGGTTATGGTACCTCCATAACTAGGTGAAACTGGTCATGCTTGTATATGGCTATAGTTTATGCTAAATTAACATAAGCAGTTCAAAACAATAAAACAAATGCTGGGGAAAACAGTTGGCTGCATACGGGGAAATCCTAATAAGGAAGGAATGTCCATACTGAAAGGACGGGAATCCGTACCTCAAGTCCAGTGAATGAACGGAAGAAAGACTCCTACTTCTGGATCACTAACGCTACATGAATACACACGTGTATAAGTATCGATCCACTGATTACGTACTGGGTTCTGTGTCTCATTATAGCTGTTTTAGTATGTTTTAGGTCATGGTTCACTGTTTAAAGCCTTAAACTGTGTTTATCTTGTATTCTGATTAATCTGATTAAGTATTACTGGTGTTTCATGTATTATTATACTTACTGTGGAATAATAAGTAACTTTCCAAAAATAGCAGGTTTCCAAAAATAGAAAGTTTCCAAAAATAGAAAGTTTCCAAAAATAGAAAGTTTCCAAAAATAGAAAGTTTCCAAAAATAGAAAGTTACCAAAAATAGAAAGTTTCCAAAAATAGAAAGTTTCCAAAAATAGAAAGTTTCCAAAAATAGAAAGTTTCCAAAAATAGAAAGTTTCCAAAAATAGAATTTACTGCCTAAAATAGATTAGTTTCTAAAAATAGAAAGTTTCCAAAAATAGATCAGCTGCCTTAATTAAATAAGTTTCCATATATAGAAGGTTTCCATAATTAGATTAGCTGCCTGAAATAGATTGATTTCCATATATAGAAGGTTTCCATAATTAGATTAGTTGCCTTATTTAATTAAGTTTCTATAAATAGAAGTTTCCATAATTAGAATTAAGCTGATTACATAAGCTAACATATAAGTCTAAGTGTTATAAGCTTATTCTTAGGTCATATGATATAGTGTATAGTTTAATTATTATTTCATGTATTTTAATTAAACTATAGGTTAAGCATTTTAATTAAAGTGTAACATGTATTAATTAAAATGAAATGAAAATACTTAGGTTAAAATGTGTATTATTATAATAATAATATAACCTAAGTCATGTCTAAATTAATTAATTATAGGCATGTTTTAATAATTAATTAATTATAACTTATAACATAAAATACTTAGGTTAAATTAATGTCATGATAAACTAATAATTAAAATAACCTAAGTCATGATTTAATTAATATTTCATGTTATTAATTAATTATATCCTAAGTTCATGATTCATAAAAATTACATGTAACATAGATCATGATTTTAACCAACGAACCATGAATCGGGTATGAATTCGACACCGTACCCCGGGCCAAACCCGGGGCACACGTGTCCCCTTGCTGCCGTGGGTCCCACATGAGCCAACCAAGACCAATTGTGGTCTTGGTGGTGGCGGCAATAGCAAACCAAACCCCCCCTCGGGTTTGTTTGCTAGGCGGCCAAAAACAAACACCCTTATAAACCATTCTTTGATTTTAATTAATACCAAAACATGTTAGATCAATGATTAATTACCTTGTTTTCATAAGAAAAATAATAACATGTTCATGAAAATAATCAAAGATTAAAAGAATTAAAAAGAATTAAAAAGAAGGGTTAGAAAGGTATACCACTATGTAGCTTGGAAAAAGGATGAACAAACACGTATTCTAACACTTGTTTTTAAGATCAAAATCAAACAAACACCCTCTTATGGTGGTGTAGAGGTGGCGGCACAAGGAGGAGAAAAAGGAGAGGAGAAAACTCTTTTTAGGGTTTTTATGTTTATTTCTTGAAAATGAAAATGAAAACATGTTTTTACTTTTACCCCCCTTAACTTGTAAAGTCCATGGGCTAAGCCCATTTTGTCTATGTGTGCCGTGGGTATGGGGGCCCCACATGGGGTACCCGTACCTTTCTCTTGTCCCGATGTTTCGTGTTCGTTCGTGGTTAAACGTGCTCGTGTTTAACGTGTTTCTGTTTCTTTTAACGTGTCGTTTATCGTAAACTTAACGCTCGTAAATATATTATAAGTATTTACGTAATTATTTTAGTTAGTATTTTAAATGGTGTTCATGATTTAATTATGTTCACGTGATATATTATTAACTGTTTATCATGTGTTCGTACGTAATCGATACTTGTCATGACATACACGTATGCACTTGCTTGATTATTAGCACATGAATGTGATCAATACTACATGAGGTAAGTTTTAATCTAGAACGTACGATCTTAAGGGCACTATTCATGGTAAAAGCATGCGGGTTTTACAATTCTTCCCCCCCTAAAAAGAATAATTCGTCCCCGAATTATAGATAAAGTAAGCTGAAAAGAAGTGACATACCCGAACTCAAAATATGAAGTGAGGGTAAGAAGCCCGGATAGACTCCTCTGTTTCCCAAGTGGCTTCCCGCTCGGTATGGTCCCTCCAAAGGATTTTGACGAAAGGAATCGTCTTCCTTCTCATGACTCGTTCTTGTCTGTCGAGTGGATACTGAACCATGTGAAGGGGATGATAATTGTACCCTCTGAGTAAGGACACATGGAACACGTTATGCACGTGCGAAAGCTGAGGAGGTAACGCCAATCGGTAAGATACTTCGCCGATTCGTTCAACGATATCAAATGGTCCGATGAACCGAGGACTGAGTTTTCCTTTGATCCCGAAGCGTTTAACACCACGTGCCGGCGAAACCTTGAGGAAGACGTGATCTCCCACATTAAAATGTATGTCCCTACGATGCTTATCGGCGTAACTCTTCTGGCGTGAACGCGCTTCCTGCAGTTTCTGTTTAGCTACCTCAATCTTCTCGTTGGTCATTTCTATAATCTCTGGTCCTTCAAGTGTTCGCTCTCCCACTTGATCCCAGCAAGTTGGAGCGCGACACTTTCTGCCATACAACATTTCGAAAGGAGCACATTTGATACTTGCGTGCCAGTTGTTGTTGTATGAAAACTCGACTAAACAGATGTACTCGTCCCAATCACCTGTCCATTCCAACGCACACGACCTTAACATATCTTCCAATGTATGAATTGTTCGCTCCGATTGTCCGTCCGTTTGAGGATGAAAGGTTGTGCTCAGCTTAAGTTGTGTACCCCAAGCTTTTTGCAGACCTTTCCAGAATCGCGACGTGAAACGAGGATCTCTGTCTGAGACGATGCTGGAGGGAGTGCCGTGGAGTCTCATGATCTCCCTTCTGTACGTATCTGCGAGTTTACTTACCGGATCTTCCTTGCGTATCGGTAAGAAATGAGCTGATTTGGTGAGTCGATCAACGATGACCCAAATAGCATCGTGCTTCTTCTTGGTAGGCGGAAGACCGGTAACAAAATCCATGGTGATTTTGTCCCACTTCCACTCTGGAATATCCAACGGTTGAAGGAGACCGCCAGATCGCTGATGTTCAATCTTAACCTGCTGACAGGTAAGACATTTGGAGACATACGTGGCTACATCCTGTTTCATACCACTCCACCAAAAGTGTTGTCTGATGTCATGGTACATTTTTGTCGACCCAGGATGTATAGAAAATGGGGAGCTGTGAGCTTCAGCTAACAATGCTTCCCGGAGTTCTGGATTGTCAGGAACACAAAGTCTCGTGCCCTGCCAAACGATACCGTCTGCGTCCATTCTGAATTCTGTCTGCTTCTCCAAATTCTGAATTATCGCCCAAATCTATCCATCATCCTTCTGCGCTTCCTTAATCCTAGTCAGTAACTCAGGTTCTACTGTAAGATTCGCCCAGTATCCGTGCTGCCCACGTACCATGATTTCAATGTCAAGCCGCTCCAAGTCCCTTATGTTTTGTTCCTTGATCTCAATGCCGTTTATCATTCCGGACTTTCTGCTGAGTGCATCTGCTACTACATTAGCTTTCCCGGGATGATACTGTAGGTTAATATCATAATCCTTCAACAGTTCCAACCATCTCCTTTGTCTCATGTTCAATTCTCGCTGTGTGAAGATATACTTCAAGCTCTTGTGATCCGTGAAAATGTCGCATGATTCTCCGTATAAGTAATGCCTCCATATCTTCAATGCGAACACCACTGCAGCAAGTTCCAGGTCATGCATAGGGTAGTTTTCTTCATAGGGCTTAAGCTGCCGTGAAGCATACGCGATCACTTTCCCATGTTGCATGAGAACACAGCCCAGTCCCTTCCCCGATGCATCGCTATAGATCTGAAATCCACCTGTACTAGATGGGAGAGTAAGAATAGGTGCAGATACTAACTTCTGCTTTAGGTCTTCGAAGCTCTTCTCTCGTTCTTCCGTCCAGACGAATTTCTCTCCTTTTCGCATCAGTTTGGTGAGAGGCAATGCCAGGCGGGAAAAGTTCTCCACGAATCTTCGATAATATCCAGCTAAGCCTAAGAAACTGCGGATTTCTGTCGCTGATGTTGGTCTTGGCCATTTAGTGATAGCCTCAACCTTCGCTGGGTCCATAGTGATCCCTTCTGCTGATACAATGTGACCTAAGAATGCCACCTTGTTTAACCAGAACTCACACTTGGAGAATTTCGCATACAGCTGCTTCTGACGAAGAATCTGTAGTACAGTACGGAGATGATCTTCGTGTTCCTCCGTGGACTTTGAGAATATCAAGATGTCATCGATGATTACAATGACAAATTTATCAAGGAATTCATGAAAGATTCTGTTCATCAGATCCATGAATACTGCTGGAGCGTTAGTCAGGCCGAATGGCATGACTACAAACTCATAATGGCCATAGCGGGTACGAAAAGCAGTCTTGGCAATATCCTGCTCTTTAACCCTTAGCTGATGGTAGCCTGACCTTAGATCGATCTTTGAGAAGTGTTTGGCCCCTTGAAGTTGGTCAAACAGATCGTCTATACGTGGCAGTGGATATCTGTTGCGGATGGTAATCTTATTAAGTTCACGGTAGTCAATGCAAAGTCGCATGCTGCCGTCCTTCTTCTTAACGAACAAGACCGGTGCGCCCCATGGAGATGCGCTCGGTCTAATGAACCCTCGTTCAAGAAGTTCCTGCAATTGGTCCTTCAGTTCTTTTAGCTCTATGGGAGCCATACGATACGGAGCCTTAGAGATTGGCTCAGCTCCTGGAACAAGGTCGATGTTGAACTCCACTTCTCTTGCAGGTGGTATGCCTGGAAGTTCATCTGGGAAGACGTCTTGAAATTCTGAAACTACTGGTTGATCCTGAATCGATGGGGATTCAGCATCCATGTCATGAACCGTAGCGAGATAACCTTCGCAGCCATGTGACAGTAATGCACGTGCTTGCAAGGTAGATATGACTTGTACAGACCGTCCGGGTATGAACCCGTTATGGATGTACTCTGGTGCATTAATGTCGCCGAAGATCACTCGATAAGAGTGGCAGTCTATGGTAGCATGGTGCTTGGATAGCCAATCCATGCCGAGAATCATATCGAACTCCATCATGTCTAGAGGAAGTGCATCTACTGCACGAACTTTATCGTCAAACTCTAGAGGAAGACTCTTGTATACATGAGTTATTAATACAGAGTCCCTCAGAGGCGTGGAAATGGTAAGCTTAGTTTCTAATGGCAAGGGAAGTGTCCTGATGTTCTTAGCATAAGTAGTGGAAACAACTGAATGAGTGGCACCCGTGTCAAAAAGAACACATGCAGCCTGGCCGTACATATACAAAATTCCAGTAATGGTACCTGTAGATTTGTTTGCCTGATCGCGCGATGTCGTATAGACACGCCCAGTGGTAGGAGGCGGTTTAGTATCAGCATGACCCGAAGTACCCTCCATTTCACCCTTACGGCAATCTCTCATACGATGGCCAGGGAGGCCGCACTTGTAGCACGCGTCGGAGTCACGACGACATGGGCCAGGGTGTCTGCGATGGCAGGTGCTGCAAAGAGGATGAGTGAATCCTCCAGCAGGAGTCCTTGCTTGCTGAGGGCCTGCTGATGACAAAACGTGTTAAGAATAAGGTATAAGCACGAGTATAGGACGTAAGCGTCATAAGATGTTTACCAGTGTTAGCTGAACGGTTGGGCTGAGAACCCCTGTGGCTCTGGTCCCTTCCGTTACCGTGGTTCCTGGTAGAGATTAATATAGTGTCAGCATGAGAGATATAACATGAAATCATAAGAATATGCGTAAATAGTAGGACCTGCTGTTGTTGGATTGTCCCGCATTGTTACGGTAATTATCATTACCGATGCGCCTTTCCACAACAGAACGGTCGTTAGAGTGACCGTTTCCTTTGGGCTGATTGGGCTGCTGCTGAGTAGCCGGCTGAGACCGGTCCCCAGTTTTCTGCCTGGAAGATACAGTTTAAGAGATGATTATAGAACATATAATGATAGGATGCGGTCTGGTTAACGCTAGAACATGAAATGTTTTACCTCTTGTCGGGTCTTTCTGCTTCCCCGAACTCATCACGTTCCTGCAACATCTCAAGCTTTCTTGCTGCGTCGGCCACTTGTGCTACTGTATTGAACGTAGCACATACCAGATTGTTCGCAACCGAGGTGCGAAGTGCCCACCTAAAATGGTGTGCCTGCTCCTCAGGAGTACCAGCCGCTGCTCCTAGAAAACCAGCAAGGCGAAGAAAGCGCTGCATGAATTCGTTGCTATTCTCGCCCTGTCTCTGACGTATCCCGTGGTATTCACGCTTGAGTTTGTCCTGCTCTGCCTTAGGAAAGAACTGTTCCATCACTCTCTCCTTGAATTGGGCCCATGTCAAACCAGCGACCCATTCATCACCTCCTTCTGACTGCGTCAAAGCTAGCCACCAGTTGAGTACATCGCCTTCAAACCTGTAGCACGCCAATCTTGCCTTGAAGGCGGGGTCACATCCCATAGCATTGAAGGTTTTTCTCAATGTGAGTCAGCCAGCTTTCAGCATCGCTGGGGCTATCAGTCTTTTCAAAAGCTCTAGGACGGAGCTTGTTAAATCTTTCCAACCATCCCGCTAGAGTCACTGGGGGAGGAGGAGGAGGAGGTGCCTGATTCTGCGGCTGCTGATTATTCGCAGCTTGGACTTCAGCACGAATGTCATTCCTCAGTTGAGGAAGTAAGGCTTGCATGGCAGCCTGAATCGCAGCATTGAGCTGCTCTTGCTCGCGTGTGAGAACCATCTGACAGTATAACATAAAACATATGATTAACAGTTCAAACATAAAATATATAAAAGAAAAAAATTTTATGCCAAAAATTTCACGAGAAAAATTTTATGCAAGAAAATCTTTGTACGAATGCATGATGCAGTTTTATGAAAACTTTGATGCTCGAGAGTGAACGCCTCCGGTCAGTTCACTCAAAATAAAAGACATATCGAGGGGACGCCTATGGGTCGGTCCCAAATCTAAAAGTTTCGGTAAAACACATGCGACTAAATAGGGCCAGTCCTGTACCAACCATTACTTAGTCAAAAACCCTGTAACAATGACATGTATATGTATGCTTAAAAATGATGAATGCATGAAAACAACTGTCAGTTCTAGGAAGACCGTAGTGACTACCCACTAATCACAGGTCATATTTGAGAGCCTACAGGTCGAAGCCTTGGCTCTGATACCATAATTGTAACACCCCATTTTGGAAATGGAATATTACGCATATCATGGCGTGTCATCAAAGCATACAAGGATAAATGTCTAAGCATTATTCAACCATAAAAGGAAATACCAGAGTCAAACATCGGTATCCCCAAAGTAAAGCTCATCACACACAAACATAAATACTGTAAAAGGAAGGACGAAACAATGTCCAAAGCAACTGTATCAAAGTAAAGGAAATGCATAAAGTAAAGAAAGACAGTAAAGCTTCCAGTCCATATGCACCTACGTTTGAGATCTACGAGCGTCCCTGAGTACCTGCCGTTTTGGGAACATGAAAAGGAAAACGGCTGAGCAAGACGCTCAGTGCACGGATGTACAATAAAGTATGAAATAGGATAAGCATGTAACAATTAACAGCGGAAGACTAAGTACTGAGTAAACTGGTTAAGTATCATGAAAACTGGTTTTATAGTTTGAAAAGCCTTATGTTTAACCTGTGAAGACTGTTTTAACATATATATACCATAGCCCATATAGGTCATGAAAAGGTCACGTGCATGAATACTTGGAGGGGTGACCTCATCATGCTGATTAGAGGGGATGCCTCTAATCAATATACTGATTTGGGTAGGAGGGATCAACTCCTTGTGAAGGGTGCAAGGCACACACCACATTCACCATGATAAACTGAATAAAACATGTAACTAGGATGCACCCATACGCCCCACCTGATATAATAATATGGCCAAACTGAAAAGGGACGCCACGAGCAATCACTCCGCCGTGGGGAAGTCATAACATCGGTGCCTCCAATGCTATGGTTATGGTACCTCCATAACTAGGTGAAACTGGTCATGCTTGTATATGGCTATAGTTTATGCTAAATTAACATAAGCAGTTCAAAACAATAAAACAAATGCTGGGGAAAACAGTTGGCTGCATACGGGGAAATCCTAATAAGGAAGGAATGTCCATACTGAAAGGACGGGAATCCGTACCTCAAGTCCAGTGAATGAACGGAAGAAAGACTCCTACTTCTGGATCACTAACGCTACATGAATACACACGTGTATAAGTATCGATCCACTGATTACGTACTGGGTTCTGTGTCTCATTATAGCTGTTTTAGTATGTTTTAGGTCATGGTTCACTGTTTAAAGCCTTAAACTGTGTTTATCTTGTATTCTGATTAATCTGATTAAGTATTACTGGTGTTTCATGTATTATTATACTTACTGTGGAATAATAAGTAACTTTCCAAAAATAGCAGGTTTCCAAAAATAGAAAGTTTCCAAAAATAGAAAGTTTCCAAAAATAGAAAGTTTCCAAAAATAGAAAGTTTCCAAAAATAGAAAGTGACCAAAAATAGAAAGTTTCCAAAAATAGAAAGTTTCCAAAAATAGAAAGTTTCCAAAAATAGAAAGTTTCCAAAAATAGAATTTACTGCCTAAAATAGATTAGTTTCTAAAAATAGAAAGTTTCCAAAAATAGATCAGCTGCCTTAATTAAATAAGTTTCCATATATAGAAGGTTTCCATAATTAGATTAGCTGCCTGAAATAGATTGATTTCCATATATAGAAGGTTTCCATAATTAGATTAGTTGCCTTATTTAATTAAGTTTCTATAAATAGAAGTTTCCATAATTAGAATTAAGCTGATTACATAAGCTAACATATAAGTCTAAGTGTTATAAGCTTATTCTTAGGTCATATGATATAGTGTATAGTTTAATTATTATTTCATGTATTTTAATTAAACTATAGGTTAAGCATTTTAATTAAAGTGTAACATGTATTAATTAAAATGAAATGAAAATACTTAGGTTAAAATGTGTATTATTATAATAATAATATAACCTAAGTCATGTCTAAATTAATTAATTATAGGCATGTTTTAATAATTAATTAATTATAACTTATAACATAAAATACTTAGGTTAAATTAATGTCATGATAAACTAATAATTAAAATAACCTAAGTCATGATTTAATTAATATTTCATGTTATTAATTAATTATATCCTAAGTTCATGATTCATAAAAATTACATGTAACATAGATCATGATTTTAACCAACGAACCATGAATCGGGTATGAATTCGACACCGTACCCCGGGCCAAACCCGGGGCACACGTGTCCCCTTGCTGCCGTGGGTCCCACATGAGCCAACCAAGACCAATTGTGGTCTTGGTGGTGGCGGCAATAGCAAACCAAACCCCCCCTCGGGTTTGTTTGCTAGGCGGCCAAAAACAAACACCCTTATAAACCATTCTTTGATTTTAATTAATACCAAAACATGTTAGATCAATGATTAATTACCTTGTTTTCATAAGAAAAATAATAACATGTTCATGAAAATAATCAAAGATTAAAAGAATTAAAAAGAATTAAAAAGAAGGGTTAGAAAGGTATACCACTATGTAGCTTGGAAAAAGGATGAACAAACACGTATTCTAACACTTGTTTTTAAGATCAAAATCAAACAAACACCCTCTTATGGTGGTGTAGAGGTGGCGGCACAAGGAGGAGAAAAAGGAGAGGAGAAAACTCTTTTTAGGGTTTTTATGTTTATTTCTTGAAAATGAAAATGAAAACATGTTTTTACTTTTACCCCCCTTAACTTGTAAAGTCCATGGGCTAAGCCCATTTTGTCTATGTGTGCCGTGGGTATGGGGGCCCCACATGGGGTACCCGTACCTTTCTCGTGTCCCGATGTTTCGTGTTCGTTCGTGGTTAAACGTGCTCGTGTTTAACGTGTTTCTGTTTCTTTTAACGTGTCGTTTATCGTAAACTTAACGCTCGTAAATATATTATAAGTATTTACGTAATTATTTTAGTTAGTATTTTAAATGGTGTTCATGATTTAATTATGTTCACGTGATATATTATTAACTGTTTATCATGGGTTCGTACGTAATCGATACTTGTCATGACATACACGTATGCACTTGCTTGATTATTAGCACATGAATGTGATCAATACTACATGAGGTAAGTTTTAATCTAGAACGTACGATCTTAAGGGCACTATTCATGGTAAAAGCATGCGGGTTTTACAATGAAGGTCCAAAAGAAACAAAAGAAACAAAAATCCAAGCCCTAAGACTCAAGTTTAACGCTTTTAAAGCTTTGGAAACTGAAACTGTTGCTCAAACATATACTAGGCTTAAGATTTTGTTGAATGATTTAGGAAACAATGGTGTTGTTCTACCTAAGGCTGAGGTTAATGCCACATTTGTAAACAGCTTATGTAAAACCCGCATGCTTTTACCATGAATAGTGCCCTTAAGATCGTACGTCCTAGATTAAAACTTACCTCAGCTAGTATTGATCACAGTCATGTGCTAATAATCAAGCAAGTGCATACGTGTATGACATGACAAGTATCGATTACGTACGAACTCATGATAAACAGTAATAAATATATCACGTGAACATAATTAAATCATGATCACCATTTAAAATACTAACTAGAATAATTACGTAAATACTCATAATATATTTACGAGCGTTAAGTTTACGATAAACGACACGTTAGATTAAACAGAAACACTTTAAACACGAGCACGTTTAACCACGAACGAACACGAAACATCGGGACACGAGAAAGGTACGGGTACCCCATGTGGGGCCCCCATACCCACGACACACATACAAGAAATGGGCCTAGCCCATGGACTTTACAAGTAAAGGGGGGTAAAGAGTTAAACATGTTTTCACTTTTCATTTTCAAGAAAATAAACAAAAACCCTAAAAGAGTTTTTCTCCTCTCCTTTTTCTCCTCTTTGTGCCGCCACCTTCACACCACCATTGGAGGGTGTTTGTTTGATTTTGATCTTAAAAACTATTGTGTAATCAGTGTTTGTTCATCCTTTTTCCAAGCTACATAGTGGTATACCTTTCTAACCCTTCTTTTTTAATTCTTTTTAATTCTTTTAATCTTTGATTATTTTCATGAACATGTTATTATTTTTCTTATAAAAACAAGGTAATTAATCATTGATCTAACATGTTTTGGTATTAATTAAAATCAAGGAAGGATTTATAAGGGTGTTTGTTTTTAGCCGCCTAGCAAAACAAACCCGAGGGGGGTTTGGTTTGCTATTGCCGCCACCACCAAGACCATTTTTGGTCTTGGTTGGCTCATGTGGGACCCACGGCAGCAAGGGGACACGTGTGCCCCGGGTTTGGCTCGGGGTACGGTGTCGAATTCATGCCCGATTCATGGTTCGTTGGTTAAATCATGATTCATGCTACATGTTAATTTTTATGAATTATGAACTTAGGATATAATTAATTAATAACATGAAATATTAATTAAATCATGACTTAGGTTATTTTAATTATTAGTTTATCATGACATTAATTTAACCTAAGTATTTTATGTTATAAGTTATAATTAATTAATTATTAAAACATGCCTATAATTAATTAATTTAGACATGACTTAGGTTATATTATTATTATAATAATTCACATTTTAACCTAAGTATTTTCATTTCATTTTAATTAAAACATGTTATACTTTAATTAAAATGCTTAACCTATAGTTTAATTAAAATACATGAAGTAATAATTAAACTATACACTATATCATATGACTTAAGAAATAAGCTTATAACACTTAGACTTATATGTTAGCTTATGTAACCAGCTTAATTCTATATATGGAAATCAATCTATTTCAGGCAGCTAATCTAATCATGGAAACCTTCTATATATGGAAACTTATTTAATTAAGGCAGCTGATCTATTTTTGGAAACTTTCTATTTTTAGAAACTAATCTATTTTAAGTAGTAAATTCTATTTTAGGAAACTTTCTATTTTTGGAAACTTTCTATTTTTGGAAACTTTCTATTTTTAGAAACTTTCTGTTTTTGGAAACTTTCTATTTTTGGAAACTTTCTATTTTTGGTAACTTTCTATTTTTGGAAACTTTCTATTTTTGGAAACTTTCTATTTTTGGAAACTTTCTATTTTTGGAAACCTGCTATTTTTGGAAAGTTACTTATTATTACACAGTAAGTATAATAATACATGAAACACCAGTAATACTTAATCAGATTAATCAGAATACTAGATAAACACAGTTTAAGGCTTTAAACAGTGAACCAGGACCTAAAACATACCAAATCAGCTAAAATGAGACACAAAACCCAGTACGTAATCAGTGAATCGATACTTATACACGTGTGTATTCATGTAGCGTTAGTGATCCAGAAGTAGGAGTCTTTCTTCCGTTCAGTCACTGGACTTGAGGTACGGATTCCCGTCCTTTCAGTATGGACATTCTTTCCTTATTAGGATTTCCCCGTATGCAGCCAACTGTTTTCCCCAGCCTTTGTTTTATTGTTTTGAACTGCTTATGTCAATTTAGCATAATCTATAGCCATATACAAGCATGACCAGTTTCACCTAGTTATGGAGGTACCATAACCATAACATTGGAGGCACCGATGTTATGACTTCCCCACGGCGGAGTGATTGCTCGTGGCGTCCCTTTTCAATTTTGGCCATATTATTATATCAGGTGGGGCGTATGGGTGCATCCTAGTTACATGTTTTATTCAGTTTATCATGGTGAATGTGGTGTGTGCCTTGCACCCTTCACAAGGAGTTGATCCCTCCTACCCAAACCAGTATATTGATTAGAGGCATCCCCTCTAATCAGCATGATGAGGTCACCCCTCCAAGTATTCATGCACGTGACCTTTTCATGACCTATATGGGCTATGGTATATATATGTTAAAACAGTTTTCACAAGATAAACATAAGGCTTTTCAAACTATAAAACCAGTTTTTCTTGATACTTAACCAGTTTACTCAGAACTTAGTCTTCCGCTGTTGTATGTTACATGCTTATCCTATTCATGCTATATTGTACATCCGTGCACTGAGCGTCTTGCTCAGCCGTTACTTTCCTTTCCATGTCCCAAAACGGCAGGTACCCAAGACTTGAGCATTTGGAGGACGTGCATAGGATGGAAGCTGCTATAGACTTCTTCTCCTGTTTCCTTCATATATTTATGCTTGTTTAGTCTTTCATTCAGTTCATTTACTTTCTTATGTTTTGGGCTTATGTTTGGGAACCGATGTTTGATTCCGGTTTTCCCTATGGTCATGTATGTTTTACTATATATTACCTTGCATGCTTTGATGACACGCCATAATTACGCGTGACATTACATTTATCAAAATGGGGTGTTACAATTATGGTATCAGAGCCAAGGCTTCGACCTGTAGGCTCTAAAACTCGACCTGTGACTAGTGGGTAGTCACTAGGAGCTTCCTAAGCCAACGATTGTTATTCCACGTATTGATGTTTCAGCGCGTTGTTGTTTTAACCATTATGTTTTCAGCACCTTTTGTTTTAGCCATGACGTTTCAGCACCTTGTTGTTTTCACCATGATGTTTTCACCAGTATCGTCTTACTAATATGGAATGAACAACCGTCATCCATACTTAGTTATGTGTCAGTGTCTATGCATGATGTTCCTAGTGAACTGTGATTATGTGAACTGAACCCCAGTAGTTCATAATTTTCACATAAATTTTTTTCTGTTAAGTTTTGACAATGACTTTTAATTATTATGTTTCATGCATTCATGCATTTATATCATATGTCATCTGTTGCAGGAATTTTGACTAAGTAATGGTTGGTACAGGACTGGCCCTATTTAGTCGCATGTGCTTTTATCGAAACTTTTAACTTTGGGACCGACCCATAGGCGTCCCCTCGCCATGTCTTTTGTTTTGGAACCGACCCATAGGCGTTCCTTCGCGCATATAAGTTTTATAAACTACATCATGCATTTATGCACTGTTTTTACGCATAAATTTTTTTCATGATTATGGCATAAATTTTGTTTCATGTTTATTAATATTACGCTCTAATCAGAGTAATCATATCAACTTTGTTTTGGGAGTTGACCCCAGTCGTTTCCACCAGTGAAATTTTTTTTTTATTTATTTCAGTACAATCATGTTATTCCGAGAACACTCTTTAAATTTTTTTTATGATCCTTATGACGATTATGGTTTCATACTATCATGGTTAACCTCATTTTCATGCTGATTACGTTTTATACTCCATCTTGATTAAATTCATTCCAATATTTACATGATGATTTCATCTTCATGATTCAGTACGTCTTAAGTTTTATTTTGATTACGTTCTCGTCATGTTGATCATGCCCTCATACTAAACATGGAAGGGTTTCATTAAATCCTGTTTCATAACAGTCATGGTTGGTTTTCATTAATCATGCTTTCATGACAATCATTGTTGGATTTCGATCCACCACACTCTTAGGTGTTTTCCTACGTAACCAGAACGATGTCTATGCTAATATTACTAGGCTATCATGATGATCAGCCAGTTTGGTCTTCAAACTGTTAAGCAATTATTTCATGCGAATCAGGTTAGATGATCTACCCATATCGATCATTTCATGTGCATTCCATGTGTACTCCAGTACCGTATTCCATGTGTATTACACTTACCATATTCCATGTCTATTCCTCTGCCAATAGTTCATGAGTGTTCACTAGTCGATTCTAAATCATCCTAGGCGTATTTTCAATTGCTGATATTCTACTAGATTGCTGATGCCGCTCATAGCTTGGAGATGTTACTGAAGGTTGATGCTGCTGATGTTGGGAGACGCTACGAGATGCTGATGCTGATGCTGTTCACAACCTGGAGATCTTAAAAGACGAAAACAAAGGCGTCGGAGCAAAGCAATTGGACGAGAAGATGCTTTACCATCAGACAATTCCCATCAATCATTGTCCCAAATTCATAGTTACATGTCACACGTCGTTCGGCTGTCATTTCAGCCATATGAGTGCAAACCAGTACCAGCCGGCCACTCAACTAAATAGTTACATGAGTCACTGTCATGAGAATGACCGTCATGGAACCGACAGACAAGATGATAGTAACCACTACTATGACAGCAACTATCCTAGAAATCGCAACCGAGGCTCCAGCCACGGACGTGATCAGACATACAAATGATCAGTAGTCCAACCGATCCGTCAATTCTGGCATATTAACCTAATATTTGTAGTTCTAATTGTTTCACATCTCGAGACACATGTCAAGACATCAGTCAAGACACATGTCTCATGTATACTTTCTGAGGACACATGTCAAGATACCAGTCAAGACATATGTCACGCTTACATTTCTCAGGACACGAGTCAAGACACATGACTCACGTCTAATTATAGAACATTTCTAAGAAATTCAGGGTACCCTCCAAGGGTATATCCATTTTGTTGTGCCATGTATTAATCAGGCCACAAGAATTTCAATACCATTACCGGCGCATCAGTGAGAACCGTCATGTTGCCGGCTTCGCTTTCTTTTGTTTCACCATATTTCATATATTCGTGACCATGTAGGACGCCTTTCGTATTCCCACGAATACGAAGGTTTTCCTTCAGCTTAATAATGAGATCCAAGCTACTAACGTATTTCCTCGAACAAACACGAGATGAATTTTATCCTAATTATGTACTACGAACAGCATACCATGCTACGATTCATAATTATGTACAGTAATGTTCAGGCTCCTGAATACTTTCATCTTGATTTTCCATCGGAAAATCTGTGCAAATTATCTATGCTTACAAGCCTGTGCATTGTTTGCCATGGTCGCTAAAATTTTCTAGCTGTCAGTAACACACGACTTCTAAGGTCCTTTTACGCATAACCAACGGATTATTCCAAAAGTCTTCCTATACATTCCAGCAGAACCTACAAGGAGAAGGATGGTACCATGAGATTATGTGTCGACTACCGTTGACTTAAACAAATCACCATTCATGACCGTTATTCTCCTCCACGTATTGACGACATGTCCAATCAACCGTATAGTGTTGATCACTTTTCCAAGATCGAACTCACGATCATGCTGCCAACAGTGACGAGTGAAAAAGCAGGACATGTCCATGACTGCTATTCGTACACGACTCGGTCATGCTAGATTTATGATTTTGAATTAGTCTCATTAATGCTCAAACGACACTATAAGAGTGAGTTTCCACGAACTCATAAGCAAATTCATCAGCGTTTTCATTGAGGATAACCTGATTTCCTCTAAGCCTAGAGAAGAACAGGAAGACCTATATGCACTATGTTGTAAATTCTATGACAAGTGAAATTTTACCCTGGAAATTCTTCCGATATCAATTCTGTTTGATTTAAGTGACACGCTGAATCACATGGCATTCTACGGTTAATCTTACCATGACTCAGCTTATGCGTAAAGGAGAGAACCCTACACTGCATTAGGTGTTCTAGAAAATCCTACGCTGGGAGAAGTCTGATTCAAAGACTAAGAGTTTCGCAACCTTCTATGTATCAAGTTTCTTCGAAGCAGGATACAGTTACGTTCATATCTTCATACCTGTTATACAAACAGGCTAAGATAGGACATCAACAGACGGGTATGTTTTCATCATATGATATTGTGAATCAAAAAGGGACAAGATCTCCATGGATTTTAGTTACCAGATTTCAGCAAACTCAGAAGAAGCATGATGCTATTTGGGTTATCGCCAACAGTTTGATCAAGTCTGCAGAATCCTTACATCCGTACGGATTTCAGAACCAACAGATTGAACAAACATGTTCCAGCCAAGGCTCATCCAATCACTTGGCAATCCCTCAGCTATCGGGTCAGACAAAGATTCATAATTGTACTCCTAACTTACTTCACGTCTTCATTCTAATTCTACGACTTGCTTTCGCGCTCACGTTCATGACACTATTCACGTTCATGATCGTATTTTGGCTTACGATTTTACGTTCATTTCTTTTCTCATTCTGGGAAGTTTGCAAGAACTTGTGAGACCAGACCCAAGTTAGTATAACCCTCCATCATCAGATAGACGTTTCACGTCATATTCCACGTCTCACCTTGTAGCGTTTGGCGTTACCAACATTATATTCTATGATCACGATATGTCTCACATGTCATGTTCATTCCACGTTCCTCATATCATGATCAAGATATGTTACACGTATCATGGATCACGATATGTTTACTCATACTACACTCGCCATATCTCCACGTAGCACGTTCAAAATTTTCACGTATCACGTTCAAAATTGTTCACGTACTATGTTTCTTTATGTCTCGCGCATCGTTTCTAATTATCAGTTAAGTCAGATGGTCTTGCATCGTAACGTTTCAGTCACCCTTGCACGTTAACTCTTATTCTTCTCGATCGAATTTAGGGGATCTACC
This sequence comes from Glebionis coronaria, assembly GCA_025667525.1. Lineage (NCBI taxonomy): Eukaryota > Viridiplantae > Streptophyta > Magnoliopsida > Asterales > Asteraceae > Glebionis > Glebionis coronaria. The sequence continues at coordinate 52,465,747 of CM046876.1, forward strand.
TTCCGTTGATAACCAAGAATTTCTTCGTATTCCAAGTCAAGGTCAGGAGGACCAAGATTTATCATTAGTGTCGGGATCTTCTGAAGGAACCGTTCCAAGAGGGAGGCCACTTGGAAACGGAAAAGTTCATCCGGACTTCTTATCCATTTTTCTCTTATCGTTTAGATATGTCCTTTCAGTCACGTCACGTTCCATGTCTTTTCAAGACATGTCACGTTCCACGTTCCCTTCTACCATGTCACCTTCATTTCTCTTATTTTGCATACCTTTCCAGTTTGATTCGGGTATGTTTCGCTTCCAGTTACTTTATCTATAATTCGGGGACGAATTATTCTTTTTAGGGGGGAAGAATTGTAAAACCCGCATGCTTTTACCATGAATAGTGCCCTTAAGATCGTACGTCCTAGATTAAAACTTACCTCAGCTAGTATTGATCACATTCATGTGCTAATAATCAAGCAAGTGCATACGTGTATGACATGACAAGTATCGATTACGTACGAACTCATGATAAACAGTAATAAATATATCACGTGAACATAATTAAATCATGATCACCATTTAAAATACTAACTAGAATAATTACGTAAATACTCATAATATATTTACGAGCGTTAAGTTTACGATAAACGACACGTTAGATTAAACAGAAACACTTTAAACACGAGCACGTTTAACCACGAACGAACACGAAACATCGGGACACGAGAAAGGTACGGGTACCCCATGTGGGGCCCCCATACCCACGACACACATACAAGAAATGGGCCTAGCCCATGGACTTTACAAGTAAAGGGGGGTAAAGAGTTAAACATGTTTTCACTTTTCATTTTCAAGAAAATAAACAAAAACCCTAAAAGAGTTTTTCTCCTCTCCTTTTTCTCCTCTTTGTGCCGCCACCTTCACACCACCATTGGAGGGTGTTTGTTTGATTTTGATCTTAAAAACTATTGTGTAATCAGTGTTTGTTCATCCTTTTTCCAAGCTACATAGTGGTATACCTTTCTAACCCTTCTTTTTTAATTCTTTTTAATTCTTTTAATCTTTGATTATTTTCATGAACATGTTATTATTTTTCTTATAAAAACAAGGTAATTAATCATTGATCTAACATGTTTTGGTATTAATTAAAATCAAGGAAGGATTTATAAGGGTGTTTGTTTTTAGCCGCCTAGCAAAACAAACCCGAGGGGGGTTTGGTTTGCTATTGCCGCCACCACCAAGACCATTTTTGGTCTTGGTTGGCTCATGTGGGACCCACGGCAGCAAGGGGACACGTGTGCCCCGGGTTTGGCTCGGGGTACGGTGTCGAATTCATGCCCGATTCATGGTTCGTTGGTTAAATCATGATTCATGCTACATGTTAATTTTTATGAATTATGAACTTAGGATATAATTAATTAATAACATGAAATATTAATTAAATCATGACTTAGGTTATTTTAATTATTAGTTTATCATGACATTAATTTAACCTAAGTATTTTATGTTATAAGTTATAATTAATTAATTATTAAAACATGCCTATAATTAATTAATTTAGACATGACTTAGGTTATATTATTATTATAATAATTCACATTTTAACCTAAGTATTTTCATTTCATTTTAATTAAAACATGTTATACTTTAACTAAAATGCTTAACCTATAGTTTAATTAAAATACATGAAATAATAATTAAACTATACACTATATCATATGACTTAAGAAATAAGCTTATAACACTTAGACTTATATGTTAGCTTATGTAACCAGCTTAATTCTATATATGGAAATCAATCTATTTCAGGCAGCTAATCTAATCATGGAAACCTTCTATATATGGAAACTTATTTAATTAAGGCAGCTGATCTATTTTTGGAAACTTTCTATTTTTAGAAACTAATCTATTTTAAGCAGTAAATTCTATTTTAGGAAACTTTCTATTTTTGGAAACTTTCTATTTTTGGAAACTTTCTATTTTTGGAAACTTTCTATTTTTGGAAACTTTCTATTTTTGGAAACTTTCTATTTTTGGTAACTTTCTATTTTTGAAAACTTTCTATTTTTGGAAACTTTCTATTTTTGGAAACTTTCTATTTTTGGAAACCTGCTATTTTTGGAAAGTTACTTATTATTACACAGTAAGTATAATAATACATGAAACACCAGTAATACTTAATCAGATTAATCAGAATACTAGATAAACACAGTTTAAGGCTTTAAACAGTGAACCAGGACCTAAAACATACCAAATCAGCTAAAATGAGACACAAAACCCAGTACGTAATCAGTGAATCGATACTTATACACGTGTGTATTCATGTAGCGTTAGTGATCCAGAAGTAGGAGTCTTTCTTCCGTTAAGTCACTGGACTTGAGGTACGGATTCCCGTCCTTTCAGTATGGACATTCTTTCCTTATTAGGATTTCCCCGTATGCAGCCAACTGTTTTCCCCAGCATTTGTTTTATTGTTTTGAACTGCTTATGTCAATTTAGCATAATCTATAGCCATATACAAGCATGACCAGTTTCACCTAGTTATGGAGGTACCATAACCATAGCATTGGAGGCACCGATGTTATGACTTCCCCACGGCGGAGTGATTGCTCGTGGCGTCCCTTTTCAGTTTTGGCCATATTATTATATCAGATGGGGCGTATGGGTGCATCCTAGTTACATGTTTTATTCAGTTTATCATGGTGAATGTGGTGTGTGCCTTGCACCCTTCACAAGGAGTTGATCCCTCCTACCCAAACCAGTATATTGATTAGAGGCATCCCCTCTAATCAGCATGATGAGGTCACCCCTCCAAGTATTCATGCACGTGACCTTTTCATGACCTATATGGGCTATGGTATATATATGTTAAAACAGTTTTCACAAGATAAACATAAGGCTTTTCAAACTATAAAACCAGTTTTTCTTGATACTTAACCAGTTTACTCAGAACTTAGTCTTCCGCTGTTGTATGTTACATGCTTATCCTATTCATGCTATATTGTACATCCGTGCACTGAGCGTCTTGCTCAGCCGTTACTTTCCTTTCCATGTCCCAAAACGGCAGGTACCCAAGACTCGAGCATTTGGAGGACGTGCATAGGATGGAAGCTGCTATAGACTTCTTCTCCTGTTTCCTTCATATATTTATGCTTGTTTAGTCTTTCATTCAGTTCATTTACTTTCTTATGTTTTGGGCTTATGTTTGGGAACCGATGTTTGATTCCGGTTTTCCCTATGGTCATGTATGTTTTACTACATATTACCTTGCATGCTTTGATGACACGCCATAATTACGCGTGACATTCCATTTATCAAAATGGGGTGTTACAGCTTACCTAGGAAATGGCTTAGCTTAAACCAGACCTTAAGAGCAAATAATGCAATCAAGAATGATACTTTGGCCCAACTGTTTGGTAGATATAACTATGAAGAAGTGCTAATTGATTCTGTTTACAAATAAGAGACTGATAGGTTTACCACCCATATCTCTGGTTCGAAAGCTCTTGTAGCTGTAGGATATTGTAAATCTTGCTAAATCTAGAGAGAGAAATAGATATAAAGATGGTGAGAACACACACACACACTTAGAGAGAGAAAGTTGTGTAAAACACACTTTACTATATGAAAAATAATGAATGAACCACACCCTCTCCAACTAAGGAGAGGATTTATATACCAAGCCCATGAGATGGGCTTGGGCTTACAAGTTGGGCCGGCCATACATGATATGGACCGGGATTTTCCTTGTTTAACTAATGTAAAGTAACTAGACTACGAGCTACTACTTAATATATTGTCGGAGTGACAGAATCTTCCTAAATACGTAGAAACGTATTTCCAACAATCTCCCCCTAAGGGAGGTCACTCCAAACAAGGGCGTTACCCGAGTTACAATAATAAAATAAACCTAACATACTATGCTTGTCTTGAGCTCGTAGTCTTCGTCTTTCTTTTTTTTTTTTTTTCTGGTGAATATATTGATGTGATCTTTGATATCAATCTTGAGCATTAATCTTTTGCCTTAATCTTGTGCATCCATCACTTGTGATATTCGCTTCTTCGTGACTTCATGTCCCACATACTTATACCTTTGTAATTCTTGAAAGCTTCAGAGTTCGATACAGTGGAAGACTTGAATTTTAGGCTTTCTAGAATTAGATGAAGTATTAAGTGCATAAAGTATAAGCATACGGGGACGACTTCTTCTCGGATTCCGCAACGCCGCCGTCTTCACATGTAGTAACATAAGTAGACACACACGAAATGGCTTTGAACATTTCATTCTAATTCGGTAGCATTTTACCTCTGGTCGGTGAAGACCGTTGGACGATATTAAATATCGTACTTGTGGCAGGTGGATTTAATTAAAAATATCCTTGACAAGATTTCGCGGGTAAACCCGTTCTCTTTACTCGACCGTCCAAAGCTGACTACGAACGTAAAGAGTAAATCATTTGGATAAAATTATCCGCATGATTGAAGCCGTCAATTCTGATTCCTGGAACAAGTTTGATTCATTAAAGAATCGCACCATCGTTGCTTTCCAGTTGTCACGAGCTCGATTCATATTGAATCTTGCAAGTTACCTACCAAGTGCTGTTTGAGGTTAACACTAGAAGGAATTCCACTCATCACTGTGAACACTAAGGTATCACTCTGAGTGTTCTGGCAAGATCACTAACATATTGCGTAGAGGTTTAGAATGTGTTTAAATTCAGTTAAGAATTAAACAACTGTTGCTTTCCAGTTATCACAAGTTTGATTCATAAAGAATCTCACAAGTCACCTACCATGAGCTTTTTGATATTCGCTCAAGAAGGATTTCCATCTTCATTGTAAATACTTGCGTATTACTCTGATGCCCAGGCAAGATCATGAAGATTTTGTGTAGGACTCTTAATATCTTTCTTACTTTTCACAATGTGTGAAGAAGCAAGGAATTATGAAAGTGTGTCCTAATGATATATTTGATGATCTCAAATGGCTCTAGACTCGATCGTGCATTTTGGATTTTTAGTGATCGGATGCCGAAGAGGAGTGCCACCATTTCAATATCAATATATTCGGAGTGAATAAATCGATAGATAATGCGTTGTCTCCGTGTGAATAAAACAAATACCTTTTGAGAGATATCTGAGTTAGCTGGGATAGGTTGTGCATTGCATCACTGGGTCCATGATGTCTATCTTCAATAACATATGAGTTGAACCGGTTTCTGCCTAAGGTTGTAAGGAGGACTGCTTTCTTTTCAACCTTTATCTTTACATTTCTTTTTCATTCTTCAACCCCTTCAATGCTTACCAATACGTCATAACTAGCACCTTGTCGTGATTGTTCCAGTGCTAACTTAAGTACTTGGTAGGCATTCAGCTACGTTCACAATCTTTCCCCATCTTTCTATTTCTATCTATGGAATGTCCTTGGGAAGATTCCTCCGGTTTTGAAAGAATCATTGGACTAAACCTATCCTACCATCCTTATGTCACCACAATCTTCATCGTCGTGAAATAAATAGGTTTTGGGTAAGTATAAATCACCATAAAATCCAACTCCATTTTGCTCCGCCTTAACATATGCCACGATATTCGAAAACATTTCGCACATGTCGGGTTGAGCCATCACGTTAAGTCAAACTATTTTTGAATAATCATGTCTCATATTAAATCACATTTTCTCCCCATATTAAAAATATTAACCCAACCGATATTTTGATATCAATTGATTTAATGAAGTTTTTAAGAAAATTTGGGAAGAAAGATGCAAGTCTATTTTATCTTCATGATACCAATGTGTGAGATATGATACCGATTTGTAAAATAATCACATATTATCCTTTATATTAAAGAGGGTAATCACGTTTCCATAGAAACAGTGATCCCCCTCACACCCTTATTAAACTATCTTATTTTCTTTCCCTCACAAAACTCTCCTTTCCTCACAACATCTACACACACAAAACACACACTGTTGAATTTACGTTCCATTTTCCTTGCTCCGTTGTCATTAATGGTTTTGCCCATTCCCCGTTAATCATTAATTGATCACTTGCCCCTTGCCCTTTGGCAAATTACCTACCTCTCACTGTAGATGGTTAATTTGGCCCTTCAGAGTTTGTTTATGGCCACTATATAAACCACACCCTCAATTATTTGCACCCATAAATCTATTTTTCATCTCCACCATCCCTCCACCTGATTTTGATCGGCTTTGTTGTTATGTTTAACACGTTGATCGGCTTTAGTTTAACACACAAAAGGATCTGGAGTTGGTAAGTTATTCATTTTTTTCGTTCAATTTATATTGCCCCAATTTTTTAATTAGGGTTTTGGTAATTTTGATAGTTTTGCTTTTTTAATTACATGTTTGGTGGTTTTGATAAACACAAGGTATAATTTTTGTTCCCTATACTCTTTGATTAGGGTTCCTACGGGGTTTGATTGTTTTTGTTCAATTTATATTGCCCAATTTTTTAATTAGGGTTCTGGTAATTTTGATAGTTTTGCTTTTTTAATTACAGGTTTGGTAGTTTTGATAAACACAAGGTATAACTTTTGTTCGCTTTACTCTTTGATTAGGGTTCCTACGGGGTTTGATTGTTGGGCCATTTGTTGGAACTTGCTTATCCTTTCGCCTTACGCTCTGTCGTTGCCAATGTCCATGCCGTGTGACGATACAGTGGTTGGGTGATGATCGAGTTGGTGGAAGGGGAATGTCCTAAGTGAACTGTATTGCTCGGGATCCGCCTATTGTTGCACGCGTTGATGAGTAACTACCTCAACTTATGGTAACATTTCGAATATTTCATTCTTAGGTATGAATATGCTATGATAGGTCTTTGGTTATTAGACTGATGTGTTTTGACAAGTGAGATAACCCGTATCTTGGCGGGGTGACCTATTATGGTCGCAGCCATGGCAAACATGTCCTATTAAATATGTTGTTAACCTGAATGGCAATTTAATGAGCATGCACCTATTTTTTTCTTGCTGCATAACATGGAAGGGTGGTCGAGCATGAGAATCAATCACCTCAGCAACCTCCACGACTACAACCAGGACATCACTTAATCTGAGCCATGGGGTAATCTATTCAGCGTGTTACGTATAATAGGATTCCCAGCGTGGTGTTTGTTTACCCTTACGTAGCCAACTAATGGGGTTATTGATTTTAGGCTTATGTTGCGTACGTTAAACATCCGATTAGGGTTTCATTAAACTCTGATTAGGGTTTGATTAAATTTGTAATTGGGGGTTTCTGGTTGAAACGTCGTAATCTAGTGTTTTTGTTGCTGGTGTTGATAGCAGGCAACGATAGTCACGGTCGTGCCTTTCGATCCCGCTGTTGATGTCGGGCGACGATGGTCATGGTTGTCTCACATTGGTGATGGCCTCATAATTATGATGATTTGTTCCTTCAGAATTATGGGTTCTTAGAAAAAAGAACTTGTATTTAATAAGATGTATGGTTTAGCGATGCGAACCGTCCGTTCGTTTTGGCTATCAATGATGTGCGATACTTCTGGTGGGTGTATAACGATGTTCTTGCCCAAACAGTATGGTAACCGTGCCTATTCCATTTCACTTCTTAATGGTCCCAACAGACTATGATGGTAATATTTGAACATCCCTAAGCGGGTTCGATTACATTTTGGACGGCGTGTATCTTGGCGGGGAAAACTTGTAATGTTTGCAGCCATGCCGTGTATCTTGGTGGGGCAAACTTGCAATGTTTGCAGCCATAACGTCGTATCCTCATATTCGACATACCCGATTGGTTACTTATCTGAGCCTCGAAACAATAAAATAAATGTTTTTTTGTTAGACACTCTTTGATCTGACGGATAGTTATCGTGAATCTCATTGGTTTTCGTTATATGCTTTTAAAAATGCTTTACAAACAAGTGAGAATAAAACTACCAACGGGTGGGATGATGTCTAATGTCTCACCGAATGAATGATAGTCTTACGTGTATTATGTGTGATCTACCGACACCTGTATCTCAGCAGTCACACGTACCGTGTGATTGGCGCCATCTCAGGTTAAAGATGGGATTCTTAACTAATTAATCTGTGTAGCTGATGCTTCCCGTTAAGTTTGTTTCTATCTAATTATTGTTTGTTTTTTTATTTTTCCATAAGATTTATGGCGGTTTATGTTTGGGTTTTAATTATACAATACTTTAGATTGATACCCTTTTGAGGTTTTAGGCTTGATATATCTTATTGCATTTTGATGTAACCAGGTTGGAGTGCGGGTTTTGTGGTTGCTTATAAAGCTGCCTATTTTCTGCTTACTAAGCTTGGCAAAGTATGATTTATGAAACTTTCATCTCACTACATATTAGCTAATAGCTTAAGAATTGGATCAAGAAGCGTTTGATGACTTTAAATAGTATTAAGAATAAGGGTAAACGGGCGGAAAATTGTGTATAACTGCAGCAGGGTCCGGATGCATTGCTGCATTATCAGTTGAGAGATATCTTGCTAACAGTAACCTTCTTATTGAATTTGATTACGTACGTTTAATATTAAACCAGACTATTTGGGTTTTATATTTCTAGTAATAAAAGAATCTTTCACTTCTTTATACATTTAACATAACTCGCCACTTTCATCATTTTCACAGACACATTAGCAACCAAACACCCCGTTGCATCAGCTTTCCATACAACCTCTTACAGCATTCAGCCAAACATGGAGATGAAATGTTTTCAGTATGATTAAAATGTATGCAGGTACAGACTGTTTTGATGTTTGAATAACTTTCAATACTTGAAACTGATAATATTGCAAGGTATCTTTTAGTAAACATATAAAAGGTATCCCACACCGGTGGCAAGGAAACTCTTGATTTGTATAAAAGAAAGAGCATGAAAATTGATATCGTGAAGTTGTGGCAAGCCACTGAAATATGATTTATTTCACATTACTTTACACTCTATTTGGTACAACAAGGTTTTTTAGAGTAAGCCTAGATAGAGGATTTTTGGACTTTCCGGTTAACAATAACATTTCCATGATGTTAATATTTTTATATGTAGAATATGTTTTACAAGCATCTTTAATGTAAGCGCTGATTGTAATTTTTTTCTACGCTATCGCGTTATAACATTTGAATCCAAACATCTGTTTTGACATTAGTTTTATACTAAATTCAGAAAAAAAAACATGAGCACAAAAGCTAAATAAAAATTTCCAAAAAATGTTTCTCATATAATTTCTTCAAATTGTAAAGTTAGTTTTTTTTTTTACTATTTGGTAGTTTCCTTTGCTGACGTTATTTTTATGTTGTTGTTTGCAAGCTTGCAGCTACGGGTTTTGATAGCCGACTGCAGCGGGATGCTGCACATGCATAAAAGGTTAGTCTTTTTTTTTCAGGGAATATGGTAGCGTGAATATAAATTTGGCTGTTTTCCGGCTTATACAGCCTTGGTTATTTACCTTTTGTCTTATGTTTCATAAGCTCACTTTTGTGTGCCTTATTTTAGAACCTTTCTCCTTATTTAAATAATAAACTTATATAAGCCAAAAAGTTCAGAAATAAGCCACATAAAGTCAGCTTATCAAACATAAGCCGAAAACCAAAATATGTTATATAAGCCGAAGCAAACAGCCTGTAAACAAAATCTTGCAGATATTTGCTACAATTAGTGAGTGGTTGAAAAAAAGAGAATTACTTACAAACAACTTGAAAATCAGAACTTAAAAATAACATAAGAGGCCATATTTATATAGTATACATGTGTGTGTACGTCTATGTATGTTGTGTTTAGTATATAGTTTTGCATTGTAATGCGATTATTAGCTTTTATTCGTAGAAAATGTCCATTCTTTTCGGCTTATATATGTTCAATATGACATAATGAACTCATATAACCGATAAAATTTCAAAATAAGCCACCAAAATTGAGGTGGCAGCTAGATCTGAAACAAGTTAGCATGTCAACCCATGTAACTGGAATAGATAACGAGGCAAAAAAAGGAGGGATATGGCATGTAAGAAAGTTTTTTTGGAATATATAAACGGATTTCTTATTTTTCAAAATAGTTTAGCAACAAAAACCTTCTGTCTGCCGATTAAAATCAGCAACTAAACAAAAAAATAAGTAATCCTAAACACGCTCTTATTTTGTACGCTGATACAGGGCGACACGCTTGCAAAGATGTATGATTCATACACGACACATGTTAAACTGCTCATAAGATGTGAGTGTATTGTCCTACAGCAAGTGTTCGGGAAGATGTCAGTCCCCAACTTCCTACAGGCACGCTATCATGTTCTCTTACCATCTAATTATTTGGATGACCTTAGTTAGCCTGCTTATCGATGGAACACCTGCTTATGCTCCGCAAGACATTGAAAAAAATAAAGAATGTAATTGGTGCCATGGATCCAAATCAGGTACTAGTAGTGGCCATCAAACTTTTTTTATCCAAAAATGGTTATAAGTTCGAGTCCTTAAACTAGAGAAACAGGGGTGTTTGGATCCTGTTTTAACAGCAGCCAAAGACCCCTTTGCAGCAGAAGGGGTGTTTGGTTCCACATTTAGCAGTAACCATCAGAAGCAGCTTTTGAATGTTCTACCTTCTTTCTGCAGATATATGTTTCCCTGAAGTCAGAGATTGGTCATGGCTACTTGCAGCAAGAATGTTCTCATGACCCTTTTTTTTATCCATGATACGGGAATAAAATGCGTGGAGGTGAAATGAAGCTACACACCAGTTATGGCCAATAACCTCCTCTAATAAGATATGCCGTATATTAAAGGTTTTATGATACAGACCAGAGACCCCTTGGGAGATGGGACATGTGGACAATCTATTTGGGGAAGGGAGTTTGAAGATGAATTTCACAAAAGGTTAGTAACAGCTTTTGTTAGAAAAACATGTTATATAATATGGTAGAAACATCTTATCAAAGGTTACTGCCAATGGAGGACAATATTGTACTGCAATTATATAACTAATCTTCAGAGTGAATGGAATTTAATTATCTTAACTAAAACTTGACAAATTTTGGTATTTTTGCAGTTTAAGACATGACAGACATTTCACAATCTCAATGGCAAATGCGGGTCCAAACACTAACGGGACTCAATTCTTTATCACGACTGTTGCTACGCCATGTCTGGATAATAAGCATACTATTTTCGGCAGAGTTATTAAGGGCATGGACGTTGTTCACGTAATTTTGAAACTCTCGACTATTTTGTAAAGTGGGTTGGTTGACATTTTTTCTGAAACAAACCTTTGTTTTCAAGCAATTGAGAAAGTGAAGACGGACAAGGGAGGTAAGCCATACCAAGATTATCCCACTTCGAACACAAACTCTACACCAATTCCTAACACGCCCGCCCTCCGCCGCAGTGGAGCGCGTGTACGAATCCTAGTTTACCATATTAGAATGAATTGACAAGGTTGGACCTGATTGATGAGAAAATCATATGATAAGATCACATGGTTCTTGTCGGCAAAATGTTGGTCGCCTCGTCACGTCTGAAGTCATCTCTTGTCACCAGATGTACGATTGGTATTGTTGTCTTGACACCAATTTGTGAACTTGGCACTTTCGACATCAAAGATTCTGAATGCTTGACAATTGCTCCCCTCAATTGTTGACCCGTGTTCTATCGAAAGAGTTGTAGTCGTCGTTTGAGTAGTCGCATCGTCGATTATGTAGATACCAATAGTAAATTGCTATGGTTGTAGAGATGATAACTTCATAAAAACAAGATTTCTCTTGTTTTAACAAATAAATGCACTGATGCGTACATATATCCGTGTTAGATTGTGTTATAACGTAAACACAATCCCTTACATGGTTATAAAGTAAACCATGCCCTAGAAAATTAATTCCCGTTGTGAGCCAAAGCTTTCATAAGAAATACATGACTTTAATATGAAAAACGGGTTGTAGTCTGAAATAACTACAAGCCATATAGGCATGTTTTATGAAATACTTACAATTTTTGTACGAACTCTATTTATGGCGCCGTGTCAATATTAATTAACATTTCTAAGGCCGTAAATATTATCATCCCAAAAGACATGCCTTTGAAAAATAAAGTAAAATATTTTTTGATTTTTCTAAATTTTTCAATTTTTATTGTTTTTATATGGTTTTATATTTTTGTATTTTGCTTTTGTGGATAAAAATATAAACAATATATATCAATGATCACCAAGGATACGGAGAATAGTTTACCACCACTATTCTTTCGCTTCATATGCCAATTCCTTTAGAGCCTCAGGCGAGAAAGTTCTCAAACCTAGCTTGTCGGCCAAAAATTCAATTCGAGCGTGATCTAAGCCTTCGTGAAAATATCCGCCAATTGATACTCAGATTTGACAAAGTAAAGCTCGATCACTCCATGTTTTACTTTCTCCTTGATAAAGTGGTAGCGAATGTCAATATGCTTCGACCGGGAGAATTGAACGTTGGTGCAGCATAAGGCAATTGCACTTTTGTTGTCGTAGTACATCGTAATTTTGTTGAAACCTAGACATAGTTATGCATTCTGCCTCCGTACTTGAAATTGCAGCGCTTTTCTGCCTTTTCGATGCCCAACTGATCAGTCGATATCCTAGTAGTTGCAAAGTTCCACTTGTGCTACGCCTCGTATCTTGACAACCCGCGTGATCCACATCTGCATATGCCATAAGTGTAATCGAAGAGTCCTTCGAATACAAAAGTCCCCGATTAACGATTTTTTTAATATACCGAAAGATCCGTTTAACAGTAGCTAAGTGTAACTCAGTATGCCTAGTTTGATACCGAGCACACATACATATAGCAAATTGAAGATCAGGTCGACTAGCTATGATATACAGAAGGGCACCAATCATTCCATGATAAAGTGTTGGATCAATGGCAATCCCATGTGGATCTGCATCTAGCTTAGTTCGTTCCACCGTTAGAGTATCCACGGGGTCGCAAGATTCCATCTTATATTTCTTAAGAGATTCAAGGGCATACTTAGATTGATTAATAAAGATGCCTATGGGACTCTGAGAAATCTGAAAACCTAAGAAGAATGATACCTTGCCCATCATTGACATCTTAAAATTGGAAGACACGAGTGTCCCAAACTCATCCGATAAGGTTTGGGCCGAGGCAACAAATATAATATCATCAACATATATTTGTACCATAATCATATCTTTACCTCGTTTCTGAATGAACAGCGTGGGATCCACCTTGCCTTTAGCGAAGTCTCGCGTAATGAGGAATTGTGACAATAGATCATACCATGCGCGTGGATCTTGCTTCAAACCATAGAGAGCCTTCTTAAGCTTGTACACGTGATTAGGATATTTAGAGTTCACAAAACCATCCGGGTTGTTGAACATAGACCTCTTCCTTGATTTCACCATTGAGAAATGCCGTCTTCACATCCATCTGATAGACGATCATATTCATGTGGGCTGCATAAGTGAGGAATAGTCTAATAGCTTCCAAACGGGCAACGGGTGCAAAGGATTCCATAAAGTCGATGCCCAATAATTGCTTGTATCCACGAGCTACTAGTCGAGCTTTGTTCTTCAATATTCCATCTAAGTCGTCGAGTTTCACCTTGTAAACCCATTTCAAAGTGAGTAGCTTCACTTGATCCGGGTATGGGACAAGTTCCCATACATCAAGATGTACAAATTCACCAAGTTCTTCTTGCATAGCTTCTATCCAAAGAGATTGGGTAAATGCTTGTTGCCACGTCTTAGGTTCAACTTCACTAAGAACAACATCAAAATGACAAAGCATTGCACTTTCTTGTAACTGACTTCGTGTGGATACCGGACGATTAGGGTCACCAATAATAGAAACTATAGGATGATCCTTTGTCCACTTGCTGTCATGTTCACGTATCCGTGGATTGGAGTAGACCGTAGTAGGAGCTTCCTCTGAGGTGGACGACCTGGCTTGATTATGGTCGGGATTTGGTACACCAAAGAATGGAAGTTCACGCATTTAAGCGAATTCCAAGTCGTGATCATTATCTTACTCTTCATCATCAATAGGCATGACATGGGTAGTTGATTCGGGTGTTGGTTGAGAATTACTCGTTTAAGGTATATCTTGACCAATTGTAGGTGTAGGCGTATCTGATTGTGATTCGGTTGCTGGAGCGACAACTTTGGTAACCAGAGCTATTACCTCAAGTATTGGAGCAACAATACTTGGAGGAGTAAAGAATTCATCAAAGAACGGTTGAAACAACGTATCCCATTCATTCCTAGAAGGTGGTGTAAATGATGATGAAGTAGGGTTGTTTGGGACAAGACCAGAGCTAATGTTACTGGGTCCCATTTCATGAAGTGCGGGTTCAGAGCTGCTTTGCTCAGAAGCCATTGCTGTCAGCTCATCAAAGTCAACATTCATAGTTTCGAGGATCTTGCGAGAATATGCTTTCTTTGCGGGTGCATAACCAATGAAAATACCAATATCAGCCTTTGGTTGAAGTTTTCCCAAATTGTTACCATCATTATTTGGATAGCAAAGAGAACCAAATACATGAAGATATGACAAATCTGGTACTTTTCCATGTAGGAGCTCATAAGGTGTTTTACCATGGCGTTTTCGAATTAGTGAGCGGTATTGGGTGTAAACTGTTGTAGATACTGATTTTGCCCATAAAAACAATGGAGCCTTTGCGTAAATTAACATCGTTCGAGCAGCTTCCATAAGTGTGCGATTTCGTCTTTCAACGACACCGTTTTGTTGTGGAGTGCGAGCAACGTATGTTTCATGAGATATGCCAACTTATTCATAATAATTACGCAAGATTTGATTCATAAATTCAGTTCCATTATCTGTGTGAATGCGTTGGACAGTAGTGTTGAGACGCACTTGAATCATCTTGAGAAATCCGATGATGAATTTAGGTGCCTCATTTTTTGTTGCAAGAAATTTCACCCATGTAAACCGAGAGCAATCATCGACAATGACGAGGATGTACATTTTACCACTAAGACTTTCAACACGCATTGGCCTACAAAGATCCATACGCAACAAATAAAGTTTCTCTTGGTTGGTGTCTTCAGTCTTGGATTTGTATGATTTCTTAGTGCTTTTCCCCATTGTACACGCGGAACAAAAATGGTCCTTGTGAAATGTAAGTTTAGGAACACCACGAACAAGTTCGTTTTTCGCCAAATGATTAATAGCGTCAAAGTTAAGATTAGATAACCGTCGATGCCATAACCATGACTTAGTCTTCGATGCTTTGGAGAGAAGACATACGGGAGAAGCGGCCATCATATCTTGTAGAGAAAAAGTGTACAAATTATTCCCTCGAGTACCTTTCAATAAATCAACCCCTTCCAAATTTTGAATGAAGCAGGTATGCTCTCGAAAAACAACTTCTAGGTTTGCATCACAAAATTGTCCCACAGAAAATAAATTGTGACCGAGGCCTTCCACATAATACACTCTTGAAATTATAACATTCCCAATATGATATTCACCGTAACCCATTATCTTTGCAATATGATCATTTCCAAATCGAACCGTACCAAGAAACTTGCTGACGAAGTTTCTGAGTTCATAGCGATCTCCGGTCATATGCTTGGAGAAACCAGAGTCCAAATACTAGAGAACAATTTGGACCACCTGTTTTCAGCAACAACAGTAGATAATGCATTGTAAACTATTGGTTCCGGAGTGTTAGCAGATACAGATATAATATTATCAGAATTGCTAACATTTATGTTATCCTTAGATTTCTTGCGTTTTCTAATGTGAGTTTTACCAATAATAAGTTTTATTGTTCTAACTTTTAGAGGTTTTGGATTATTGGCGGGCACTACAGTGGGAGTAGACCTATTTAAAGGGCACTTGGTTCCTACAGTAGTGTTGGTGTTCCTAGTTAAAGAACACGCTTGTGTTTTGGTAGCCTTGGTACTCCTAGTTAAAGGGCGCACTTTCTTCGCTTTAGTGGGAGTGATCCTAGTTAAATGGCACGTATTTCCTACTATAGTGAAAGTTCTACCAGTGGGGCGCCACATCCAACCAACTTGGGTTAACACTTTCCCAGTCGGTTTCCATTCTAAACCATTTTTCTGGGCATTCATCTCATTCACATGGTCAATAAGGCAAGAATCATGACGACTAGAAAACATACATTCATTGCAATTCTAACATTTCAAATTAGAATTCACTGTAAGCTTAGAACGCTGCACAACCACAGAGCCTTTAGGTTTAGCTACACGATTCGTTTTATTCAAAACAGAAATAACATTCCTAGGGTGGTCTTCTACTTTCTTCTTCACTTGACTACTAGATGGGGATAAGATCCTATCATTCTTCGTGTTTCTTTTAATCATAGATCTTTGAGCCTTAGTAGTGGTGTTTACTGTTGTAGAAGGCAACACGGGAATATTAGAAGCTGGTTTTGCTTTTGCCTTATCTTTAGTGACCAATGTTTGAGATGGTTTAGTCCTAGGGCCCTTGTTAAGTGGTGTGACGGCGACGAGGTTCCTTTTGATTGCATTAGAGGACGATGCTGAGACGTTGGCTGCGTTATCCACAACATTTTTACCTTTTATGGTATGAAGTGTTTCCTTTAACTCTTCCAAAGCCAAATTTTAATCACAAATTTGTTCCCTCAAATCAGATATTTCCACCGACTTTCGATGCAATCGTTCAATCAATGATTGATTATGTGAAGCGGTATTAGCACATGCGGGCTTTACCGAATCGAAGAGTTGTGTATTTTTCTGTTTTAAGTTATCAACTTTGGACAAAATCTTGGAAACTCGATTATCTAGATCAAGTTTAAAATTCTCAGCGGCCTCAAGTACGTTCACACAGTTAATCTCCTTAGATTTCTCTATGTCTATCAGCAATGATTTAGCAACCTTGTCACTTGGCTGACGTTGTTTTGATTGTAAATTCAATCAAAAATTCTTTTGAAAATTTGAATCATATATATTAACACCTTCGAATGACGTTTCAAAAAGCTCTTGAATAAATTGTTGTTTACATTCAAGCGAAATACAATGTTTTTGAATCTCAGCAAAACGTTTTGAAAGCGAAGTATAAGAATTTTGAAGCTTTAAAAATTCAGCGTCAGATTTGTGACAAGTACTATCTACCACATTATCCATAGATTCAATATTATGCGTAATATAATCATTATCAACACTGTTATTCACACAAACGGAAACAATATCATGTGACACCACTTGCTTCAGAAGCTGATCATTTTGGCGAGAAATTCGTTCTATTTAAACTAAACCGTTTTCATAAGCATCATCCATTTCACTGAAAACAAGTTTTACTTCATCTAATTACAAAACCAAATCATGATCAATATTGCTAAAACATGCTTTAATATTGTATACAAACGGAACAACTTCGTCTCAAAACACAGCTCTAGTGTGCTCAAAATTCCATTCACCTTCCGTTATGGCCGAAGCCTTCATACGTTCCTTAATGACCTTGTCAAAATCGGCAAAGTGTTGGTGCAACGCATTTAAGCTATCTGACACCTTACTTACCGGTGGAATTAGCTTAGTTAAATCCTTTTTGACAAGTGTAGGAGACGTACTAGGAAGGTTTTCATTTGACAAACTTTGGGGCACAAAAGCTGATAATTGAGATAATTCCTTTTGTAGTAGAAAACGGGTCTTTTTATCAAATTGATCTTTATTATGCTTAACATAATCAAGCTTATGGAATGTTGAAAGCATTTTGGATTGATTTCTTCCGCAAGTGACATTGTCTCCTCAGTATCACGAACATAAGGTGATTCTTTCGATTTGCCAATTAGGGTCACATCATAAAGACATGGAATATATTCCTGAGCTTGTTTTGCATATCTGGGATTTTGTGGTAAATCTTGACGACGCTTAAGTTGTAGTTCTTTAAATGATTTAGTTAAAAGATGAATCTTTTCTGTGGAAGCGTATTGTTTTAAAAGTTGTTGTTCCTTGAATTTAAGAAGTTTGGTAGCATTAATTTCCGATTCAAACTTTTTAGACTCGAGAGTTTCGAAATCCGTTTTAAGTTTTTGAAAATCATTTACAACCGACTCTTTTTCTTTTAATTCATTGGAAAGATTAGCTCTTAATGATTCTATTCCGTTTAAGTGTTCTATCCTTTCAAAACAAAATTGGTCAAATGCTGTTCGAGGTTGTCATTTTTGTGACAATCCGTCAATTTATGGTTGATATTTTATTCTCAAATATTATTTAAAAACATTATTTTAATGTCACATTATGAACTCACTTTTTTTTTGGAAGGAATTTGGATTTACGTCTTGAAGTAGCATCGACTACGTCTAAACCGGAGGATTCTACGTTACGTGCTCACGTTTACATATACCGTTTTGGTGACAGTCCGACATTTCAGAAAATAAATTTATCCGTGAATATTATTTTGGAATTTTAAATTTGTGTTGGTTCATAAACTCACAAATTTACGAGGAGAGATTAGGACTTACGATTTTAATTTAACGTCCTTTACGACTAAACCGGAAACCTTAGGATTACGTATTTACGTTTTCGGACTCCGTTTTTGATGAGACAATTTTTATTACTTTCGTTTTGTGCCGTTGATTCATAATTTATAAAAACATTTTTCGTAAAACGACCCGAGGGCACGCAAATCGAGAAAACTAGAATCGAGGAATACCCGTAAATTAGTGGGATGAGACAAGTTTACACTTGCCCCACCCCACTATATGGGACGGCCAAGTGTGAGCCAACACCAAATAGGTGTCAAGTTGTAAGTAACTTAGTTACTTACACTTGTCCTAAGCTTACAAAGTAAGCAACTATGAATCAAAACCACCATCTCTAAACCACTATCTCCATTTCCATCCATGCCAAAACTCACAAATTCTCTCATCTCTCCCTCTATGTGTCGTCCACTTCCACCATTAAACCACCACCATTTGATCAATTTTAACCACAAACCATGTGTTATCTACACATATGGTGAAGAACCTTTGAAGCCTTGAAGATTGGAGGTGATTCTAACATCCAAGGAGGTGATTTGGTGATGTTCAAGGGCTGATTTCTACAAGGAGTATACAGATATTGGTGGTCTTGAAGATTGATATTGATCTATCACAAGTTCTTCCATCAAAATCCATGTCTTAATCACAACCTACATCATCTTGGTGGTATAAAGATTGTTCTCCCCATCCTCTTGTTATTATGATTATGTAATCATGTATTTTCTTTCCTATTGTATATGTATATGATGAATATATGATGATAAAAATGTTGTGTGGGGATCAAGTGTTGATAAACATTGGTAAAAAGATGAAAAACTATATGTAAAAGTGGTTAATCTTGCTTAATTTAGTAGGCTGTATAAAAACAGTAAATAACCATATGATGAACTGATAAAATGGCTTGGATAAATTAATATACAGTAAGCTATGAGTCTTGTACACATGTGAGAGTTGGCCATGCAATGGAATCATTAGGATGAGTGAGATATGATCAAAACAATATTAGAGTACAAATCTGTATAGACTGTTTTGGAGGATTTTTATAAAATACTTAGAGGCTGATTCAACAGTAGCCATAGTAGAGTTAAATGGAGCACATATCATGTAGTTTATGCCATAAAAATTTGGACTTCTATCTCCATATAGAACTCTAGATATGGCTGTTTTGGTGAACATGAGATTTAAAATCAGATTTGTATAATAAAAACCTATATAAAATAAGCACTCACTTATATATTTATAAAATATATACACATGAAAACCCACTAACAATTAATAGTAATTATAAATAAGAATTTCATATATTATGATATAAAATAAGAGATTATATAATAATGGTAGTTTGATCAGTTTTATAAGTTATAAAACTATAAACATGTTACGTCTTTTCGGCTAATACCGTAAAATTAACGTTTTTGTTAAATAAAACTTAGACGGTTGGACCCGTCTAATGTAAACTTTTATAAACTCACATACTGATATATAAACATATATAACAAGTAAAAACCGATAAAACCCGAGCTTTACAACATATAGACATTGACGGGCCAAAGTAGCCTTAATGGACAATAAACCCGACTAATTTGGTAAAATACTTACAAACTTATTTATTGGGCTTAACCCATTTGGGCCCAACATATAAAGTATAATACTGATAATAAAAGTATAATTGGGCTAATGAATAATATTGGGCTTGTAATAAGCCCATTGGGCTTCAAAATGTAAATAAGTAAAACTAGTAAAACTAGTATAAAAATGTTACCAACACACATAACACTAAAATAAGTAAATGAGAATATATAAACCCACTTGATCATCATATATATAAAATCATCATATGTATACATAATTGTTATTTTTATAAGGTCATTGGACAAGAGTCTAAGACGAGTATTATTTGTCTAGGTTTCCGTGATTGAAGCACGTACCGTACATCCAAATCGCTGATAACCGCCTTCCCACATCAACGTGAGTTCATAGCCTCGCACTCTTTTAAATGTTTTTATGAAATGTTTTATAAACCCGCGAGGGAGATAACATGTTAGTTTTTATAAAATAGGACACCATTTGTCCCAATTGTTTGTTTATTGATTTGGACCCGAATGATTGTATGACCCGATGAATGATTATATGAACCGATAGATGAAATGAAATGGATTATTAAAGTTAGGATGTCACTGAAAGTCCCATTATCATGAATTGTGAACTACCGGGATTTGGTAGACGCTTATGCATATAATAGTACTATTTGGGGACGATCACCCCAGTTCGCGCCTTGACGGTTGATCCCCGTCGTGCCACATTGATTGGTAAGCGAATTTATGTATGAGAAGATTTACACAAGCGTGATTATTGTGACGACACGCTAACTTAGATGGGCAAATTGAGTTTCATGCTAGCTACCCGTTGTTTGATATAGTAAGGTAACAATGTCATGCGGCTTATAATAATCCAAATAGCGAAAATATTGCTTTATGCATTGAATACGATATATTGCCTGACTAGCAATACAAGGTCTTATTATTGATATTATGTTCGTGTTTTGGTTTACATAACCATATTCATATAACGATTTTTATTTAATCTATACAACGTTATAAAACGTATTGTATGATGTTTTTAACGACAATGGTTCGTATAATGATTTTGAAGGCGAAAGCCTATATTATGATTTTGATAAGGATTTGTATAAAATGACTTTGGCTATTTTATGGCCTATTACAATGATTTGTACAAAATGATTTTCGGTAATAATTTTATACCGATGTTATATTGATGGATTTTATTAAACTCTATGAATTCACTCGGCGTTATCGCTGACCCTTTTCTTTTAACATGTTTTGTCTCAGGTACTTGAAGGTAATTCTCGGGAAGACAACAAGAATTCATGGCCCGCACTTAAACAATAATTTCCATTCAAATGCTTTGTAAAACTTTGTATGAAATAATATGACTTGGGACCTATGTAAATTTGATATTTATGAATGGAAATGCTTTATTATTAAACGACGCAATTTTTAAGCGTTGTCTATGATGTGAGTAATGTGCTATCCCGTAACACCAACGAGTCTTCCGCTGTATTAAGTTGTGTAAATTTGGGGGTGTTACAGTTTGGTACCAGAGCTCTCGTTATAGAGAACGAAAGATTTTTAAAACTAAGGTTTTGAATAAAATATTTCAAAATCTTTTAACTATAAACATTTTTCACAAAATGTCTAATTTTTTTTTACTATAACAGTGCCGAAGAATTCCCGAGTTACCGACAAGGCCAGACTGAGAAGTGTTATTTTAATATATATATAACTTGGATTATATATATATATATATATATATATATATATATATATATATATATATATATATATATATATATATATATATATATATATATATATATATATATGATGTAGTTTTATTACATGATTGTTTGATGATTATTTTGATATTTATACGAAATATTTATACGACGTAGATTGTCACAAAAAACCCTAAATCCCCTAGCAAATTAATCTAAGCAATTTCTATAGGAAATTCTAGCTATCCTAGATCTAAACCAAGTTGTGGATATTTATGATCCCAACAAAATGGTTGATACTTGTAGAAATATTGATATTAGCTGATTGTGAATATTGAAAAAGAATTGGCGAGATTAAATTTGATATCGATGACAAGACGATCTTTCCTTATAGAGTGGAGTTTGACAAAACGTTACCACCTAGAAAGATGTCATCTGATTTGTTGTCATCTAATTCTTAAATTGAAATCGAAAGGGTGAATGTTGCACTTGAGGCTGTCATTGGAACCATTACCCAAATGCCTCATGCCACAAGTACCTTTCCGAGAAGTCTAATTGAATGTGTGAGTCATTTCATACTAGTGACTCATTTGATAACTATTGTTGTAAGAGCTATAGGATTGGAAATTAAGTGTTGTTCATATCGAGATTTTATTGCCCTTTTAAGGTCTAAGA
The DNA here is from genome assembly GCA_025667525.1 of Glebionis coronaria. Classification (NCBI taxonomy): domain Eukaryota; kingdom Viridiplantae; phylum Streptophyta; class Magnoliopsida; order Asterales; family Asteraceae; genus Glebionis; species Glebionis coronaria. Next base: position 52,488,159 of record CM046876.1, read on the forward strand.
ATAAGGTTGAAGGTATTGGAGAATGAGGTAGGACATCGAATTGAGTATAAGTTGATTGAAACTTGAATGAAGTAGAATATAACCTTTATGGAATATGAGACTGTTAAGAGGAAGTCGTTAAGTTCTGTGATTAAATTATAAGGTTTTAATTGATTGTTGATTCGTGTTAAGTGTTGTTCCTAGGCCATTGTCCAATGATGAGGATGCCCAGTGTCCAAGAAATAAATTGAAGAAATCTTCTTCTAAATTGAGACCGATGGATCTTCTAGGACAGGTGGAACACCTAATGACTCTTGTAGATTAGTATTCATTGTGGTATCTTTTAAAAATAATCCCTAACTTAACTGAGACATCAGTTGGTAGGATGAGTTCTTGGAATTGTATGACATAGTGACACATAATGTGTTACGGTATAATTTTGACTTGTTTGTGATTAATGAAAAGACTACCATTAATTGCTAAATCCTACATGTATCGATATTATCTATCTTTTCTTGCTTCTTCCTAATGCTCGCATTAGTAATGCAACCATTGAACAAGTACTCATCTCGAATTGAGTTACATTGTGAATTATTCTTTTTGAGCGCCATCGAGATCATGAACCTCATGATTATTTGGCTAAAGCTCATTTCCTATTATATTGTAGTTAGTTCTTGGTGAACAACTTTTCATCACTCTTTTGCAGATCACTAATTGTTTTTATAAGATAAAACAGTATCCCTTGAGAAAAATTGAATTTTCATCACATAAGGATTATTCAAAGTAAGATTTATAAGTAATTGTTATCGAAATAAAGTTGTTTATGAAACACCTTGGAAAAACTTAATTGTTTTCATAACAAAGAAACTCTTTGTAAATTTATTTTTGATTCTTATTTAAGAATTAAGCATGAAAATGTTTTTATTATAAATATGATGATAAAATTTTGACGAACTGAGTATTGCATCGTTAATCTTGAAATTATATATAGTTGCGCGCCTACATACAATTTGGAATGGGCCATGCAAGGCTGATTAGTAGTCACCATAAAACTAATGAATAAACACTACATTTTCTTTGAAGATTGTGAAAGATTAAATTTTATGAGATCTGCAAGAAGTGAAAAATAGGGACATAATGTTAGGGACACCTACATATGTGCCTGTAGCATCAATTCTTCTGAGTCGAATTTACTCATCTGTGGAAATTGTCTTATTTGACAATTGACAATTCTTTCTTGACCAATTCTCCCGTAGGGAGATTCTTAGAAAAAGTATCTTATTACCGAGTGTTGATACCCGATTGGATGTATCGACGTTCCTATCATTTCTTTTGATTTGGTTTCATTTGAATGACCTGGGTAACGATCCGGGGAGCTTTCGAATGCATGCTCAAATTATGAAAACATGGGATATATTCATATTCGTTAAATGTTTTCGTCTGTATCTGATTTGAAATTCTCTCGCGTAGATTATGCGTTGACCTTGCTCTTTTAAGGTTAGTTATGTCTCCAGATATCCTTGAATTGTGAAGGATTATGAGTTATTATTAGTCTTTTGAGAAGTTCACATCTTATCAACGGTAATGAAACTAGAAAGTTGATAATTCCGGTAGAATGGATTGATTGATTATGACATGACGACATTGTCTTAATTGATGGGAACTCGAGTAGAATTCCCCTAAATGATAAGATGTTGATTATCAAAAGTGATATAAATAATTCTTGATGGATGACCATATCCTGCATTTAGACTTGAGATTATACCATGAATGGTTATGAACTAGTCATAGATACCGTAATCTAGAAAGAACCTAATATGAATTATTAAAAGATGTTTTTGTTATCTGAAACTTTAGGAGGTATTTGCTGATGAATTACCTAGACTTTCGCCATTAAGGCAAGTTGAATTTGGTATTGATTATATTCCCGGTGTTGCTTCTGTAGCATGTGCACTGTACATCAGCATCATCTGAATCGAAAGAATTACCGTACAACTGAGAGAGTTGTCGGAGAAAGCTGTTATTCTACCGAGCTCGTCATTATGAAGAGCTATGGTATTATCATTCCTTATAATTATTTATTACCATGAACTAGGTAAATTGACGACTAAAAATATATATCCACTACCCAAGATGATAGATTTGTTCGATCATTTACAAGGTTCTAGCGTATATTCAAAAATTTGATTCACGGCATGGTTATCATCAACTTCGCATCCGCGAAAAAGATTATCTATTCCAATTTATACATCCAGAACTTGTAATGAACATTATGAGTTTCATGTGATGTCGTTTGGATTGACTAATACACATGTAGCATTCATAAATTTGGTGAAGCACGTGTGTAGGCTGTAATTTGATAAATTCATGCTCGTGATCATTAAAAACCATTTGTCTGTTTATAAGAATAAGAAGGAGTTAATAATCATTTATAGACTACCCTGAATTGGCTAAGCAATGAAAACCTGTACCTTGAATAATTAACATGTGATTTAAGGCTTAATCATTTACATTATTTGACCGTATGATTAAAAGATAATGGAATCTATATTGACTCTTCAAAGATTAAAGCCATTTAAGACTTTGGGTTTTACCAAAAAGAAAGTGCAAATACGTTTTGACAAATGTTTTATCAAAAAGAACTTTTGAGGGATTATTCCCTTATACCCAGAACATTTAACTAAACTCCTGTTTAGGGGTAAATGTTCGTGTATACCTCAAGAAAACCTAAGAAGGATTGAGGAAACCATTTAAACCATGACTTGAAATTTGAAACGACAATTTTTGCTTTTCATCTAAGAAATTTAACCAAAGTATAAACGAAGTTTTTTTTGAACATTTACGGATCTTACTAATTATTTCTGATAAATCAACAAAAATTGTGTTAATTAAAATTCAAATTTATTTTGAACATTTTTATATAATTGGACAAACTGAGAAAATTTAAAAACTTTTTGCGTTTATGTTTTATAAAAGTAAATATTTATTATTTACTTACTTGTAGTAATTACCGACGCTTTAAACGTCAGATTGAGCAAAACTGATAAAAATGATAGCTGAAACAAAACTGAAACTTAGAAAATATGAAGAAATGTGAACGTAATTACTGACACATTATATAGAAAGAATAAAGAACCAATTAGGATGTGTTCCTTAGTAATGATGGAACAAAATAAATTGCCGAACAATATAAAAATAAACAATGCTTGTAAGAAGGATAATATAGATAATAAAAAGGGCTCGCGGCTAATGTGAACCATTAGAATTGAGAAGCCGATGGTGTTAAATGTATAAAAGGCCACTTGTGGTTGCTTAAATATTGAAATGTAGTTATGTTGGAATCTTGTAAGTATAAGTATTTTATTCATGACATTTATGATTTAATGTATTTTTATCTGAAGAAGTTGTACTAATGGCAAATTATGAAGGAAGAAATTGCTTCATACATTAGTAAACGTCTAGTTATTGCAAAGGTCATCATATGAATTTGATTCGATTTGGGTCATCGTCGACAGACTGACTAAATCTGCTAATATCATTCCTGTTAATGATTGATTCTTGATGAAGAAATTGACTCTTTTGTATTTAAAGGAGTTGTGTAAACATAGTGTGCATGTATCGATCATCTCTATCAAGATCCTAGCTTCGCATCGAATTTCTAGAGATTTGCTCAGAAGTCATTGAGAACGAATCTTGATGAGAGTACTGTGTACCACCCCAATCGAAGGGACGAGGTAAAGTAGCGATACCAAATACTATAAGTGTTGTTTTATGTTTGAATGATTGACCTTTGGTAATAAAACCGTATAATCGTTTTCATTTGGAGAGATTATCATTGAAAACTATCGTATTAGGATCGAGATCGAATCTTGTAAGGATATATATTAGCGCATCTGTAAGCAGGAGTTGGGATGAAGACACCCGACATACACCCATTGTGAGTTGGACATGTCTTTTAGGTTTAAGGTTTCCTATGATGGCGAACCTAACCTTACAAAATACTCGACCCGCGAGACCTGAAATGATTGTTAAAATTAGGATCTGATTATTGATTGTCGGTAGTGGGCAGGAGGTTATGTGAATAGGAAATGTAGATCTTGAAGTGCAAGATGGGTAGCGAAGTGATGCCAAAAACTTTCACTTTGGAAAAATGAATAGATGATCTGAAAGATCATGGGATATAAGTCTCCGTTGTATGGGACCATTGAGATGATGTAAAAGATTGGTTTGAAAGGAATATAAGCTGGATCTACCCTAGGACTTCAAGGGCTGCGTGAATTATGTTTCTTAAATCGAACTTGATAAATATCTATCAAGTGAAAATCTGAATTCTTCTTGATAAAGTTTAGATCGGCGAAAAGTTGCATTCATCAAAAACACGTGAACATCATGGATAGAGAAAGTAAGTCAACATTAAGCCTGATCTTATTCCCGTAGTTATGTTTGATGAAACTCGCGTATTGTAATGAATTACACTTGAGAGAAAAGACCGAATGTGGAGGAAATACCCACATGGCTTTAACTCTATAAGAAGCGAGTAGTAAGATAAGATGATCTTTGAGGACAAAGATCCTGTTTAGGGGTAAATGCTGTGACAATCCGTCAATTTATGGTTGATATTTTATTCTCAAATATTATTTAAAAACATTATTTTAATGTCACATTATGAACTCACTTATTTTTGGGAAGGAATTTAGATTTACGTCTTGAAGTAGCATCGACTACGTCTAAACCGGAGGATTCTACGTTACGTGCTCACGTTTACATATACCGTATTGGTGACAGTCCGACATTTCAGAAAATAAATTTATCCGTGAATATTATTTTGGAATTTTAAATTTGTGTTGGTTCATAAACTCACAAATTTACGTGAAGAGATTAGGACTTACGATTTTAATTTAACGTCCTTTACGACTAAACCGGAAACCTTAGGATTACGTATTTACGTTTTCGGACTCCGTTTTCGATGAGACAATTTTTATTAGATTCATTTTGTGCCGTTGATTCATAATTAAAAAAAACGTTTTTCATAAAACGACCCGAGGGCACGAAAATCGAGGAAACTAGAATCGAGGAATACCCGTAAATTAGTGAGATGAGAAAAGTTTACACTTGCCCCATCCCACTATATGGGACGGCCAAGTGTGAGCCAACACCAAAGAGGTGTCAAGTTGTAAGTAACTTAGTTACTTACACTTGTCCTAAGCTTACAAAGTAAGCAACTATGCATCAAAACCACCATCTCTAAACCACTATCTCCATTTCCATCCATGCAAAAACTCACAAATTCTCTCATCTCTCCCTTTATGTGTCGTCCACTTCCACCATTAAACCACCACCATTTGATTAATTTTAACCACAAACCATGTGTTATCTACACATATGGTGAAGAACCTTTGAAGCCTTGAAGATTGGAGGTGATTCTAACATCCAAGGAGGTGATTTGGTGATGTCCAAGGGCTGATTTCTACAAGGAGTATACAAATATTGGTGGTCTTGAAGATTGATATTGATCTATCACAAGTTCTTCCATCAAAATCCATGTCTTAATCACAACCTACATCATCTTGGTGGTATAAAGATTGTTCTCCCCATCCTCTTGTTATTTTGATTATGTAATCAAGTATTTTCTTTACTATTGTATATGTATATGATGAATATATGATGATAAAAATGTTATGTGGGGATCAAGTGTTGATAAACATGGGTAAAAAGATGAAAAACTATACGTAAAAGTGGTTAATCTTGCTTAATTTAGTAGGCTGTATAAAAACAGTAAATAACCATATGATGAACTAATAAAATGGCTTGGATAAATTAATATACAGTAAGCTATGAGTCTTGTACACATGTGAGAGTTGACCATGCAATGTAATCATTAGGATGAGTGAGATATGATCAAAACAATATTAGAGTACAAATCTGTATAGACTGTTTTGGACGATTTTTATAAAATACTTAGAAGCTGATTCAACAGTAGCCATAGAAGAGTTAAATGGAGCACATATCATTTAGTTTATGCCATAAAAATTTGGGCTTCTATCTCCATATTGAACTCTAGATATGGCTGTTTTGGTGAACATGAGATTTAAAATCAGATTTGTATAATAAAAACCTATATAAAATAAGCACTCACTTATATATTTATAAAATATATACACATGAAAACCCACTAACAATTAATAGTAATTATAAATAAGAATTTCATATATTATGATATAAAATAAGACATTATATAATAATGGTAGTTTGATCAGTTTTATAAGTTATAAAACTATAAACATGATTTTTACGTCTTTTCGGCTAATACCGTAAAATTAACGTTTTTGTTAAATAAAACTTAGACGGTTGGACCCATCTAATGTAAACTTTTATAAACTCACATACTGATATATAAACATATATATCAAGTAAAAACCGATAAATCCCGAGATTTACAACATATAGACATTAACGGGCCAAAGTAGCCTTAATGGACAATAAACCCGACTAATTTGGTAAAACACTTACAAACTTATTTATTGGGCTTAACCCATTTGGGCCCAACATATAAAGTATATTACTGATAATAAAAGTATAATTGGGCTAATGAATAATATTGGACTTGTAATAAGCCCATTGGGCTTCAAAATGTAAATAAGTAAAACTAGTATAAAAATGTTACCAACACACATAACACTAAAATAAGTAAATGAGAATATATAAACCCACTTGATCATCATATATATAAAATCATCATATGTATACATAATTGTTATTTTTATAAGGTCATTGGACAAGAGTCTAAGACGAGTATTATTTGTCTAGGTTTCCGTGATTGAAGCACGTACCGTACATCCAAATCGCCGATAACCGCCTTCCCACATCAACGTGAGTTCATAGCCTCGCACTCTTTTAAATGTTTTTATGAAATGTTTTATAAACCCGCGAGGGAGATAACATGTTAGTTTTTATAAAATAGGACACCATTTGTCCCAATTGTTTGTTTATTGATTTGGACCCGAATGATTGTATGACCCGATGAATGATTATATGACCCGATAGATGAAATGAAATGGATTATTAAAGTTAGGTTATGTCACTAAAAGTCCCATTATCATGAATGGTGAACTACCGGGATTTGGTAGACGCTTATGCATATAATAGTACTATTTGGGGACGATCACCCCAGTTCGCGCCTTGACGGTTGATCCCCGTCGTGCCACATTGATTGGTAAGCGAATTTATGTATGCGAAGATTTACACAAGCGTGATTATTGTGACGACACGCTAACTTAGATGGGCAAATTGAGTTTCGGTCTAGCTACCCGTTGTTTGATATAGTAAGGTAACAATGTCATGCGGCTTATAATAATTGATATAGCGAAAATACTGCTTTATGCATTGAATACGATATATTGCCGGACTAGCAATACAGGGTCTTATTATTGATATTATGTTCGTGTTTTGGTTTACATAACCATATTCATATAACGATTTTTATTTAATCTATACAACTTTATAAAACGTATTGTATGATGTTTTTAACGACAATGGTTCGTATAATGATTTTGAAGGCGAAAGCCTATATTATGATTTTGATAAGGATTTGTATAAAATGACTTTGGCTATTTTATGGCCTATTACAATGATTTGTACAAAATGATTTTCGGTTATAATTTTATACCGATGTTATATTGATGGATTTTATTAAACTCTATGAATTCACTCGGCGTTATCGCTGACCCTTTTCTTTTAACAAGTTTTGTCTCAGGTACTTGAAGATAATTCTCGGGAAGACAACAAGAATTCATGGCCCGCACTTAAACAATAATTTCCATTCAAATGCTTTGTAAAACTTTGTATGAAATAATATGACTTGGGACCTATGTAAATTTGATATTTATGAATGGAAATGCTTTATTATTAAATGACGCAATTTTTAAGCGTTGTCTATGATGTGAGTAATGTGCTATCCCGTAACACCAACGAGTCTTCCGCTGTATTAAATTGTGTAAATTTTGGGGTGTTACAATTTTTATGCTCAACTTGATGTGGATTATCATGAACAATATTAGTTGTGGTTGGTACCTTACTGACGACATCAGAACCGTAGTAAGAGAGATTAGCAACAAGAGCAGCTTGGGCTGAATGGATGTCATCAAAATCCGAATCAGATGCTTCAAGATCATCTGCTTGATATGCTGCATTAGAAGTAGAGACGACTGCAATGCCTTCATTATCTGCTTCCCCCAGGTCTGCAAGAAATGCTAATTCCTCTGAATATAAAATCTTTCCCTTAGATTGAGCATCAACCAAATACATCTTCTCACGAAACCACGTTGCATCCCTTCTCCTTTTCGGCTGAGTGCATTCCCTAGCCATATGACCTTGTCCTCGACAATTGTAGCAAGTCATAACCTTTTGAGGACCAATAGGGCTTCCATTTCCACTAGCTTGAGAATTCACAGCTTGAGCGTTCACGGTCCTTGTAGTGGGTCCATATGAATTTTGCCTTTCTTGAACGGATCGCACCGTCACTTGACCGTCTTGAATAGTGGCTTGTTGTCGAGGATTTGAAGAAGTACAGAGCTGATTGTTTGTTGGTGGAAAACCTCTAGTAGCAACAAGTTTTGACAAGTAGGCAATGAGATGGTTTAAAACATCCGTTGGCGTATCCTTTGAAGTAAAGACCGGTGCTTGAATTGGTGAAAGTTCATTAGAGTAGAAGGCTTGTGCTTGTGGTGCTTCAATTGGAAAATATCCTTGTTGAGGAGTATAGCCCATTGGAGAAGTGATAGCTTGTGATGGTGATGCCTGATGTGTTAGTTGATGTGGATAAGGCTGTTGAAGAACACTTTGTTGAAATGCTTGATGTGGCATCATTAGCTGTTGATAAGATGATTGTTGTGGTTGCTGATAGGTGTGTTGTGGTGGCTACTGCAAGTATGATGGTTGTTGATAAGTGTAAGCCATGTTTTGTTGGGGAGTCATTTGTTGAGAAGCATACATGGCAAGTGGATCATGAACTTGAGGTGTTGACAACCGAGCCTCGATTACGTGGCATTCGTGTTGTTGAAGAAAAGCTTGAAGTTGATCCACGTTGGTTTGATGCAAATCCTTAGCCAATTTAACAGCCGTCACGTACTTGCTCCATTCAGAAAGGGGAGTATTCGAATACTTGGTGTTTAATCGAAACGTAGGAATTGCCAGGCCATAAATGTTGAGCTCATTCATCAACAGAGTGAATCTCAAATAGTAATCATTGAGAGTCTCCCCGGGGACATAGGCAAACTTATCAAACGTATCATATAGCTTACACTCTCGTTCTTTTTTAGTTAACGAGGTGCCTTGCATTAGTACACGAATTCTATCCCATAACTCTTTGGCAACTTTATGTTTACTGACGAGTTTGTAGACATCTGGAGGAAGGGCTTGGAGAATGTTGTTTGTAGCTTGTTTATCACACTTATCTTGAATCTTAGCATCTCCAGTTAATTCACCCGTTGTGCGAGGACGAGTAACTACACCTTCCGTCACAGTACCATATACCAATGGTCCATTGAGCACCGATGCCCAAATAAGATGTTCATTCTCTTTATTCAACATACATATAAAGTTCCATTCGGGAAGCCCAATCCTCGTACATAGTCTTCACCAACATTGGTGGACGATTATCCGCACACGAGAGAATTGACTTATCCGTATGTGAAGTAAACTCCATTTCGATAAGTTAAAGATTTACAAACGTTGATCGAACAATGAGAGAAAGTAAATGTGTTTGTTGTCGTGTGTAGATGTCAAGAAAAATGTTGAAATCCCCTAAAATATGTTCTCAATAAACCAAAAAATTCCAAGGCAAACAAAAACAAACTTCGCAATGTTCAAAACGAAACTTCGAAATGTTCAAAATCAAACTTCGTAATGTTCACAACGAAACTTCGCAATGTTCAAAACCAAACTTCGCAATGTCTCAATCTAATTCTTCACAATGTCTCACTTCAATTCTTCGCAATACAGGAAATACAACCTTCGTAATAACTAGAAATGGATTCTTCGCAATACCTGTCGCAATAAGCTTTCACAATAACTGTCGCAATAAGCTTTCGCAATACCTGTCATAATAAGCTTTCGCAATACCTGTCGCAATAACAAAACCCTAGCACATTGCGATAGAAAACATTTCGCAATAATAAAAAAGATTCCAACTTCCACTTTTTTCGGATAAAACTCACCCAATTCGAGATTTTAAGTCAAAAAATGATCCAAACACCCTAAAATTTTGTGTTTTTAGCCAAAGTAAATATACCAAATCTATACCACAACTATGTAGATGATTTGTATCAAGATTAAACCATAAAAAACACAAAAAAATTGGATCGAGTGATTTTAAATCAAAATAGACACGAAAATCAAGAACACAAACACATAAACAATACAATCATCCCATGGCTCTTGATACCATTTGTATGATATTGTAAATCTTGCTTAATCTAGAGAGAGAAAGAGATAGAAAGATGGTGAGAACAACACACACACACACACTTAGAGAGAGAAAGTTCTGTAAAACACACTTTACTATATGAAAATAATGAGTGAACCACACCCTCTCCAACTAAGGAGAGGGTTTATATACCAAGCCCATGAGATGGGCTTGGGCTTACAAGTTGGGCCGGCCAAACATGACATGGATCGGGCTTTTCCTTGTTTAACTAATGTAAAGTAACTAGACTACAAGCTACTACTTAATATATTGTCAGAGTGACCGAATCTTCCTAAATATGTAGAAAAGTATTACCAACAGTTGCTAACTATAACATCCAGTAGTTTTGACTAATGTAATATCAATGTTTATAAATAAAAAGGTGATTTTACTAAGAAATTTTTGCCTTTTATTATGATGTATGACTAAATTGTTGAATGTATGAATAATCACTATCTCAATTATCACATACACATATGCCTATATGTTACATACACTATATATATATATATATATATATATATATATATATATATATATATATATATATATATATATATATATATATATATATATATATATATATATATATATATATATATATATATATATATATATATATATATATATATATCAAGTCTGAGCTCTAAAGATAACTATATGTACAAATAATGAATAAGAACAACTCAAATATATCAAAGATACCCTAAATAGCCATAGAAACCCTAGAAATCCCTTATAAACTAATATTTCAAGCAATATAACTATAAAATGACTATGTACTATTATTAAACACTTTATACCAATTCTAATCTACCATATAAAGAAAAGATAAATAATCACAAAACACTAATATTCACTAATCACAAGCTAATTACAAGAAAATGACCTAAAATTAAGATTAGCATATAAAATCCAATCTATAATGAATTAGACTCTAATCTTTTGCAACAAATTATAAAACTCAACTAAGTATCATAATATACTTATACATTTATCTTAAACTAAGTTACAAGTTATTAAAGCATAAAGTACAAGTTTTCAAAGCATAGAACCTTAAGCTTACTTAAATAACCCTAGAATATGATCATCCTATATAAACCCATAAACTAAGAATGTAGAACCTACAGAAGTTATAAACATACTATATAAGACTTAGAATAAGTGTACATTAAGATACAAACCCTAATTACCCAAAATAGAAAGTCATTAGGCTTAATGATATATAAACCCTTATATTAAGAAATCTACATGAAATCATAACCTAGTCTTTAGGACAAGTCTACAAACACTCATAGGAATTCATAAAGGTTATAAGATTATGTTATGACAAGGTACAAGTACCCTAATGCACAAGGTACAAGATTTTAATACATGACTTATAAATTAGTTCAAATTAGGTATTTTCACTCTTTAGACATGTTTACCTAAACTAAACCCTTAAACCAAGTGTAAAAACTCTTTGGACACTTAAGACATAATTTATAGGACCTAAATTAAGTTTAAATGAGTAGATAAGAGGAGGATAATCACAATTACTAAGATTAAACCCTAGATCATTAGAAAACCCTAATCTATAAAAGTATATTTCCCATTTTCACATCAAACCTTTGTTAAACTTCAAACCAAGGACCCAAATCTCTTAAATAAAATGTCTAAACCCTAATTAAGCCTTAATCATTCACTAATAACTTTCCTAAGTCCCTAATCACCAAAAATACAAACCATAAGTTACAAGCCCTAGAAATAGAATTTGGTTTTGGCTCCAAAAGTCATTTTCAAACAATTTCCCTCCATTTCAAGTTCAAAAATCATATATTTAGGACTTCTAAGATATTTTAGGAGTGTGAAAAGTAGGTGACACCTCCTTGCTTGCTACACATCACCATTCTCATCTACATGTTGTCGTGATCCATTTTAAGCCACAAGTAAGGATTAGGACTAAGCTAGAGTCTAAGAACTTATGTAGAGCTTCACTATACTTCATTAGTTATCCATATATCTATCTTACACGTTTATATTCCAAACTTGGAGCCTAAGTGTTGCTAGTACTATAAATAGAATCGTATACCACAACATGAAGACTTGCACCCTGTTTTCTTTGTATCCCCAACCTATTATCCATTTCCACTTCTATAAACGTCTTAGTACATCCTCCAATACCAGAAACCAGGTCTAGAAGGTTGCCATTGAATCCCTTTAAGCTTTGATAGCATGTAGTGTTCATAGTAAGCCATAAGGAGCCATTTTGGAGCTACCTAGGTAATTTCTATACTAAACAAGCTTTGATCTTGTTATAATGAATTATAAGACTTGTTATAATCCCAAAATTATGAATTAAATGAAAGTTATAAGCTAAAGATGTCTTAAAATCCTAGTTTTGTATTTTACATAAAATAATGACTTAAAATCCATTTCAAGAGCTATAATTCTGATAAAATGTTTTTATTATGATTATAAATATGTTTTCAAACTTTGTTTTAAAATCCTAGATCATTTGGTATACTTTTTTGAAGAAGTTATATGATTTTTACAAGTACATGGACCAAAACTTTCATTTTTGAAACTATATGACATTTTGGGCCAAAAGTATCATTTTATGAAAGTTAAAGCTATAATAATAAAAGTTGTAATTTTTGAGACCCTAAGGTTAAAAATTGAAGGATTAAATTGTAATATAATAAAACTATATACTTAAAGGGTTAAAAATGTAATTATGCTAAAATATAACTATCAGGACTATTTTTGCCAATATTAAAACTAAAGAACATAAAATATAATAAAATATAATGTATCATGTTAGAGGGAGCTTTGTACAAAGAGGTTTCATCTGGATATTACGTTCTGACTGAGTGGTTGGCTTTACGATTTAAAATGCCCTCGCTCCTCAAACGTTTATAAAATGGCTTTTAAGTATAATGGCCCGAACAATGATACTATAATAATAAAATACAAAGAATCAAAGAATAAATACAAGAAATAATAAAAGAATGAACTCAGAGAGTATGACTTGATATATCTATATATTGTGAGTTAACTTAGATATTGTGAGAAGGTTGTGATTGGGTATAGCTGATTTAATCAAGACTCTCTAGGCTAAGGTGAGTTCATAGCCTCACTTTTAAATGTTTTATAAATGATTTGAAAACCCGTGAGGGGGATATATGCTAAAAATGTAATACAAGTGTTCTTGTAAGCTGACTATATTAATATTGACACTACGTTTACTAGTTGCCGTTAAGCCCCTTTTTAATTGTGGATCGCTAATCATTTAATGAGCGCTAATATTGTAAATAGTACTATTGGAGACTGAGATCTCCTATCTGGGCAAGTCGCACTTGCTAGCAGCTAATGGTTCCTACCTAGGCTAAACAGATATGCTTTATTTTACATTTAGGATAGTCCGGCAAGCTTCCTACTTAAGGGCAAATTTGTTGGGTTTTCCTGATAATGTCTAGTTGCGAGGTCATGAGCTAATGCAATATGAATTGATGAAATTTAAAAAGTTGGGTGTATAATAATGTAGTCCTGGAGTCGTACTTGTATTCAAATATTGTTTAAAAACCAATGAATTCGCTCAACCATTGTGTTGACTTTAAGGCATATATTTTAGGTGAATGAGGACTGGCGGGCTGCGGATGGTGGTGTCTTGAATAAAGTTGTCATTCTAGAAAATAAAACTAGATCTTTGGGAAAAACCTGTGTTGTACATTATTGTATAGTTGTTTTTATTAACTCTGAGTAAATGAATGATGACGTTAATATGTATAAAAATGTTTTTAAGCATTTTCTATTATTATGACTATGATACTTTGATAGTAGTACTCCAAAAATTAGCTTCCGCTGCTATATGGTAAAATAGGGGTGTTACAGATTGGTATTAGAGCTCATGGTTATAAAGAATAAGTTTTTCTTAAACTATAACTAATAATTTAAATTCAAGATCATCAGCCATCATCAGCGTCAGTGCAAGATTTTTATTTCTTTTAGATAAAATATCTTATGTTATTATATTATATAAACTATAAGAATGTCTACTTCCACCTATATTCTCATCTCCGATGATGATGATGAAAGAGAAATTCCGATGTTCACTCCATCTCCTACATATGTTCGTGTTTCGAATTTGTCTTGTTACGATACTCCTGAAGTACAAGAATATTTCTCACATCAAACTGAAGTGATGAATAGTGTACCTTCACCTACGTCTCAATTTATATTACCTGAAGATCTGTATTCGTCTCCCAATCGAAGTCGTGAAGAACCTTATGAAACTAAGGAAGACTCTAGAGCATGGATTGTGGAAAAGCACGACAAGCAATTGTCCATCATTGCTAGTCATCTTGATGCAATATCCCTTGAATCTTTTAGATTAGTAGAAAGGAATATTAGGAATCTGATAAGAGGAATGAAGGAGATTGAAGAGCATATTAGTCAATTGGAATATAAATGGAGGTTTCTCGACGCCATAATATTAGACTGAATATAAGGATGCATGCTCATGAGATGAATATGACAAGATAGAGAAAAAGAATACTGAACTGAAAGAAGGACTTACGAGGACTGGGCTTAATTTAGAATTACTCATCGATGATCTTAAAACAACTCAACAATCTGACTCTGGATATATTTTAGACAGAATTGAGGAGATCAAAATGGGAAATTAAGCTTAGAAATCTAGTTTCAGTTTGTAAGATATGTACAGTTTTTCTTTAAGTAACAGAGATGCTTATCGTGTACATATAAACGATAAGTTGTTCATAAATAAAAGAAGTGTGCGTTGTTCTCAAAAATTTCTTGTTATCTTATTTAAATCTTTATCGTCATTCATATTATGAGTTCTCATAAATGAATTAGAAAATTTTATCGTCATTCATGTTATGAATCCTCACATATGAATGACCGAAAGAATTAAGAATACTCTATGATATAATAATAAATTCCATACTCCACGTATGAGAATTTAAAAGAAAAATCATTCTTATCGAGTATTATTATGTTGGTAGGATGGCTCATACGAGAGCATCGACATCTACGACAATAAATAAGACACTTGAAGAAATAAGGCAATTGGTTGCTGAGAGTGTGACTGCAGCTTTGCAAGCACAAGCCGCCAATGTAGCTAGCGCAAGTAATGGAAATGCTGCTAGGAGATAAGTTCCGATAGAGAAAAGATATACTTACAAGGATTTCATGAACTGTCAGCCTTTTAACTATAAAGGATCTAAAGGAGCTGTTGGACTTATTCGCTGGTTCGAGAGAACTGAATCAGTATTTGTTCGCAGTGACTATTCTGAAGATTGTAAAGTGAAATTTGCTACGGGTACGCTGATAGAAGAAGCTTTGTCTTGGTGGAATGCTTATGCACAATCCATTGGGATAGAACAAGCTTATCAGACTCCCTGGAATGAATTTAAGAATCTGCTAGTTAAGAAATGTCGTCCCTTATAAAAATGATGATAGATTAATAAATGAGATGGAAAATGATATGAGTTTTAGAGAGAAAAAGTAGTGAGATAAAGTAGAGAGGAGGAGAGGATTAACTTGTAGAATCTTTGATTAAGAAAGTGATTAGAGTACAAAATGATTATCCCACCCTCCTAACATGCTAGGAGGGTAGTATATATAGTCCACCCACATGCGGGCTTTAATGGACTATATATTGGGCCGGGCTTGACGTTTGGACTTTAATTAGTTTAAATCCAAGCCCGTAAACCACGACTAATAAACTACTTATTACAACGTTCTAATTAAAGTTACAATAGAAACCTATGACCGAACATTCTTGTTTGACTCAATATTTTGAGGCTAACAATCTCCCCCAATGTGAGGTCATTCCTCTTCGATATTTGGAGTCCAATGGAGATTAATGAATTTCGTCATATATGAGTCTTGAACGTGTAACAGTAGTTTTGTTCCTTCATGTTGTGATCTTTGAGCCTTTATCATTGTCTTTCGACTTTGTCTTTTATCTTGAGATCTTTAAATCATCCTTGACTTGTCTTTGCCATCTTGCGATCTTGTGTCTTTATCCACATGCTCACACTTTTAATTGTTGAATAAGTCTTTGGGCATGAATATGTGGTTTTGAATCTTTGACTTTGCTGAGTACACCGTGACGACACCTTCTCGAGACAAAACATAGACACGGACTGATTGGCTTTGACATTTGTCCTAAATCGGTAGCATTTTACCACCGGTCGGTGAAGACCGTTATATGATATTAAATACCGTACCTGTGATTAGGTAGATTCAATTAAGAATCTCCTTGACAAGATTTCGCGGCTGTACTAGCCGTTCTCTTTACTCGACCGT
The DNA here is from genome assembly GCA_025667525.1 of Glebionis coronaria. Lineage (NCBI taxonomy): Eukaryota > Viridiplantae > Streptophyta > Magnoliopsida > Asterales > Asteraceae > Glebionis > Glebionis coronaria. The sequence continues at coordinate 52,504,915 of CM046876.1, forward strand.
CTCAAAGCAAGAATGTGAACATAAAGAGTGAATCAATTGGATAAATATCCGCCAGATTAAAGTCGTCAATTCAAATTCCTGGAACAAGTTTGATTCATTAAGAATCTTACCATTGTTGCTTTCCAGTTGACACAAGTTTGATTCATAAGAATCTCACAAGTCACCTACCGTAGCGCTGTTAGATGTTGACGCTAGAAGGATTTCCATTCGTCCCTGTGAATATTAATGAATATCATTCTGAATGTTCTGGCAAGACCATACAGATATTGCGTAGAAACCTGAAACGAGTTTGAATCAATTCAGGATCAAACCACTGTTGCTTTTCAGTTTTACATATGTTCAATTCATAAAGAATCTTGCATATTGTAGAAACTAGAAGGGGGTTGAATGTTTCTTATATTTACTTGTTAAAATATGGTTTCCAAATATCCTTTTTCAAAAACTTAGGCTTGAGGAAATATGTGAAATCTTCTTATACACAATATGAACAATGATAGTGTAGCTAAACTAATACTAACAAAAATATATCCACAAAGAATAAAGAATGATAGTGTAGCTAATCTAATACTAACACATGTATATGCAAAAAGAATAAAGAATGTAAAGAGTTAAGGGTAAAGAAAGATCAAACCGAACACAAAGGATTTATAGTGGTTCGGCAACGAAGCTCACTTTTCGTTCCTACTCCACTCCTCGAGTACTCCTTACTCGAGAGTTCACTACACAACAAGCTCCTTATGGTGGAGAAAACCGTACACGTCGCTTAACCAATTTCCGACTCTAAGCTAAAAGTCGAGCCCTAATTGTAGCTAGGACCAATCTACACAACTATACTTAGTACATACACAACTTCCAAATAGACACAACTACTTGGATCTTCACAACTATGACACAACTACAAGTATATAAAATTTGATCTTCAATGGATCTTTGGTGGTGGACTCAACACTTCACTAGGATAGTGTTCTTCTCTTTGCACTTGGAGAGGAAGGGATGGAAGAACAAGATTCACTTCTTAAACAAGTAATAATCAAACAAATGATCAAAGATTTGAGTGATTAAAGAAGGGGTTTGAATCTGGAAATGAATGTGCAAAAGAGGTGAGGTGAAAAGCTGAGAGTGGTCCACTATTTAAAGGATAAAGGAGCCAACGGCTATATCTGCCCGCGGTACCTTATCACAGCCCGCGGTACCTTATCGATAAGGTACCGCCTAGGCGCTAAGGTACCGCCGGACTAGACTCCGCTCCTTTTTGTCCTTTAGTGGTGGAGGTCTTATCTGGGTATAAAAAATATCCTGAAAGGATATTCTTAACAGAATAAGAATATGCCATTTTCAAATTTCAAATAATTAATTTAATAAAACATTTTCTTAAAAATAAAGTTTAATAAAAACTTGTCACATTTAATAAAAAGTGAGTTTTAAGAAAAGATTAAATCACTTGATCACATGATTAAGGTTAGTACTTGTTTATCCATACCTTAAGTGAAAATGGGTAAAATGAAACATACTTGAACTCAAGAATTCGTTTTTCGTTATTTTCGTAAATGCTTGTTTTTACATATTGTCGTAATCAAAACCAAGCGAGACCGAAAAATGCAAGTAACGTTTTTAGCCATTATTGCATTAACAATCTCCCCATTTTTGATTCCGACAATACATAAACTCAATCACACAAAAACAAGATTTTCGAAGACGAGTTTATTCATTTCTCCCCCTTTGTCGAAGCAAAAAGGTTGCGTAAGCCGGTGTTGAAGAAACGGACTTTGCAAAGACTCCCCCTTGGTGCTTACTCCCCCTAGCTTGGGGCACCGGGGAATCGAGATATGGTGACAAGCTACATAGAAGCGTTAGTTGAACAAAAGAAACAACCAACAATATATAGCAATAGGTCACATAAAGAAAATTAAAAGAGAAGAAAAACACAAAGACAAAGATCCAAGATAGGTTACTTTAGAAACATCATACAAAGAAGTATGAAAAAAAAGAAACAAGCCAAAAGCATAAATGTAATCTTAGTTATTCTAGAATTCTAATATTTTCTTGAATTTGGTGTCTTGAGGATAAGCAATCAATGCTTATATGAAAGACAAGGTAATAGCGGAGGGTGGTGGTGGTGGCTTGTTGGAGATCTCATAATCAAAGTGAAGAGGAGGCTTGATTAAGAGACTCTTGATGTAGCTCAACTCCTCATAGATGTGTGCCATAGCAAGATGTTGATATTGACAACAATGAAAATATGTTCCATGGTGCATGACATTATCATGAGAAGGAGGAAGAACACTAAAGGGTGGTGGTGGAAGAAAGGAAGTTCCACAATCAACATTCTTGGTAGGAGAAATGTGATTAAGAGTGTTCTTGGGTGGGTTTGGATTGAAAGCAATTGGAGAAAATGGAGGAGATTCAAGGCTTTCATTGGGAGAATAAGACATTTTGGATGTGAAGTAATGCAAAATGCTTATGGTTCAAATAGGGAAGGCTTAGGGTATTTTTGGGGTGGTCAAAGGGTTTGAAACAAAGATTCTCAAAAAAGTTGGAGCAAATCTGGAGTTTCAGACAAAAACCCGAAAAAGGAAGGCCACTGTAGGCGGTTCCTTATCTATGGCGGCGGTACCTTATCAATAAGGTACCGCGGTTCACATATGGAACCGTCTGCAGAAGCATGGTTTGGTGTTTGGAGAAAGATTTTTCAGCAAATCTTATTTTTCTAGTCTAACTTATCATAGGGATATGCTTAAAAGCAAGGATAGACAAAGAAAGCATATGCAAACTTACCAAATAGAGATTTGACCAAAATACATGGATAAAAAAAATCAATGTAGGAGGTGTGTAAGACAAGACCTTAAGTCATGACACAATGATCCTCCATGATTCAATCTTGTTCTTGCTATGTTTGAGAGAATCATACATATGAATTATGTAAGCTCTACATTAATAGCGAGAATCTATGAAAAATCGTTTTTAGATTGAATTAACAATGTCAAACGAATTTCTCAACCATTTTCGAAAGAGACTTTGAGAGTTTTGAAGAGGAGAGGAGAAGATTTTTCAAAAGGACTCAAGGACTCAAAACGGTAATAGAAAACACACAAGAAGAAAAGAATTTAAGAAAGATGTTCCATTAATCATAGACCTAAACGCAAGTAATTAAAAGGTTCCCTCTTAAGTGGCTTAGTAAAGATATCGGCTAAGTTGTCCTCGGAGGGCACCTTTTCAATAGTAATGTTCCCCTTTTGAACATTATCCCTAAGGAAATGGTGTCTAATTTCTATGTGTTTGGTTCGCGAATGTTGCACGGGATTCTTGCTTAGGTCTATAGCGCCTTTATTATCGCACATGAGGGAACATCATCAAGAGAAATCCCGTAATCAACAAGCGCTTGCTTCATCCATAGAGCTTGTTGGCATGCTTTTCCGGCACTCACATACTCGGCTTCCGTGGTGGATATCGCAAGAGCGGTTTGTTTCTTGGAGAACCAAGAAGTTAAACAACAACCCATGAAGGTACAAACTCCACTAGTGCTTTTCCGGTCCACATAGTCTCCCGCATGATCCGAGTCCGCGTAGACAATGGTTTCTACGCCGGTCCCTTTAGGATACCATAATCCTAAATGTATAGTTCCTTTAATGTATCGGAAGATACGCTTAACCGCTTCAAGGTGAGAGGTTTTGGGAGCCTCTTGGAAGCGAGCACAAAGGAAAACACTAAACATGATATCCAGTCGACTTGCCGTTAGGTACAACAAACTACCAATCATACCTCTATATTTGGTGTTGTCTACCGACTCACAATCATCATCTACGGTGAGTTTAGTATCCGAGGCCATAGGGGTCTTCATTGGTCTAGATTCTTCTAATCCAAATTTCTTTAGCATTTCTTTAGCGTACTTAGATTGACTAAAGAAAATGCCATCGTCCATTTGTTTAATTTGAAGTCCTAAAAAGAAGTTAAGTTCTCCCATCATACTCATTTCAAACTCATCATGCATGATTTTGGCAAAGTCATCACACAATTCTTGACAAGTTGAGCTAAATATAATGTCATCAACATATATTTGTACGATTATGAGGTGAGAACCTTTCTTCTTTGTAAAGAGTGTATTGTCTACCATTCCCACGGTATACTCATGTTTAACAAGAAACGCTTTAAGTCTATCATACCAAGCTTTGGGTGCTTGTTTGAGTCCATAAAGTGCTTTCTTAAGCTTGTAAACATGGTCCGGTTCTCAAAATCAATGAAGCCGGGAGGTTGAGCCACATATACCTCCTCATTGATCAAACCGTTAAGAAATGCACTCTTTACATCCATTTGTTGAAGCTTAATATCTAAGGCACAAGCGTAGGCTAAAAGGATTCTAATTGATTCTAATCTAGCTACCGGTGCATAAGTCTCGTCATAATCAATCCATTCTTGTTGATTATAGCCTTGAGCTACAAGTCTAGCCTTGTTACGAGACACAACACCATTCTCATCTAGCTTATTCCTAAATACCCATTTGGTTCCTATAATGGTAGAACTTCTAGGTGGAAGAACAAGTTCCCAAACATCATTGGCAACGAATTGATTCAATTCTTCTTGCATCGCAATGACCCAACTCTCATCCGTCAAAGCTTCTTTAACATTCTTTGGTTCAATCAAGGAGACAAAACAAAAGAAGTTGCTTTGGTTTTGGACTTGAGATCTTAGGGTCCTTTGATTTAAGTCACCAATGACATTATTGAGAGTATGATCCCTAGACTCCTTAATGTTTACTTCCTTTTCAACACTAAGGTCTTCAACTCCTATTTTTATAACCTCTTTGGCTTTAACTACTTCTAATTCATCCAAGTCATCATCAACCAATGGTGGTGTCTTGGGTGAAGGAGGGGTTTCATCAAAGGTTACATTGAGTGATTCTTCAATAACCCCTGAGGTTCTATTTAGGACTATGTAGGCTTTACTAGTTTGGGAATAACCTAAAAGGATACCTTCGTAAGACTTTGGGTCAAACTTGGTAAGGTAGTCTTTGGTGTTGAGGATAAAGCACTTGCTTCCAAACACCCTAAAGTATTCTAATGAGGGTTTCTTACCTTTAAGAATCTCATAGGGGGTCTTTCCTAGGAAAGGTCGAATAAGAATTCGGTTGAGAATATAAGTTGATGTATCCACGGCATTGCACCAAAACTTTTGAGGCAAAGATTGCTCGTTTAACATCGTCCTACTCATCTCTTGGAGGGTCCTATTCTTCCTTTCAACTACCCCATTTGATTGTGGAGTGCGAGGAGCCGAGAAGTTATGGGTAATACCATGAGCTTCACAAAAGGCACCAAATTGCACTTCATTATCAAATTCCCTACCATGATCCGTCCTAATAGAAACAATTGAACATCCTTGTTGATTTTGAATTCTTCGACTAAAAATTTCGAAGTGATTGAAAGCTTCATTCTTAGATGCCAAAAATCTAGTCCAAGTGAATCTAGAATAGTCATCAACTATAACTAGGGTATAAAGGTTACCTCCATAACTCCGTATGGCGGAAGGTCCAAAGAGATCCATATGTAGGAGCTCTAAGCACCGAGAGGTCGAAACCAAATTCTTGGCTTTGTGACTTGAGTGAACTTGCTTTCCAACTTTGCAAGCATCACAAAAGTGACTATCAAACTTAATCTTGGGGAGGTGTCTTACCAACTCCTTAGAGACTAAAGATTGAATTAAACGCATATTAGCGTGACCTAATCTCCTATGCCAAAGAGTAGAACTATCATCTATAGTCACAAGACATATGTTGTCTTTTGACTTCTTATTAACCTTCATGACATAAAGTCCATGCTTTCTAACACCTTTTCCAATGACTTTTCCATCTTTTACGATTTCACTGTCATGTTCCGAAAAGATGACCTTACACTTATTATCACAAATTTGACCTGTACTTAAAAGGTTAAAACCTAAGTTATCTACGTGCTCAACATTTTCAATGGTCATGGAGTCAAGAGAAACCGTACCTTTGCCAATGATATTACCACGTAGACTACTAGCGAATGTGACGTTACCTCCATCATATGCTTTGTAGTGCGAGAACAAACTTCGATTACCCGTCATGTGTTTAGAACATCCACTATCCTTAATCCACTCATCGGGCTCCAAATTAATTCCCAAGCATATCTAGGTAACAACACACAAGATCAAACATTTGGTCCCCAATATCTCATGGGTCCAAAATTGTTAGTTCCAAACATCCCTTGCATATGGTTGGGATGCATGAATGAGGAGGGGATTCCCCATGGAGAACAAAATGGAGGAGGGTAGTAATTCATGTAACCATTTTGTTGTTCATTACTTCTCCTAGGTGTGTTTGATCTAGGTTTGGAGTTATTATTATTCCTTCTAGGTGGTGGAGTTTTACTTCTAGGTCGTGAGTTGTTTTAATTATCTCTTGTAGGCGTTGTCGTTCTACTTCTAGGCTTAGATCATTCTGTACTCTAGGTGGAGTAGAAGATAGTCTAGATAAACTTCTATTTCCCATGAGAGGTTTACTTAACGGCTTATAGAACTTACCAATAGCATTTTCGTCAAGTATGGGTAATTGTACCTTATTAACAGTAAGATGCTTTGGTTTTTCATTTAACTTAGATTTTTCAGAAAGTTCAGAATTTTCACAAAACTCAACTTCTGGCCGCGGTACCTTATCTATGGTCGCGGTTCCATAGTGATAAGGAACCACGCCATACGATGTGGAACCGCGTCCAGAGGGTGTTTTCTGTGAAAACCTGACTTGTTTTTGTTCACTAGTTGAAGCTTCATTTGAGTTAAAACCTAGACCAAGTTTTTCCTTAGAATGAACTTGTTTGTTTAACATATCATCAAGAGCACTAGTACCTTTCATGAACTTTTCCAATTTAATGGAGGTGCTCTTGAGATCATCATTCTCTAATCTAAGTTTCTCACAAATTAAGCAACCTAAATCAACCTCTTTGTTTTTCTCAAGTTTAGCCAATTTCTCCCTAAGTTCATTGATCTCATTTTCAAGCTTAGTTTTGGTTGATTTTAAGGTTTTATTCTTTTCTATGAATATAAGACTAAGTTTGTGTAAGCTATCATATTTGCCTTTAAATTCAATATCATCTAAAGTGGAACTATCATTGCTATAATATTCGGTTTCGGAATGTACCTCTTTAGAAGTGTGAGCCATAAGACATTTCTCCTCTTTGCGGTTGTCATCATCATCTTCACCGCTATCGCTCCAAGCGCCACTAACGAATGCCGTGTGGTTCTTATCACGAGCGGGCTTTGGACAATCACCAATGAAGTGATTTGGATCACCACATCTAAAGCAATTCCTATCACCTTTTTTGTTCTTGACAAACCGATTCTTTGACAATGGTTTCTTGTCATAGTTTGGTTGCCTAACGTGTTGACCTCGTCTCTTGAAGAACTTCTTGAAATCTCTCACCGCCAATGCATACTCCTCGTCATCACTTTCCGAGGAACTTTCATGGTCACTTTGTGCCTTCTTGGCTTTAAGTGCAAGAGATTTCCTTTCACTCTTGGTTTTTACTAATTCCGAGTCCTTCTAAATTATCATCTCGTGAACCTTCAAGTTTCCTATGAGTTCATCGAGTGATAAAGTTGAGAGATCTTTCGACTCTTCAATAGCCGTGGCTTTTGCTCTCCACTTTGGATGTAAGGCCCTTAGAAACTTCCTAACATTGTTCTTGCTAGAAAAACCTTCATCAAGTGCTTTTAGACTAGTAATAATGGTGTTAAATCTAGCAAATGCACTATGAATAGTTTCATATTCTAAGATTACAAATTGTTCATATTGTTGGACAAGAAGATCGATTTTACTTTCTTTGACTTGGCTATTACCTTGGTGGGTTACTAAAAGAGTGTTACAAATATCTTTAGCGGTTTCACACATAAAAATTATTTCATACTCTTTCTTAGGCAAAGCATTATAAATCACCATTTTAGCCTCATTATTTTTTGAAAGTTTCTTTTTAGTATCATCATTAGCTTTGTCAAAAGTGACTAATTCTTTTGTTTTAGAAACTTCATTAAATTGAAAGGGTAAAAATCACCATTGGTAATAACATGCCAAAGATCTAAATCTTTTGATTTCACATAAGTTTCAAATCTATTTTTCCAATAAATAAAACTATCGGTTTCAAAAAGTGGTGGTCTTTGCATAGATTGCCCTTCTAGGTACTTGTTGGAATCCATAGATCGATTCAAGTTTTAAAATACAATATACTTTAAAAATTCTTGAGCAACCCGCTCTGATACCAATTGTAGAAACTAGAAGGGGGGATTGAATAGTTTCTTATATTTACTAGTTAAAATATGGTTTCCAAATATCCTTTTTCAAAAATTTAGGCTTGAGGAAATATGTGAAATCTTCTTATAAACAATATGAACAATGATAGTGTAGCTAAACTAATACTAACAAAAATATATCCACAAAGAATAAAGAATGATAGTGTAGCTAATCTAATACTAACACATGTATATGCAAAAAGAATAAAGAATGTAAAGAGTTAAGGGTAAAGAAAGATCAAACCGAACACCAAGGATTTATAGTGGTTCGGCAACGAAGCTCACTCCTCGTTCCTACTCCACTCCTCGAGTACTCCTTACTCGAGAGTTCACTACACAACAAGCTCCTTATGGTGGAGAAAACCGTACACGTTGTGACAAATCTAACATTTCCAGGTAGTAAAATATTTTCTCGTATAATGTTTTTAAACTTATTTTTGTGTTGGTTGACGAACTCACAATTTACGGATTTAAATTTGGGCTTACGTGCATAATTTGGCGTCTTTTACGACTAAACCGGAAACCTTAGGATTACGTATTTACGTTTTTGAACTCCGTTTTTGATGAGACAATTTTTATTGGATTCGTTTTGTGACGATGATTCATAATTTATAAAAACGTTTTTCGTAAAACGACCCGAGGGCACGCAAATCGAGAAAACTAGAATCGAGAAATACCCGTAAACTAGTGAGATGGGACAAAACACTTTGCCCCATCCCACTAGCTTATATGGGACGGCAAAAGACACCACCACACATAGGTGGCACAAGTTTTAGCTAAGCTTGCACAAGTGTAAGCTTATGCTTACACTTTAAGCTAACTACTTCCACCACTAAACAAAACTAGCTAATGGTTTTCACTTCTACCATTTCTATCCATGCAATTCACTCTCAAACTCTCTCTACTTCCACCCTTGTGCCGTCCCACATCAAACAACAAACACCATTCTTGATCTTTTCTAGCTACAAACCACATGTTTACTAGTCCTATTAAGGTGTTTCCTTGAAGCCTTGATCATTTGGTGGCCATATAACCAACTTTGGAGGTGATTTGCTTGTGTCCGGGCTGATTTTCCAACATATGATCTTGATATTTGATGGTCTTGGAGATACTTGTTGTGTTCATCAAGTTCTTGCCTTCCTAAAACAAGAAATCCACTTGGATTGGTAAAGAAGATCATCCTCTACATTTTTCTCTTATTATTTTGTAAAGAACAAATGTATTTTCTTTCATTTTGTATATGTATATGATGTATATATGATGATAAAAATGTTGTGTGGGGATCAAGTGTTGATAAACATGCTTAAAAATGATGATAACCATAAGAAATGAAGCTAAAATCATGACTAATTAGTTGGCTGTATAAAAACAGTAGATAACTAAATGATGAACTGATAAAAATGCATGGTTTGATCTATTTACAGTAAAGTAGATGATGTTATACACATGTGAGAGTTGGCCATGCAATGGAATCAAAATAATGAGTGAGATATGATCAAAACAAGTTAGGTGGTACAATCTGAATAAGCAGTTTTGTAGGGACTGTTACGACAACTTAGACTCAAATTGGGCAGTAGCTATAACTAAGTTATATGTAGCACATATTATGAAGAAGTTGTCATCCAAAAATGAGCTTCTAAGTCATTGTATAACTCTAGATATGGTAAAAATGGTAAACATGAAGTTAAAAATCAGATTTTGGAAATAATGTTTATTATTATTATATAAGCACTCACTTTATAATGTATAAAATGTAAAATACAAACCCACTAACTTATAAAACTTATTTATATAAATGTATAAAAGGTTAATTAAATGGGTAAATTATATAAATGGTGGTAAAAATAATATTTGTAAGTAATAAAAACTATAAACTTGATTTTTACGACTTTTTCGGCTATCGCCGTGAAATTAACGTTTTTCATCAAATAAAACTTAGACGACCAAACCCGTCTAATGTAAAGTTTATAAAAGTTATATACTGATGTATAAGTAACTAAGACAAGTAAAAACCGATAAAACCCTAACTATAAGAATTACGGACATTTACGAGCTAACTAAACCTATTAGACTAATAATTGGACTTAATAAGATAAATACTTGTAAAAAGAATTTTTTGGGCTTAACCCATTAGGGCCCAACATGAAAAGTATATATACTGATCATATAGGTATAAAATGGGTAAAAACAAGTTAAAGAATTTATAAAAGACTTAATGAACTTAAAATAGGTAAAATCGGTAAAACTAGTGAACTAGTAAGACGATACTAAAACGTAAACGCTAAAATGAGTAAATGAGGATTTATAAACCCACTTGATCATCATCATATGTGCAAAATCATATATATGTATATTGTTATTTTATAAAAGTCATTGGACCGAGTCTAAGACCGATTATTATTTATATAGATTTCCGTGACCGAAGCACGCCCGTAGCCGATAATCCGCCTTTCATTAACAACGTGAGTTCATAGCCTCGCACTCTTTTAAATGTTTTATAAAATGATTTGTAAACCCGCGAGGGAGATAACATGCTAGATTTTTATAAAAATAGAACACAAGTAGTCCCGATTGTATGCTTAATGATATGGACCCGAATGATGCTATGACCCTATATTCGAGACTAAAAGGATTATTAGTAGTTAGGTTATGTCACTTAAAGTCCCATTAGCATGAATTGTGAACTACCGGGATTTGGTAGACGCTTATGCATTTGATAGTACTATTTGGGGACGATCACCCCAGTTCACGCCTTGACGGTTGATCCCCGTCGTACCACATTGATTGGTAAGCGAATTTATGTATGAGAAGATTCCATAGCGTGATTTTTGTGACGACCCGCTAACTTAGATGGGCAAATTGTTTGTCGGGTTCGCGGCCCGCTGTTTTCACAGTAAGGTAACAATGTCATGTGGCTAATAATAATCCTAATACAATATAAGACATAAATAATAAAAGATAACGACTCTATTACGATGAATATATTACCTATCATGGTAATATAGAGACTACGGTCTCATGGACGGTTTCAGATGTATACTTGATTTATATATTGCCTGACTAGCAATATGTGGACTTACTTCCGATATTATACTTGTGTTCTGATTTTAAATGATTGTAAATGATTGTTTTATATAACGGTTTTCATTAAACTCTATGAATTCACTCGGCATTCGCTGATATGATTTTTGCATGATTTTTTATCTCAGGTGCTTGAAGGTAATCCGGATGGAGATCGACTCTGATGGCCCACACTTAATATTAAAAATGTTCATTCGATCTGTGTTTTGTAAACTTAATGACCTGTATAATTTGGGACCTGTTGTACACTTTTAAACCTTTTTATCGAATGAATGTTTGTTAAACCTTGTACAACCATTTTTATGTGTTGTCTATGATTGGAGTTATTGTGCTATCCCGTAACACTCTGAAAGACCCTTCCGCTGTACCGATACGAAAAATGAGAGTGTTACACACGTCGCTTAACCAATTTCCGACTCTAAGCTAAAAGTCGAGCCCTAATTGTAGCTAGGACCAATCTACACAACTATACTTAGTACATACACAACTTCCAAATAGACACAACTACTTGGATCTTCACACCTATGACACAACTACAAGTATATAAAATTTGATCTTCAATGGATCTTTGGTGGTGGACTCAACACTTCACTAGGATAGTGTTCTTCTCTTTGCACTTGGAGAGGAAGGGATGGAAGAACAAGATTCACTTCTTAAACAAGTAATAATCAAACAAATGATCAAAGATTTGAGTGATTAGAAGGGGTTTGAATCTGGAAATGAATGTACAAAAGAGGTGAGGTGAAAAGCTGAGAATGGTCCACTATTTAAAGGATAAAGGAGCCAACGACTATATCTACCCGCGGTACCTTATCACAGCCCGCGGTACCTTATCGATAAGGTACCGCCTAGGCGCTAAGGTACCGCCGGACTAGACTCCGCTCCTTTTTGTCCTTTAGTGGTGGAGGTCTTATCTGGGTATAAAAATATCCTGAAAGGATATTCTTAACAGAATAAGAATATGCCATTTTCAAATTTCAAATAATTAATTTAATAAAACATTTTCTTAAAAATAAAGTTTAATAAAAACTTGTCACATTTAATATAAAGTGAGTTTTAAGAAAAGATTAAATCACTTGATCACTTGATTAAGGTTACTACTTGTTTATCCATAACTTAAGTGAAAATGGGTAAAATGAAAAATACTTGAACTCAAGAATTCATTTTTCGTTATTTTCGTAAATGCTTGTTTTTACATATTGTCGTAATCAAAACCAAGAGAGACCGAAAAATGCAAGTAACGTTTTTAGCCATTATTGCATTAACACATATGACCTACTGTAGTGCTGTTTGATGTTAACACTGGAAGGATTTCCACTCATCATTTTGAATACTAAATAGTATCACTCTGAGTGTTCTAGCAATATCACAAGGATATAGCGTAGGACTCTCTTGATCTTCATCCGTGTGTCCTAACGAGATTTGATTGATCTCTGGCTCTAGACTCAATTTGTGCACTTTTATTGGTCGGAGGCTGGAGCAGATGCCACCTATTCAATATCAACTATCTCGGAGTGAGAAAGTCAATAGAAGTCGTGTTGATCTCCGTGACAATAAAACAAACTTCTTTTGAGAGAAGCCTGAGTAGCTAGGAAAGGGTTGTGCTTCATATCACTGGGTCCATGATGAGTTTGTCTTCATGATGAGTTGACCCAGTTTCTGCCTAAGTTGTATGGAGGGCTTCTTTCTTTAGACCCTTTATCCTTACATTTCTTTTTCATTCTTCAACCCCTTCAATGCTTACTAAGACATCATTAATAGCACCTTGTTGTGATTGTTCCAGTGCTATCATCAGTACTTAGTCGACATTCAACTTTGTTCACATTCTACTCCATCTTTCCTAAGGAATTATAATAATCTATTGGATTGTCCCTGGAAAGATCCCTCCGGTTCTGGTTGGATCATAGGACTTAAACCTAACCACCCTTATGACACCAATAACGTCGTGAATTAAATATGTTGTGGGTATTAGATCGTAACCATGAAAACCACTTTAAATTCTAACAAAGTGTTTGGAAAACATTTAACACCTTGCTAGTTTTGTCGTTTCAGAAATACCCCCCCTTCACATGTGCATCGATAATCGAAAGTGTTTCGCACATGTAGGTAAGAGTTAAAGTGCTTGAGTCTTATATAAGATCACATTTTAATCACATTTTCTCCCCTATCTCTAATATATAAAATCTTTTAATATTAGAGATACCAAATTTGATTAAAATATATTTTGAAAAATAGTCTTGAAAATCTTCGGGAGAAAGATGTGTTAATCTTTTGCATGAAGTTGAATTGCTCCCCCTCAAAAATTGATCCAATGGAATTGTCATTACGAGGATTTGATCCACATTAAACTTTTAAGGATAGGAGTTGTTGAACACACAATTTTTGAAAGATTTTGAATATCATTGAGAAATTCTTGAAAAAATTGTGTTCGACGCTTTTTGAAAAATCAATTCTTTTTGACGAAAAGGTTTTTCTAAAGCATAAACTTGAGTTCGCAGACTTTGAATGTCTTGATGAATCCACTCAAGTGTAAGAAGATTTAACTTCTTTTGCTAAGGGTAAGAGTACAAAAGCGTACACTCCCCCGTGAATTTAGATCCGGGTTGCAATCTGAAAGTGATTACAAGCCATTGTGTTGAGCTCAAAACGTTGAATGTTTTGTGACAAGCTCAACCCGTGATAGATTGCTCTACCCGTTAGTTAGGATAAGTTATCTTTAAAGATACACTTTCCTTTATTTGAAGTTCGAGTTACAGTCTGACATTTAACTGTAAGTCGTTTACATGAGCTTAAAAACTTTGAATATTTTTAATGAGAGCTCATGACCGAGAAAATTTATTTTCCCGTTGTTAAGGATAAGTTATCATTCGTGATCAACTTTCCTTTCTTGGAAGTACGAGTCACAATCTGAGGTAATTGTAAATCATTGATGTAGAATATTGATAATCAATGAATCTATGAAGGGGTTTATTGATATCTAGAGAGAGAAAGTTAGAGAGAGAAAGTGAGAGAAACTATGTGAATTTTATTAATATGGAAAACAAGAAATGACAACAACCAACCCCTTTCCTTAGTGGAAAGGGGTATTTATAGTCCAAGCTAAACATTGGGCTTGGGCCGGTCCATGACAAGCCCATGAACCGGTTCTTACTTAAGTTAATAAGCAAATAATAACTAATTACTAACTACGAGCTATTACAACATAAATCATACTGTGGAGCGACCGATACTTCTAATATACGTTAAAACATATTTCTAACAATCTCCCCCTAAGGGAGGTCACTCCACGTTACAAAGTTCTAAACCTAGCATACTATACTAAGTCTTCGTTCTTTAGCTCGTAGTCTTTTCTTCTTTTCTTTCTTTTGTTGTGAATATGTTGATTTGATCTTTTTGGCTTTGACTTGAGAGCATTGTTCTTTGGCCTTTCACGTGCGATCTTTGCCTTTCTTGTGAACTTTGCCTCCTCGTGACTTCATGTTCCACACACTTACGTCTTTTTGTTGGATTCTTGAAAGCTTCAGAGTTTGATACAGCGGAAGACTTCATCTTGTACTTTCTTGAATTTTTGTTGCAAAGGACATAAGCATGTGGGAACGACTTTTACAGGTACACCGCAACACCACCGTCTTCACTGGTACACAGCAACGCCACCGTCTTCAACAGGTACTCAGCAACGCCACCGTCTTTAGCAGGTACACAGCAACGACACGAATAAAATGGCTTTGAACATTTTATTCTAATTCGGTAGCATTTTACCTCCGGTCGGTGAAGACCGTTGGACGATATTAGATATCGTACCCGTGACGGATAGTTTCAATTAAGTAACTTCCTGACAGGATTTCGCGGGTGAACCCGTTCTCTTTATTCGACCATCCAAAGCTGACTGCGAACATAAAGAGTGAATCACTTGGATAAATTATCCTTGTGATTAAAAGCCGTCAATTCATGAAACCTGGAACAAGTGAATTTCAATTAAGATTTTCACCATCGTTGCTTTCCAGTTGTCACGAGCTCAATTCATAAAGAATCTTGCACGTCACCTACCAAGTGCTGTTTGATGTTGACACTAGAAGGATTTCCACTCGTCACTGTGGTCAATAAAGAGTCACTCTGAGTGTTCTGGCAAGATCATATGATAATGCGAAGAGGCCTGGAACGAGTTTAAGTTCAATTAAGAATTAAACCACTGTTACCTTCCAGTTTTTCACAAGATTGGTTCTAAAAGAACCGCACGTGTAACCTACCATGAGCTTGTTTGATGTTGGCTCAAGCAGGATTTCCATCTTCATTGTAATACTTACGTATTACTCGGATGTTCTGGCAATATTACAAGAATATTGCGTAGGACTCATGAAAATCTCTTACTTTTCACAGTGTGTGAGAAAGCAAGGAATAAATGGAAAGTGTCCTAATGAGACTTTTGATGATCTCTTGGCTCTAGACTCGATTGTGCGTTTTGATTTAGTGAGCGATGGCTGGAGAGGAGTACCACCTTTTCAATACCAGTTTATTCGGAGTGAATAAACCAATAGATAACGTGTTGATCTCCGTGTGATTAAAACAAATACCTTTTGAGAGATATTTGAGTTAGCTGGGGAAGGGTTGTGCATTGCATCACTGGGTCCATGATGTCTTTCTTCAATACCGAGAATCATTAGCAAAAATGACCTCAATAGCATATGTATTGACCCGGTTTCTGCCTAAAGTTGTAAGGAGGGCTTCTTTCTTTACACCCTTTATCTTTACATTTCTTTTTCATTCTTCAACCCCTTCAATGCTTACCAATACGTCATCACTAGCACCTTGTTGTGATTGTTCCAGTGCTAGCTTAAGTACTTGGTCGGCATTCAGCTACGTTCACATTCTTTCTCCATCTTTCCTAGGACTTCTAATTCTAACTAGGGAATTGTCCTTGGGAAGATTCCATCGGCTCTGATGAATCATTGGACTAGACCTATTCCTACCACCCTTTTGTCACCACATCCGTCGTGAATTAAGCGTGTTTTGGGAAGGAATTGCCACCATGAAAAATCATTGAAAATCATCTAAAGTACTTGTGATATTGAAATCAAAAGTTTTGTACCTTAGGTGTTTTGTTCATCAAAAACGCTCCCCCTTAACACGTGCTTTACACATATTAAGTTGGATAATCTTTAAGTCTTTTTCATCTTTTAGCCAAGTATCACTTACGTCTCCTTAATCCCATTTTTCTCCCCTTATCCAAAATGTTAACCATTAATATTTGGGATATTGAATGGATTAACCGGTCTTTGGGTAAAAATGAAACCGATGTTTGGCCGTAGAACAAGTTATTGCTCCCCCTTAAGTTAATAAGGGATAGTTGTAGTGCTTTGGTATGACATATTTTGAAAGATTTAGAATCTCGTGAGAAATTCTTGAAAAATTATCATACCTTAACACTACACCAAGCCATTCAAGCACATTATTCACAAATTTACATATTCACAATTGATAACCAATATAAAGTGACCTGAGATGTACGACCCATCAGATGGATCGTTGCAGTAGCTTGTGGTGCACTAAATACGGTCTTCCACCCACGAATCTTTCCAAGCTCCTCATCAATCTACGTTCACGGAGCTTTTGATCGATCTTTTTGATCACATACTTCGCCATCTGCCGGTAACCCGGATGCCAATCCTCCGTCATCTCTGGCAAAGTCCCGCCCGAGTTCAGATGCTCCAGCTTTCCTCTAACTTGTAAAAGAGTTCCATCACTATACTTGTGGAGCTCCCCCACCCTCATAAACTTCATCAAACCTCGACTGTTCAAGTAGAAAATGCCGGAATTCGGGACAGAAATGCCGGTATAAGGACATCTTTCTACATGTTGAGGTAGCACTTGATTCACAGGACGGGTTAAATTGAGCTTCCTCTGATAGCTTTCGACTCCCAACTGAAGATCTTCAACTCGTGACTTGATGACAACGCTTCGTGTGAACATGCGAAGTGCTGTATTCAAAGCAATCAGGTCTTCACGAGGAATGTGTGTAAGTTGATCTCGGGTCATCAGAAGCAGCATATCTTCGATATCCTCAAGGCGAATGATGGAAAAATCTCCTTGCTGGATTTTGTATTCCCTGTCATCCTCCCTTTTCAAGCGAATCTCCGTCACATGATAATAGCCGTTCTTGGCTTCAGTTTTCAACCCTAAAATGCTGGAGATGCGGATATCTGATCTAACGATGCTTCCAGAATTGACCAAGCAGCAACCCCTGTACGCCCTTCGGATTCTTTCGTCCCAATGAGATGCACCTATGACAGCATACATATCATAATTTCGATTTATCTTAGGAACCCAGAGTCGATTTACCTTTTCCTCGATATAGGGTATTGTCCCCCAGTTGGCAGCTTTTAGCAAGGTCAGGGAGGTTGCATACTTTGATGACCCCTTCATAAGATACTCAAGATCATTGGTGACGAAGAAGTCAAGAGTAATCTGATTATCTTGAGCAGGATCCATTGGAGGTGGAGCTCTTTCTGATTCATGAAGTCCTGGCCGTTGAATGGTTTTCAAAGCCTTCAGGATTTCATCGGCATAGTACTCGAGCTCCATTCGGGGTAATCGGGTTTTGGCACGCAGTCTCTTATCTTTCAGTGCTTTCTTCACCAAGGATGGAGTAACCGAAGTCTTATACTCATGAGCAAGAAATGCACATAAGTCAATCGGACTTCGGATACGGAGATACAGCACATCTTTGTCAGCATCTGTGATCGGATCATATTGTGCTGCTGCCGTGATCCAAGCTTGTGGTGGTGCAGACTCGTCTATCTCCAACGTGTCTTCCCAGGCACGAATGCTTGGTTCAGGAACCGTAGATTGTTGTGCTTGTTGTAGAGGAGTGGAAGTGCGAACATCTACTGGTTCAGTTTCAGGCATTTCGGCAGTGTCGTGAACTGGGGAGTGTTGTGCAGCTTCGGGTTCCGTCACTGATTCTGCAATCACAGGAGGAACAACAACAGAACTAATGGGGTTAGTGGTAATGGGTAAAGATACAGCGATAGAGATACCGGGAGCCGAAGACGCTGTAGTGGCATTCACATCGTGGCGCCACTTAGTTCGTCTTGATTCCGAGGATGTCGATTTGTCCTTCTGTGCTGCATCTTTTGTGGACTTGGTTCCAGTCTTAGCAGCAGTTTTCTTGGAGCTGGTAACCTTGTCTCCCTCTTTCGGCTGTTCACCCCCATCATCATCCTCCCGATTGTCATCCCCGTTACTATCCCTAACACTCTCCTGATTCTCATCACCACCATCGTCGCCATCATCATCATCATCCTCGTCATCATCCTCATCATCCTCATCATCATCACCACCCTCGTCATCGTCTTTATCCTTTTCTCCTTCTTCTTCTTCTTCTTCTTCCTCTTCTTCACCCGTACCCTCTTCTTCACTTTCTTCCCTTTCTTCCTCAGGTAAGATGTGATATGGTACCACACTTCCAAACGTCTTGAATAATCTATCATCCTCCATGATAGCATCATTCAGGGATTTATATAGAGCCCGTTGAATCCTCGACTTATCATACGACCCAAGTTCCACCATACGAGCCTTAAGGATCTTCTTCAATTCAAAATCCGTCAGGTCATAAGCAATTTTGTAGGCGGCTTCTGAAGGGTTGGATGATTTGACCATCAAGTTGTCAGCAGCAAGTGTCTTCAACTCATCGCGAAGTTTAGGCATTAAGGATTCAACGGATTCTTGCACTCTTTCTTTCACAGATGCTTCAAGTGCTTCTTTTTGTTCCTTATATTTATCCCTCATCGCTTGAAGTCTGGTAATACGTGCAGCATGCTTATCAGCCTCAGCCTGCTTAACCCGAGCAAGTTCTTCTGCATGTGCTTTTCTAGTCAACTCCATATCTGAAGCGAACCTAGCAATCATCTCCTCTTGGGCTTTCCTAGATTCTTCTTCCCTCTGAGCTCGTCTTTGCAACTCTTGGCGAAGTTCATCCATTTCGCGTTTGTTATTATCAAACATTTCGGCCATCACTAATGCAGCCATTGCAGATGTTGCAGAGCTTCTTTGGGTTGACTGGAGGGGCTCGGTTGTTACTGCTGTACTAAGGATGGGGATTATGGGTGGTGGAAGAAATGGTGTTGAAGCCGGTCGGGTTGGTAAAGGTTGTATGGGTGGAGGTTGAGTTGTTAAGGGTTGAGTTGACACCACGATCGTAGGAGCAACAGGTTCCTTTTCCACACTTGCTGAAATAGGGATTGATGGCTCCTTCGAAGTGGAATAGTGTTCAGGTGACCCAAACTCATCAACATCATCCGGTTCCTCGTACTCATCCTCGATATCTACCCTCGCACCTGAACCACTACCGCCTGTATCTTTCCTACTCCTTTTAATAGCAATCTTCATCATTTGTTGCTCGGATTTGTCAAGAGTAGGATCAACAATATCTTCTTCATCACGTAGACGCATCAAATCCTTACCCTTTCCCTTCTTACCCTCTGTCTTCTTCTTCTTGGGTTCGGGTTCAGGTAACGCAACTGGTTGTTTGCGTTTACCTTTACTCTTAACCGTTGTGGACGAGTCTTCTCCAGTCTGAAGGTTTTCTTTCAGCCTCTTGATCTCTATCTGCAGTAGCTTGTAATCAGCAGAACCTTTGATTTTGTCAGACAAAAGGTAGTCAGGAATAGGACCCGGAATCACACCAATAGAAGGTCCTTCATGCCTCAGATCTACAGTATCATCAGCTTCTTCAGTGTGATAGCGACCTCCTGCACGCCTATCAATAGTAGCATCAAGCTTCATAAAATAATTTATGATAAGCTTAATAAACCGAGGATAAGGAAAGAAGTTTGTCTTCAGCTTCTTGTTGTAGAAGAGTTGAAAGGTGAATTCTTCCCATATCAACAAAGCATAATCTGAATTTGCAGCTTTGTACATGCCATAGAAGAGGTTTATTATGGGACTGCGCAGTGCATCATGGCCACTCGTTTTTGGCGTAAGACATTTACTGAGAATACCCATCAATGCTCTCCAAGGTTGTCCCACCTTAGCAGTTGTAAACTCAGATGCAACTCGTATTTCCGGACATCCAAGTGCGTCAAATAACTCCACGAGTTCATCTTTAGTAGGATCCCTTGAGAAAGACATGCCCTTGGGTGTATCCCGTATACCAAGAATCTTACGGAAGTCTGAAACGGTGAGTGTCTGCGGCTTGTTGTCGATGGTGAAGGTGATCTTGTTCGAAGTGATTTCCTTGGTTGCCCAAAATTCAAACATATACTCATAAGGCACCGAGGCTGTATTCCTAAGGGCGTTCTTGAAATGAGAGTTATCAAGAATGGCTATGGCGACCTTAAAACCATGGTGAGTGGATTTAGAGACTTGCTTCAGCCGGTAGTTGTTGGGTATAAACTTAAGAGTTCGGGCTTTAGCAATATCGGCTTCTCTAGATTCTTGGATTGCTTGTACCGTTGGATTAGTCATTGTATCTGCTTAAGATAAGACATGAAAGGTTGATGCATAAAAGCATATAGATATATATCAATCTTACTTCTAAGCATAAAACATCTCATAAAACAACAAGTACATATATAGCATGCAAACAATCAAACAACTCATCCGGAACTTTTCCTCATTCGGAACATCTTCATCCGGAACATTTCCTCATTCAGAACTTCTCCTCATTCGGAACTTCTTCATCCGGAAGTTCTTCATTCGGAACTTCCTTCATCCGGAAGTTCTTCTCATTCGGAACTTCCTTCATCCGGAAGTTCTTCATTCGGAACTTCCTTCATCCGGAAGTTCTTCATTCGGAACTTCCTTCATCCGGAAGTTCTTCATTCGGAACTTCCTTCATCCGGAAGTTCTTCATTCGGAACTTCCTTCATCCGGATGTTCTTCATTCGGAACTTCCTTCATCCGGAAGTTCTTCATTCGGAACTTCCTTCATCCGGAAGTTCTTCATTCGGAACTTCCTTCATCCGGAAGTTCTTCATTCGGAACTTCCTTCATTCGGAAGTTCTTCATTCGGAACTTCCTTCATTCGGAAGTTCTTCATTCGGAACTTCCTCATTCGGAAGTCCTTCATTCGGAACTTCCTCATTCGGAAGTTTTTCAGAAGAAATCCTTCATTCGGAAGTTTTAAGCCATGTTCATTCGGAACTTTTACAAACTAAACTCAGATGTTTGATCTAGTGCGTTTGTGAGTTTCTAAGGCAAACTAAGGCAATATAAACATCATTTAACCTTTTCCGAGCGAATCCCACCATAAATCCCTAATCAATTTTGCCTAATTTAATCAAAAACCCTAAGTCTGATAATATTAACTATCCGAATCAATTAAGGGAATCTAGATGATGAATTAGATGAATTCATAAGTTAAAATATGATGTTAGTTACCTTATTTAGCAAATGAACAGGAAGGAATGATCAGACGAGATGTTTGAAAGAGTTTGTGTGTGTGTGTAACAATGGCGGCAAGTATAAATGATAAACAGTGAAAAGGAAGGGGCGGGGTGGTTTTGTTTTTGACTTAGGTCAAAAATTTGACTAGTTTCACTATATAACACCTTTAGTCCCTACATTTTCTCTTTCCTTTCCCTTTTTTTTTTGTCTATTACTTTTTTTCATTTCACTTAACCCTTGTTTAACTTACACAACTTAGCAAACGCATCTATTAGCATATCCTCAAAATCTAAAAGCCATGCCTATCACTTAGAACGATCACAAGTCGTTTTCTAAAGCAAAACCACTCAAATACCGTGTAGCCCTTAATTTTCACAATCACTTTTGAAAATCAATTTTAATGACGAAGATGATTTTACTATTTTCTCCCCCTTAAACGATGACCCGTTTTCTATTTAAAGAGCTGTAGTCATTGTTTAAAGAGTCAAATAGTGATGAAAGCATTTCCAATTTCTCTTGAAAAATTTTGATTCGTGGTTTTAATAAGATTTCTCTTATCTTAACAAATTAATGCACTGAGACGTACACAAATTCGTGTCAGACCAAGTTATAAAGTAAACTTGATCCCTTTGCATGATTTGGCTTGTAAATCACGCCCGAGAAAATTAATTCCCGTTCTGAGCCAACGTTTTCCAAGGAAATACGTGACTTTAATATGAAAACCGGGTTGCAGTCTGAAATAACTACAAGCCATAATGGGCATGTTTTAAAAATGTACAACTTTTATACGGACTCTATTTATGGCACCGTGTCAATTTTAATCGACATTTCTAAGGCCGTAAATATTACCGTACTAAAAGACATGCCCGTTTTAAAACGAAAAATATTTTTGGTTTTTCTTGATTTTATAATTTTTATGGTTTTTCTAGGTTTTATATTTTTTATGGTTTTTGTTGGTTTTATATTTTTGTATTTTCTTTTGTGGTTTAAATATTTACTATAATATACATGATCACAACCAAAGGATACTCTGAATAGTTTACCACGACTATTCAGCTGATTCTTCTGCCAACTCCTTGAGAGTCGCTGGGGTGAATGATTTCATGCCAAGCTTGTCGATCAAAAACTCGATTCGTCCTCGATCTAAGGCTTTGGTGAACATATCCGCCAGCTGGTACTCAGTAGTGACAAAATACAGCTCGATCACTCCGTTCTCCACCTGCTCCTTGATGAAATGGTAGCGAATGTCTATGTGCTTGGCCCGGGAGTGTTGAACATAGTTGCAGCAAAGGGCAATGGCGCTCTTGTTGTCACAATACATCGGGATTTTGTTAAATCCAAGACCGTAGTCAGTTAATTGTGATCTCATCCAAAGGACTTGAGCACAACAACCGGACATGGCGATGTATTCAGCCTCCGTGCTTGATATTGCAGCACTTTTCTGCCTTTTTGATGACCAACTGATCAATCTATCTCCTAGGAGTTGCACAGATCCAGAAGTGCTACGCCTCGTATCTTGACATCCAGCATGATCGGCATCTGCGTATGATATTAAAGCAATCGAGGAATCTTTCGGATACCATAGACCACGATGAAGTGTTCCTTTTAGATACCGAAAGATCCTTTTAACCACATGTAAGTGCTTTTCGGTAGGCCGAGCCTGATACCGGGCACACATGCATACAGCAAATTGTAAATCAGGCCTGCTAGCAGTCAGATAGAGAAGGGTGCCGATCATTCCACGGTAAAGTTTCGGATCGACAATAATCCCATCCCTATCTTCATCTAACTTGGATTTCTCCACCATTGGAGTGTCTACGGGGTCACAATTCTCAAAGTTATATTTCTTAAGAGATTCTAGAGCATATTTGGATTGATTGATAAAGATGCCTCTGGGATTCTGAGAAATCTGTAATCCTAAGAAAAATGAAATTTTTCCCATCATCGACATCTGAAAGCGTGTGGACATTATCTTCTCAAATTGTTTAGACAATTCTATGTTAGTGGCAGCAAAAATTATATCATCAACATAAATTTGTACCAGAAGCATGTCGTTGCCGTCCTTGAGAGTGAATAGAGTGGGGTCCACTTTGCCTTTGGAGAAGCCTTCCGACATGAGATATGTTGACAAGAGATCATACCACGCGCGTGGAGCTTGTTTCAACCCGTAGAGAGCCTTCTTAAGCTTGTACACGTGATTAGGAAACTCCGTACTGACGAACCCATCCGGTTGACTAACATAAACCTCTTCCCTTAGTTCACCGTTCAAAAATGCCGTCTTCACATCCATTTGATAGACGATCATGTTCATATGAGCAGCAAACGCAAGGAATAGTCTAATCGCCTCCAATCTAGCCACAGGAGCAAAAGATTCCTCAAAGTCTATACCCAAGGCTTGTTTATATCCTCTAGCGACCAATCTTGCTTTATTCTTCAATACCGCACCCATCTCATCAAGTTTAACCTTATAAACCCATAACAAAGTAAGGATGTTAACCTTGTCAGGGCGAGGAACTAATTCCCATACTTCTAGTCTTTTGAATTCATTGAGTTCCTCCTGCATAGCTTCGATCCAAGATGATTGGGTCATAGCCTGCTGCCAATTTTTGGGTTCAACTTCAGAGAGAAATGCATCAAAGTAACAATAAAGTGCACTCTCTTGTAATTGATGACGTGTAGAGACTGGTCGATCTAGATCTCCAATAACATTCCTAATTGGGTGATCTTTTGTCCATTTAGTGCTATGTTTTTCAATCCTTGGTGGTCTGGAGTGAACAATAGATGGAGCTTCTTCTGAGGTAGAGGCGGCTGAAGGGTTTTCAGGGATCGCAACACCAAAGAAAGGAAGCTCTT
Source organism: Glebionis coronaria (assembly GCA_025667525.1). NCBI lineage: Eukaryota > Viridiplantae > Streptophyta > Magnoliopsida > Asterales > Asteraceae > Glebionis > Glebionis coronaria. The sequence continues at coordinate 52,529,524 of CM046876.1, forward strand.
GCAAGTGAGCATATTCCAAGTCGTGATCAGTAGAATCCTCTTCTACATCATTAGGCACAAGTAGGGGTGATGATTCAGGTGTAGTTTGAGAATCACTTGGTGAAGGTGCATCCGGTTCAATGTGAATTGTAGATGCATTAGATAAAGGTTCGTTAACTTGAGCAACCACTTCAGGTATTGGAGCAATTACTACAGGTACTGGAACTTCATCAGTCGGGGGATCGAAGAATTCATCAAACAACGGTTGAAACAGTTTATCCCACTCGGGCCTTGATGGTGGTAAAAATGATGTAGAAGTAGGATTGTTGGGAACTAATCCGGAACTTATAGCACCGGGTCCCATCTCATGAAGCGCGGGTTCAGAGCTGTGTTGCTCAGAAGCCATCGCTGTCAGCTCGTCGAAATCTGCGTCCATAGTTTCTACAATCTTGCCAAGACGACGGTTATAGATTCGGTATGCTCTTTTGGACGGTGAGTAACCAATGAAAATACCTATGTCGGCTTTTGGTTGAAGCTTACCCAAGTTCTCACTATTGATGTTTGGATAACACAGAGCACCAAACACATGGAAAAATGAAACATCGGGTTTGCGGTCATGTAGAAGCTCATAAGGTGTTTTTCCATGGCGTTTCCGAATGATAGAACGGTTTTGGGTAAAACATGCAGTAGAAATAGCCTCTGCCCACAAGAACAATGGAGCGTTCGCATAAATAAGCATGGTCCTAGCAACTTCCATAAGTGTACGATTCCGTCTTTCAACGACACCGTTTTGTTGTGGAGTGCGTGCAGCGGATGTTTCATGTGATATACCAACTCCTTCATAATAATTACAAAGAGTCTGGTTGACGAACTCTGTACCATTGTCTGTACGAATGCGGCGGACAGTGGTATTCAAACGTACCTGAATGAACTTCAGAAAAGTGATGATAGCCTTCGGTGCTTCATCCTTTGTACGTAGAAATCTAACCCATGTAAACCTGGAAAAATCATCCACAATGACGAGAATGAATTTCTTACCGCTCACACTTTCAGTTCTCATCGGCCCACAACGATCCATATGCAAGAGATGAAGTTTTTCTTGATTGGTGTCTTCAGCTTTGGGCTTGTAAGATTTCTTGGTGCTTTTCCCTCTTGAACATGCGGAACATAAATGGTCCTTGTGAAATTTAAGCTTTGGAAGACCACGAACTAACTCGTTTTTAGCCAGATGATTAATAGCATCAAAATTAAGATGAGATAATCTGCGATGCCATAACCATGACTTGGTCTTGGATGCTTTAGAGAGAAGACATACTGGAGAGGCGGCCATCATATCTTGTAGAGACAACGTATAAAGATTTGCACCACGAGATCCCTTCAACAAATCTTTTCCTTCCAAGTTGCGGATGAAACAAGTGTGTTGTCGAAAAGCAACCTCAAGGTTGGAATCACAAAACTGTCCTACTGAGAATAAGTTGTGACCAAGACCTTCTACATAGTATACCCTAGAAATCGTCACGTTTCCAATCTGATATTCACCGTATCCCATAATCTTTGCTATATGATCATTCCCGAATTTAACCGTACCGAGAAACTTGCTGACGAAATTTCGGAGCATCGAGCGATTTCCGGTCATATGTTTTGAACAACCGGAGTCCAAATACCACAGGATGATTTGGACCACCTGAAAATATCACCACACAAAGACAATGTAGAGGTATCGGAATCTGAGTGTTCCTTGTTATTAGCAGGTACAGATTTAACAATCTTAGATTTGCTAACTCTAGGTTTCTTAGATTTCCTAGCCTTCTTCTTCTTAATTGGTGGTGTAGATTCTAATTGGCTCAAATCCTGAGGTATTTCTACACTGATAGGCACTATAGTGGGAGCTGACCTAATTAAAGGGCGCTGTTTCCATACTTGAGTGCGAGTGTTCCTAACTAAAGGACGCTCAGACCTAACCTCAATGGATGCATTCCTAGTTAAAGGGCACATTTTACCATCTAGTGTAAAGGTCCTACCAGTGGGACGCCATTGCCAGCCAACTTGGGCACGAGTTCTACCCGTTGGCTTCCATTCAAGACCATTCTTAATAGCATTCATTTCATTAACGTGATCAATCAGACACAAATCATGACGCTGTGAAAACATACATTCATTACAATTCCAACAATTTAAATCAGAATTCACGAATGGTTTAGGCTGCTGCACAGGCGCAGAGCTTTTAGTCTTAACATGATTCGTTTTATTTAAAACTGAACTAGCATTCCTATTGTGGACTTCTACTTTCTTCTTTGTGGCACTACTAGTGGAGGGCTTGATCTTAGCTTGCTTGAGTGGCGATCCTTTAGCCTTAGTAGTCTCTTTTAATCCTGTAGAAGGCAAATTGGGAACATTAGCAGCAGATTTTAAAGGTGTCTTACTTGATTGTGCCAATGACGGTTTCGCTCCTGGAGTCTTATTAAATGGAGTGACAGCAATGGGCCTATTATTAAGTAGTGCAGAACCTGGTGTACCTATGTATTGCAAATAAGCCAAGCAATATTGCACTCGCTTAACATATTCATGAGCCGAATAATAGTCGCTACTTAAGGGATCTAAGGCATAAAGATCGTCTAAAATATCCCTAAGAAGATCGACATGCTTAATGGCATTCCTCATATAATCATCATAGGTAAGTTGGTTTCTCTTATGAAGCGGATTCTTATAAAGCACTACTGACTTGGTTGTTGGAGCACTAGTGGACGGTGCAGAGTCGGTAGCTAAGTTATCAACAACTTCTTGTCGGGTGAGAAGAAGTGTCTCCTTTAACTCAGCCAAAACCATATTTTTGTCTATGAGCAGGATGTTCAAGTCAGAGATTTCTTCGCACTTTTGGTTCAGTTGTTCAACATAATATTGTTGTTGTGCTGCATTAAAAGCGAAGCGTTCTTCTAGTGAACCATAAAGAGCGGATAGTCCCTGCCTTGTCCGATCCATCTCCCCTAGAACAGTTGATAGTCTAATTTCTAAGACCTGGTTTTTAGACTCTGCAGCCTCTAGTTCCATTCTTAATGTTTCCTTTGATGATATCTCTCTCTTCAATCTCATGATTTCTTCCTCTAATGTCTTAACAATTGCAATCATCTTGTCACTATTCTCAACACCGTTTTCACAAACATTTGATATCAAAAGATTTTCATTTTGAGTTTGTTGTTTTAATTCTAAAGATATACAATGTTGTTCTAGTTGATTAAAGCGTTTTGAAAGTAAATTGTAAGAATCTTGTAGCTTTAAAAACTCAGCGTTAGATTCGTGACAAGAATGATTATCTACCTCATTTACAGTTTCAGCAACAGTTACAGAAAGATCATAAACATCATCACAAATATCCTTACAAATATTCACAGCATCGCAATTAATCATAGCAGATGTAAGCTCATTCGAATAATTAACATTGACAATAGTAAGCACATCACACGAGATTACTTCTGACAAGAATTGGTCATATTCGGTTAAAATCTTTTCCTTTTCAATTAGTTGCAGTTCGTAAGCGGTGTCCATTTCATAAAACACTTTTTGAACTTCACCAATTTCAAACTGAAGATTTTCCTTAAGAGATGCAAAACTTCTTTTTAGACTTTCGACAAACGGATTGATCTCAGTTTTAAACACCTCGTTCATGTGTTCGAAAGCCCATTCTCCGGCGTTTAAGCCATTTGAAGTCGTACATTCCAAAATGACCTTGTCAAAGTTAGTAAAGTATCGGTTAATCTCTTGCAAGTTTAACCATACAGTGCTAACAGGTGGAAGATTCTTTGGAATTTCCTTAGGACCTTCCATGTTGACAAGTGTAGGAAATGTACTAGGGCTTTCTTCCTCTATCATGTAGGTTGGTGCTGTGATGAGATCCTTATCCATATGAAAGCGAACTCTAAAATCAGTTTTTGCAAGCTCCTTATTCATCTTAAAATAATCACAATCGGGATATTTTGCTGAATTGTATGACCGATCCTCATCAACTAGAACCTTACTTGTTCGATCATTGGGAAAAACAATCGGGTCTAAAGCCAATCCTAATTGAGTTGCATTATAAAGTCTAGGACTATGTCTTAAAGCTTGTTTTGCATATCGTGGATTAGGGGGAAGGCCTTTTAGACGAGATAAGTTAAACTCTCTAAACGAAGCATCAAATAAGTGAACTAGTTGTGAAGCAGCGTATTGTCTTAACAGCAAGTAGTCTAGACTTCTAATCTTATTAGTAGCATTAATCTCCATTTCAGTCTTCTTAGATTCGAGTAATTCAAAATCAGTTTGAAGTTTTTGAAAATTAGTGACCACTAACTCCTTTTCTTTAAGTTCATTAGACAGATTTGCTCTTAAGTTCTCTATTTCGTGCAAGTGACCCATTTGTTTGTTTCTAAAGTGATCATATTCGAGATTAGTGAGAATACTAGACGAAGGCACTAATTCCAAAGTTTGTACTTTCTCATTGCTTAAGGCAAGCTCATCAGACAAATTCTTATTCTTAGCTAAGGTTTCTAAGAGTGCAGCATTCATTTGGCTAAGTAATGTAGCAGGAACCATGACCAAATCTTGTTGAGCAGGAGTAGGCGTATGCGAAATGGATCCCGGTTGTGATTCACTCAAAATCTGGGGACTCACATTGATATTGCTATCATTGTTTGTCACCTCATTTGAAAGACTCACCACCGAAGATTCATTCGAATCATCACTCTCTTGCCCAACTTGATGTGGTTGAATACTAGCATCAGTGGCATTATCGGTGTTATTAATAAGTACCTCAGATTTCTTATCTGGCCCTAAGCTGGAGAAAGTTGCCATGAAAGCAGCCTTTGCAGTTTGAAAGTCATCACAATCGGAATCATACGCATCAAGATCATCGGCTTGGTAAGCTGCATTTTGCGTAGTGACAACATCTTGTTCAACAATCCCTGGGTCAGCAAGAAATGCAAGCTCCTCTTCATCAAGTTCCCTTCCTTGCGCCTGAGCATTTACCAGATAGATCTTTTCTGCAAACCACTGTCCATCCCTTCTCCTCTTGGGTTTCTTACAATCCCTTGACATATGACCCTCTTCCTTGCAGTTGTAGCATGTAATCATTCTCAACTTGCCTGTATTAGCCCGTGGAGGGTTGTTGACCATTGGAGCAGGAGCAGGATTGGCAGTGCGAACATTGGTTGATGTGGAAGTTCTCCCCTGATATGGTTGAATTGGCTGAACCATGACCCTGCCATTCTCAATTGTAGCTTGTTGGCGAGAATTGGATGAATTCCTCAACTGATTGTTGGTAGGAGCTGATCCTCTGAATCCTCGTTTGCTTAAAGTTCTTGTGAGATAAGCAGACATAGTAGTTAGCACTTCAACTGGGTCAGCTCCTTGTTGGAATACAGGAACGGGGACTTCTTCATCATCACAATATAGTGCTTGATCTGGATGAGCTGCATAATCAGTAGAAGGAATACTCATTTGATCAGGGTAGCTTGTCGGATATGCTGCATAAGGTGCAACATTTGCTGGATGAAGTTGTGAAGCATACTGTGGTGAGGGTGCATTGAACCGATATTGTTGCTGATGTGAGGTGGGTGGTTGTGGTAGAATCGAGTATTGGGGAAAGGCTGGTGTCATGTAAGGTGATTGATGATAAGCTTGATGTCCCAAGATATAAGGTGTGTTGTTGTGAGACAAGCTTGGTTGATTCGCCATCAAAGCTAAGGAATCTGGATACATACCACGAGGAGAACGGTGCATAATCACATGCTTCTCATGCTGCTGAAGGAAGGCATATATTTGATCCAAATTGCACTTATGCAGATCCATGGTTAACTTGACATCGGTAATGTACTCACCCCATTCAGCTTGAGGTAGAGTATTCAAGAATTTGGTGTTAACCTGGAATGGTGCAATCACAAGATTGTATACATTCAGATCATTCATGAGTGTGGTGAATCTGAAGTAATAATCGTGAAGTGTTTCCCCTGGGTTGTAGGTGAATCTATCAAACAGGTCATACAACTGACATTCCCTTTCCTGTTTGGTGAGAGACGTTCCTTGTAGCAACACCTTAAGACGTTCCCATAGATCCTTTGCCACCGTATACTGACTCACCATCCTATAGATGTCATGGGGAAGAGCTTGGAGAATTGTTTGAAGAGCTTTTTCATCTGCATCTGCAACAAGTTGTTGAGCTGGAGTGAGTTCTTCAAATTCTCGTGGTCTAGTCACGTTGTCAACCGTAATGGTACCATAGTCGAGTGGACCATTCAAAATCGATTTGACCATAAGCCTTCCGTATGTCGGTTTCCCCTTTAGATATTGCATCATTCGACCTTGCCATGCCTCAAACACCTCTTTAATAAGCATCGGTGGACGGCTATCAGTTCCCGTTATGATTGAGATATCCGTAAGAGATGTCATCTGAGGCATTACTGAATTTGGATTCATTTTGTTTTTCTTCAAAGAAACAGAGATTATCGGTTGATCGAGCAGTGAAGTAAAGCTTGTGAATTGTGTTGTGTTTTTGTTGTAGGAAACCAAGATTAAATCCTCTAAAAAATCGTCGAAAAAACAAGCAAAATAACCCTTGATTCGGAACTTTTTGTTGATTCGGAAGTTTGATTCGGAAGATTACCTTGATTCGGAACTTTTTGTTGATTCGGAAGATTACCTTGATTCGGAACTTTTTGGCTTGATCCGGAACTTCTTGACTCGGAAGTTCTTGGTTCGGAACTCTTGAGCTTGATCCGGAACTTCTCGGTTCGGAAGTTCTTGGTTCGGAACTTTGGCTTGATCCGGAACTTCTTGACTCGGAAGTTCTTGGTTCGGAAGTTTGGCTTGATCCGGAACTTCTTGACTCGGAAGTTCTTGGTTCGGAAGTTTGGCTTGATCCGGAACTTCTTGATCCGGAACTTCTTGATCCGGAACTCCTTGATCCGGAACTTCTTGATCCGGAACTTTTGCTGAGTTAATCAGAAACTCCTTACGATGAACAGTCGAACAGTGAATATGAAGATTAAGCCCAGATTTTGACCAAATTACCCAAAAAGTTTTGTGCTTTCGACTAAAATAAGTAACAACTAATACTTATCCACTAATCCCAATCACAAAAACACCAAAAACACCAAGAATCAAGATGATTTTTCTTAAAGAACACTAATACAATCAAAAACTAAAAAACCACACAAATCACCACCTTAAATCACCCCATAGCTTTTGATACCAAATGTAGAATATTGATAATCAATGAATCTATGAAGGGGTTTGTTGATTTCTAAAGAGAGAAAGTTAGAGAGAGAAAGTGAGAGAAACTATGTGAATTTTATTAATATGGAAAACAAGAAATGACAACAACCAACCCCTTTCCTTAGTGGAAAGGGGTATTTATAGTCCAAGCTAAACATTGGGCTTGGGCCGGTCCATGACAAGCCCATGGACCGGTTCTTACTTAAGTGAATAAGCAAATAATAACTAATTACTAACTACGAGCTATTACAACATAAATCATACTGTGGAGCGACCGATACTTCTAATATACGTTAAAACGTATTTCTAACAATTGAAATGACATGTTTTGAAAAATATTTACAACTTTCATTCGAGCTTTATGTACACACCCGTGTCGTTCTTGAGCGACATTTCTAGGTACGTCCATATTATCGATACTTAAAGACATGTCAAGAAGAATATTTTGGTATTTTGAAAGTTTTTCCATTTTTTATTTTGTTTTTCTATGTATCTTTACGTTTTATTATATTTTTGTGTTTTCTCAAGTTTTTCGAAAATAATCGAAAATAGTTTTTGTACAACAGAAGAAGGTGATATCGAATGTACAGAATTGGAACCCTTTTGTAAAACCCGTAAAAATAAGGTCATAATTTAATTCTACTTTCAATTATTTTGAAGTATTTTATAATGTTAAATATTATTATGTTTAACGGTTTAAGTTGAAACCGATATTAAATATTATATTTTAATATTTTGACGAGCAACGAGGACTACTAGTGATCGCGATACCGACAGATGCCTAAAAGTTTATATTTTATTATCGATCGTTTCGATATTTAATACTTTCGACGATATCGTTTTAATTACGTATCGAGTCGTTATATTATTATTTTTCGTGTGCGTTTAAACTTTTTAGTATTTTTACGAAACCCGAGTCTCGTAAATATTTCAAAAAATACAATTTATATTTTCTACCCTCTTAAACTATTTTATTCCATTTTAGACCAAAACTATCACAAATTGGCAAAAACTACCCTAACCTTACACTATATATAATATTTCCACTATCTCATTTTCATTTTAAAATTCATTTAACCAAAATTTCTTCCTTCCTCCTCCATTTTTCTTTCTTAGCCATACACCCCATCAACACCAATCATCAAAATTTTTGATGATCAACTTTGATCCATCCAAAAACAAAACAAGTCCCATTCCTATTTTTGAAAGGTGATTCTAATGATACCATTTTTACTTACATGCATCAAGTTTTTTTTTATTGTTAGGTGGAGATTTTGATCATGCATATGTTACTAGTGATGATCAAATGATGTTACTGCTATGTTTTTGTTAAAAAGTTGATTTTTAATTTTTGGATTTTTGATTTAGATGATGATACAAGTGTTAAGATTAGATTGTGATGATAATAGGATGTTAGAATGATGATGAAAGTTGTTGGTTTTGATCAAAAACTTGATTTTGTATGGTTTTTAAATGGCCAATTTTAGGCAGTAGGTTTAAGGCCATTTTCGAGGGTCTTAAGTCTGAATATAGGATGATATTATGGGATTATGTCGTAGAGAATTTCGTTAGCTTCGATTTGATATAAAGTAGGCCTTCCAACTCCAAACGAGGTGGAAGATACACTAGTTTGATTTTCGTGTACCGGGAGACGAGTGTTGACACAATCCGAAAATTGTTGTCGATATTTGGAAATCTCGGGGACTATAAAATGAGTTTCAAAATGATTCAAGGGCTGTTCTCAGGCTCCAAGTTTAGCATTTTGAGTCTATTTTTAGAATCAAGTGGCAGTTTTACAAATGGAGTTGTTTAGAATGGTCAAAATGGTTTCGTAAGTCAAGGTCGCTAAACTGTCCGGATTTTGTGATTCAAAGATGAGTCGGGCAGGGAACTTTAGAAGTAAAATATTTTAATGGGCTCTTGGGAGGACTTTCTACATATAGTAAGTGAGTTCTCTGAGTAGTATCATAAAAAGTTGATATGTCTAAGTATGGGAAAACGGATTGGATATTCGGTATGTTCCGGCAGATTTTTATTAAAGGCGTAGAATAATAAAATGAAAATATAGGAGAGTGTAATAGTATCACTTGTATCGTTTTCTCTCGATTTTGTCGTGATTTTATGAGTCAAGGTTTATATTCTTATGTATGGGTTATTTCTCGAGTCTATTATTAATGAACGCACCTCATTTGATAGGTTGCGGTTCTCGTGTTTGAAAGGCATCATCTATCGTCGGCGATCGTCTCATTACCACTATTGGCTAAGGTGAGTCTATAGCCTCGCTTTATACTAGTTATTAAATGATTTTAAACCCGCGAGGGGGAATACATGTTTTTATAAACTTAGAACACAAGATTTTTATGGTATGCTTTGTCCCTTTATGAATGGACCCGTGGTTGCTTTTAAATTGCATTAAGTGATTGCCTTAGTTAAAGACTCAATTATGGACCGTTAATTAACCTATGATGGGTTAACCGCTAGTACAATTAATAGATCTATGGGGGAAGCTGCCCCGGTTCAGTTTTTGTGGACTTGTCATAGAAGCTTAGGCCCGACCTCCACACTGTTTGAGCATATTGTATTGAGAAGTCAGGTATACGGCAATGTACCAATAATCTGGAGGTAACCGACAATTAATAAATCTCTCGTCTTATTAGACTGATATGGGAGTGTCTAAGGGCTCGGTTCCATGAGCTTATTGCAATTTATGCTATATACAATTATTATTGTTGATGCAAATTATTATTTGATGCTTATAAGCATGCCACAAACTTATAATCTTTGCTTGTGTTCAAATTGATTACATAAACCTATAGATTCACTCGGCATTTTTGCTGATTGTTTTACTCACATGTATTTCAGGTAATCAAGAAGTGGAAGCTTGGAGGTCACGGGAATGAAGTTGTGCACTGCTTTTGTTGTTCAAACTCTTTGATTTAATTATCGTTCCATTTTTAAAACAAACTAATAAGTTGTTTTAACTTATCTTTTGGTAACGATTACTTGGGACTACGCTACTCTGACAAATGTTTTAGGAACGATAAATCTAAAACATCTCTTTTCGAGTCGTTCTTTATAAATTATGTGTTGTTGTATCATTGTTTAGCACCCAAAGATGTATTCCGCTGCGTGTAAATTTGGGGGTGTTAAAGATTGGTACCAGAGCCATGAGTTATAGAGAACTAGGTCTTTATTTTAAAAACCTAAACTATAACTGTCAGTTTTTATTTTTCAAAGAGTCGGTGCACATAACTTCGCGTGACTTCAGGTTCAAGCTACGTCTGAGATTACAATTTTAGTATACGTTATTACGTATACCTTATTGGCAAGTATTTATAAATAAATACTATGATCTATTTATGGATATATATTTATATCTAAGATCCCTTTATCGATATATATATTTATGTCGTTAAACTTATCGAGAAAAGTTTATCATTTATTAATGATTAACTTAAATAAATACAATGAATTTCAAGATCTTTCTGTATTTATTTGTGAAGTATTTAAATTGCTTTTATTGCAAAATTTTTATATTATGACCTTACATACCTTCATCTGCGCGCGTTACTTTCATTGTTTAACCCTTTGAGATATCTACGTAGACATCCAAATCGTCTTCCGGCTATTTGTGCTTGGTCGTCTTGAAACGTAATTTCTAGACCATTGTGTAGCTCAATGTGTCCTTGGAATAGACTAACCGCTATTTATTGACATTTATATATATCGACTCCGAAGTGAATTGTTCACTTATATCTCGGTAACGTCATCGTCATTTTATAAATCATCGTCTAGATTATGGCGCTAGAATTGGAATACGATTTTACTTATATAAAATTGTATCATTTGTTTTTTATTAACCTTCTCGCTCCTGGAGTGTAGCATGTTAATGTTCCATTCTTTTCTTGTTATGTTTTGTGTTTTTGACAATCGTGGCACCAAGGAGATTTGCCTACATTGCATTTTGAAATCTAAATTACGAACATCTTTCACCGTCTTGCTTCCTAAATTTCGTGTTGAATACCTTGAAGCATTTTCTGTCATTCATCATGCTATATTTTATTTGATGCTCATTACGAGATTTATTTTTCGTTGTTATAAAATCCACAAGACATGTGTGTATATATGTATATATTTTGAGCCGTTAAGAAGTGTCGAAAAATACACTTTATGCAGAAACTGTAGGGGCAATATAAACAGGTCAAAACTTAAAAGTAAAACCTGCGTTTTTAAAATAAAATAGTCAAACCTGCACAGAACTTGCAGGGGTATTCTGGTCATTTTACATTGGTTTTCAGGTCTCGGGTAAAACTAGAAAGTCGTCTGAAACATCGTTTTGCATCAAAATGCTTTAGACTCTGAGTCTTGGAGATGTCGTTTATCGGGTCAATTAATCGGCTCATATTTAAAAGTTAAATTTGAAAAGAAAAAAAAATTAACATGAGTTTTAAACGTTTCTAAGCTGTTTTGGTTTCATTTGAGATCGTAAAATTTTAACGAATATTATTTTACAAATAACTAATACTAGTTTCATGTAAAAATGTTTAAAAATAGAAACATTACACGATTAGCTATTACCAGATTAATGGTGTAATTTGAAAATGAATAATATATTTTCTTAAAAGCATGTTGTGTCGAGTATCTTACATAGAATACACATTTGGATTGTTTTATTCTTTTTATATATATGACTCTTTTGTCATTCGATATTATTTTTATTTTTCTTCTAACCTCCCACTGATTTGAGTTGAGTTTTGAAGTTTTGCCTTCACATTCTTCGTTGACATTCTTATCGCGTGTCTCATGGCGTTTCCGTCTAAACCTTATAACCTTTTGAAACCTTATTAATTCGTGAAGATTTCATTGGTTTTCCTATGAGCTACTATTTGCAACTTTTTGCAACCCTTTTGGTTATTATATACCTCATTAAATGTCACCATATAATTTTAATTGACATTTTTACTACAATTACTTCACAAATTGTTTTACTTTGATATTATGAAATAATTTTTATAACATTTAAGTTGTTGCTTACTGAATATCTCACAAATTACTGTATCCTATAAAATTATAAACTATTTTTAAATTCCATTTTTCAAATGGCATGGTTTATATATAAACATAAGAAACGTAATACTTTTCGACGAAATGGAGCACTGCATTGCTAGCCCTAAATTATACATGGCCTGATCACCTATGTCTAATTTAGATGGAGCCATGCTAGGCTGAATAGTAGTCCACTTAAAAATTTTGATAATAATCAACTTTTTACTTGTATTTATGATAAAGATAAATAAAATGAAATAAAATGAAAGTAGTTTTAAAAACCTTTATATTTCATGCAAGTAGCGCAATTTCTATGCATCCGCATATGTTTTATTACCTTTTCTTGAACGAATTACGCGCTTACGAATACGTTTTTACTCGACAATCGTTTTTCCACTTGTTACTTCATTTTGTCTTGTAACTGATTTCTTTTGACCGTTCGTCTATTTACTGACTGTTGATAAATGACTTGAAAGTCTCGATGTTTTATCCTTCCTTCTCGTCCAATGATATTTATGCGATTTTATAGATCTTTGGAATGTCTCCGCACGTGAATAATGAATTATCATTAGAGTGATTTCCGTATATCCGGGATGACGTCCGTCACTCTCGTTTGTCTCGAAAATCTACTCCGTGAACCGTGCTTTGACTTATCTCTTAATATCGTTCATTTGATTTGTTTTAATTACAAGTGATTATTAGGAATTTTATTTTATTAAAATTTTTGTATGGATTTTATTTCCGATCGTGTAACGACCACCGCGAAGTTAACGAGCTGATATTGGTGAACCATCGACCGCACTAACCAAATTTGACAACTTGTTTAATCTATTATTTCTTATCGTCATACCATCAATGCCTTTATTTTATTATTCTCTTTAAGAATTCATACGACATTTGCTTCGTTCTCTTTTGTACCATTGATTTCGTATTAATTGTTGACTATTATTTTCATTCGTATTCGTTTGTTATCTTGTCACAATTCGAAACCCGAATATATTCCATGTTTATATTGAAATAATAAACACCTTTAAGTATTTCTACAACATATTATAAAATTTTTATGTTTATACATTTTCCAATGATTTTCAATTATCGAAATAACCATCACAAGTAAAAGGTCAAATTTATACACCATATTTTGTATAACTAAAACTGATGTTTAAAACAAAATTATGTTCTACCTTTTGAACTAATTGACTTATCATACTTTACTTATAATGTAATGAAATTACCAGTTTAATTTATATTCCTAATAATGATTTAATTTAGAAATTATATTTTCTAATTGTAAACATCAATACGAGTTTAATTAATAAATTCATGTCAATCTTTCAAAGTTTCTTAAGACAACCAAAATAAATTATGAAGCTATTTAACTTCTATTTTTAATATATCATCTTTATCAAGAAAGTACCTCAATTGAGTCTTAAGGTAATACCAAATCCAGGACGGATAATTGTGACAAACGTTATTTAAATGTTAATATTTAATTTATTCTTCGCTCTCATTTTTCTAGTATTGGGAATAATTATGTTTTACGGTTACGTGAGTCGAGATCCCTCGTCGATCGTTAATCTTAAATCATTTTACCACATCTTGTTCGTTTATGCGTTTATTGAAGTCATTTTTATCTCGTTTTGTTCCTCGTATTGAAGATCACTATTCTATTCTGAGTTTAAAATGAATCTCGGGAAGCAGTGTATAAGGAGAAACGATAAGTGTCACCAGGATTTATGCGTGTACTTGTGGAATGATTGAGGACCGAATCTCTTAATGAATGGAGTTAATAAATTCGTTACAACCTCGAGGAGTATGTTGAAGCCAACACCGCAAGTGGAAAGACTCTGGAGATCAAGTGGTTATCATCAAGGGTTCGTTCAAGGTTTTCTCGATGATTAACGGTAAAGATCTATACTCGATGTTTATGTTCAACCTTTTCTTTTATGTACTTATATGGTGTGTGATCTAGTCAAATGATCTTAAGTTGTGAGAACTTGAGACGGCATCATCCGATGACGTCCGATCATGTAGAACACATATTATGTAATATCTTTTTGACTTTCAACGACGATGTTTATTGAGACTTTAATGCGCGTTGGCGAAAGTGAGATGCTGTCTTTGTATTATCTTTTGATTGAGGACCCGCGTGTGAGCACCCTCCGATGACGAAAATGATTTCTTGTTAGTTCATTTTGATGTGTGTCCATGGCTATCCGGCCAGTGGCTATCCTTTAAATTGCAACATTCTTTTTAACTGGACTTACCCAAAAATCTTGTCACCTATTCTTGTCGTCGAATGAGCTTCGTGTGATTCATAAAATTTTCATGTGCCGAGCTTGACGGGTGACTGGTGGAGAAGGATTTATTTATTCCTTTATGGTGAGATACAACTTGACGACAAGTTGCGTTTTGTAAAAGAACCAGTGGAGATCGTGGATCGAGATTCACGTGGGAACGTAAGGACTTCTTATTAAGGAATGTCGTCATACTTCCAGGTAGTGAACAACTCGTGTATGAGGCGAGTTGAGCGCCGGGACGTCGCTCCCTTAAGGTGGTGAGGATGTAAAACCCGTAAAAATAAGGTCATAATTTAATTCTACTTTCAATTATTTTGAAGTATTTTATAATGTTAAATATTATTATTTTTAACGGTTTAAGTTGAAACCGATATTAAATATTATATTTTAATATTTTGACGAGCAACGAGGACTACTAGTGATCGCGATACCGACGGATGCCTAAAAGTTTATATTTTATTATCGATCGTTTCGATATTTAATACTTTCGACGATATCGTTTTAATTACGTATCGAGTCGTTATATTATTATTTTTCGTGTGCGTTTAAACTTTTTAGTATTTTTACGAAACCCGAGTCTCGTAAATATTTCAAAAAATACAATTTATATTTTCTACCCTCTTAAACTATTTTATTCCATTTTAGACCAAAACTATCACAAATTGGCAAAAACTATCCTAACCTTACACTATATATAATATTTCCACTATCTCATTTTCATTTTAAAATTCATTTAACCAAAATTTCTTCCTTCCTCCTCCATTTTTCTTTCTTAGCCATACACCCCATCAACACCAATCATCAAAATTTTTGATGATCAACTTTGATCCATCCAAAAACAAAACAAGTCCCATTCCTATTTTTGAAAGGTGATTCTAATGATACCATTTTTACTTACATGCATCAAGTTTTTTTTTATTGTTAGGTGGAGATTTTGATCATGCATATGTTACTAGTGATGATCAAATGATGTTACTGCTATGTTTTTGTTAAAAAGTTGATTTTTAATTTTTGGGTTTTTGATTTAGATGATGATACAAGTGTTAGGATTAGATTGTGATGATAATAGGATGTTAGAATGATGATGAAAGTTGTTGGTTTTGATCAAAAACTTGATTTTGTATGGTTTTTAAATGGCCAATTTTAGGCAGTAGGTTTAATGCCATTTTCGAGGGTCTTAAGTCTGAATATAGGATGATATTATGGGATTATGTCGTAGAGAATTTCGTTAGCTTCGATTTGATATAAAGTAGGCCTTCCAACTCCAAACGAGGTGGAAGATACACTAGTTTGATTTTCGTGTACCGGGAGACGAGTGTTGACACAATCCGAAAATTGTTGTCGATATTTGGAAATCTCGGGGACTATAAAATGAGTTTCAAAATGATTCAAGGGCTGTTCTCAGGCTCCAAGTTTAGCATTTTGAGTCTATTTTTAGAATCAAGTGGCGGTTTTACAAATGGAGTTGTTTAGAATGGTCAAAATGGTTTCTTGGTCAAGGTCGCTAAACTGTCCGGATTTTGTGATTCAAAGATGAGTCGGGCAGGGAACTTTAGAAGTAAAATATTTTAATGGGCTCTTGGGAGGACTTTCTACATATAGTAAGTGAGTTCTCTGAGTAGTATCATAAAAAGTTGATATGTCTAAGTATGGGAAAACGGATTGGATATTCGGTATGTTCCGGCAGATTTTTATTAAAGGCGTAGAATAATAAAATGAAAATATAGGAGAGTGTAATAGTATCACTTGTATCGTTTTCTCTCGATTTTGTCGTGATTTTATGAGTCAATGTTTATATTCTTATGTATGGGTTATTTCTCGAGTCTATTATTAATGAACGCACCTCATTTGATAGGTTGCGGTTCTCGTGTTTGAAAGGCATCATCTATCGTCGGCGATCGTCTCATTACCACTATTGGCTAAGGTGAGTCTATAGCCTCGCTTTATACTAGTTATTAAATGATTTTAAACCCGCGAGGGGGAATACATGTTTTTATAAACTTAGAACACAAGATTTTTATGGTATGCTTTGTCCCTTTATGAATGGACCTGTGGTTGCCTTTAAATTGCATTAAGTGATTGCCTTAGTTAAAGACTCAATTATGGACCGTTAATTAACCTATGATGGGTTAACCGCTAGTACAATTAATAGATCTATGGGGGAAGCTGTCCCGGTTCAGTTTTTGTGGACTTGTCATAAAAGCTTAGGCCCGACCTCCACACTGTTTGAGCATATTGTATTGAGAAGTCAGGTATACGGCAATGTACCAATAATCTGGAGGTAACCGACAATTAATAAATCTCTCGTCTTATTAGACTGATATGGGAGTGTCTAAGGGCTCGGTTCCATGAGCTTATTGCAATTTATGCTATATACAATTATTATTGTTGATGCAAATTATTATTTGATGCTTATAAGCATGCCACAAACTTATAATCTTTGCTTGTGTTCAAATTGATTACATAAACCTATAGATTCACTCAGCATTTTTGCTGATTGTTTTACTCACATGTATTTCAGGTAATCAAGAAGTGGAAGCTTGGAGGTCACGGGAATGAAGTTGTGCACTGCTTTTGTTGTTCAAACTCTTTGATTTAATTATCGTTCCATTTTTAAAACAAACTAATAAGTTGTTTTAACTTATCTTTTGGTAACGATTACTTGGGACTACGCTACTCTGACAAATGTTTTAGGAACGATAAATCTAAAACATCTCTTTTCGAGTCGTTCTTTATAAATTATGTGTTGTTGTATCATTGTTTAGCACCCAAAGATGTATTCCGCTGCGTGTAAATTTGGGGGTGTTAAACCTTTGAAGAAGAAGTGGGTTCAAAATCCGTTGTTGTACCTGCAATGACAGAAGAAGAACTTGCACAAATACTAGAGTTAGGAGTAACAAATTTTGTTTCGACATTCATAACATTTGCATTCGTGCTTGCGCAGGTTTCATCACTCTTCTATATTGGAATCCACTTAAGACCAACTTCCGTGAAGATCCGACCCGTTGGTTTCCACTGAAGACTAGATTTAGGAGTAGTTTTCTCTTGCACAGCGGAAGACTTCTTTGGAGAGAAACTATGTCCTTTTTGAATCCATGTTTCTGATTTGGTGTGGTTGCTTTTCTTTGCGACGGGTTTGTATCTCCTTGTTGTCTTATGGGATTCTGTATTCGATCTCCGTTCCAAGGAACGAGATTTGACCTCATAGAGGTATTGCAAAATGCAATGGTCATGATTACCATTGTGAATGCCCTTTTTGCAAGTGGGCATACAGGGAATTTGGGATTCACGAAAGTACTTGTATTCCTTTGTTTTCCAAATCGTTCAGGCGTAGTGTTTGAAACACGACTATTCATGGATGGTTTCCAATTCCTAGATTGTTGAATAGGGATCCTAGGTTTTGGTTGACTACCATTAGGAGTGTATGGAACTCTATCAGGATTTGGTGAACTAGTTTTTTCATACACGGGTTTGTCTTTCTGAATCTTCCCTTTTTGTTTCGCATCCTCTAGGTTGTGGGTATGAACGAGGTCATTTGAACCTACAGATTCCTTTATGGACGTGAATGTCACACGTTTTGGAGGAGTCCTAGAAGTGTTGGGTACATTCACATGGTTGGGTTTAGCAACAGTGTGCTTTCTAAATAGAGGAACATAGGGTGCTATGGATGGTTTTGGAACACTTGGTTACACATCAGTCTTAGGGGGTAACCTAGATTTCATATGAGAAGAATTGGAGAACGGAGTTGGTTTTCCTAAGATAGACGGCTTTGGATCCTTGTAGGCATTGGGTTGTCGAACAACAGGTTAGATTCCACAACTTTCCCACCCATCTTAGCAACGAGTTTCTGCAACTCTGCTATCGCTCTTTCCTTGTCTTATAAGTGAGCTTTCAACCCTTTAATTTCCAAATTATGTTCATTCATTTCTCGAAACGTTTGGGAAAGTTTTTCTTGTAATTTATTATCATGTGGAAATCTACCAACGTATTTTTGCAAAGCAAGTTCAAGAGAATGACAATGTTTTTGAAGGAAATCAGTTTTGTGTTGAAGTAACTCAAAAGCCTTTTTATCAACATTTTCTTTACGTTTCGAAAGCTCAATTTTAAGACGTTCACATTCTTTGATCTTATCAAGATATTTGCATACAACATCAGAATATTCATCAATATCAGCACAAGATGTAAAATAAGCACACATAACATCTTTAGAAACGCATTCTTGCAAGAGTAAATCATATTCATCTGAAAAATCAGACTTCTCCATTTGAAGATCATCAATGTGTTTCTCAAGAGATTTAACATATTTTAAAGCATCATACATTTCAGTCTGAATGAACTCCTCAAGTTGAAGAACAATTTCTTTAATCAACGACGTGTTAGGAATTAAGAGGTCTTTCACAAGCAAGGTAATATCTTGAGGAATCGGACGTGTCCACTCAGCATTTTCACGTTTTGCCCAGTCTCTTTTAACAATAGATTTAACATTATCTATGTGGTGTTTAAGAATACCTAATGTTTTCCTACTCTTGCTTTTAGATTCATCTAGAGGGAGGTAGTTTATGTATTTGTAAACATTAGATTTCTTAGGGGCAAATGCTTTCTTCCATTGAATTCTCTTTTGTTTGCATTCTAGAAACACTTCCTCAAAAGTTTTCTGAGTTTGTTTGTTGAAAAGACCATAAAGACTATTTTCATAAGCATAATTATATGGTTTCACAAACTCCTTATTGACAAGTGGTTGACTATCATCACCCCAAAGGGCAGTCTCTTCACTATTGGCACTAACAGGCATGCAATCAAGATCTGTCCTTTCAGTCTCATCAAGATAAAGACACGGGTTCGTAGCTTGAGATTTGGAAAGGTACTCAGGACTTGCAAAGCTAGCTTGACCTTTAAACATCGAAGGAGGTGCTAGCATTCTTACGGATTGAATAGAATCATGCGTTTTATAAACAACATTCTTCAAAAATTCGACTTGTGCTTCTAGTTTGGTAACTTTTTCAGTTTCTTTATCATATCTACTTTTGAAGTCTTGTTTTAACGCATCTACCTCTTGTTTCTTATCCTCAAGAATTTTAGCAGAATCAGTAGTGGTCATAGAGAGCTTTTGTTCAAGTTCCTTAACTTTGGTGTTGGCAAGGTATGTTTTTTGGCGTTCATCCATTAAGAAAACATTATATTGACGCTTCTCTTTAGCTAATAACTCAAGAGTGGTATTATATTTGTTTTCAAAATCGTCCTTTTGACTTTTTAACGTACTTCCCTTGTACCCCTCAAGATCTTTGGTTTTCTGAAGGATCTCATCTCTATAGCTTTCAGTCATCTCAGTAGATTTGATAAGAGCAGCTTTGCATTCTTCAAAGCTTTGAGTGAGCGTAGCGTTTGCCTTCTTTAATTGCTTTTGACTCTTTTTATTTTCAGTGACATCTTTTTGTAAAGTAGCAATTAAATTAGCAAGCGCAATACGTTCCTCTTCATCATATTCATTTGCATGTTGATCATCCTCAGACTCATTATTGCACATGTCTGATGAATCGGGTGTGGTATTTCTATCAACCATTTCCATCATACACGTGTCATTAATGGCATTGGGTAGATCACTATGCTCAGGAATATCACCAAACACATTATATTCATCAGTAGTGTGTACCTTATCGATTGGCTCAGTGTCAAAGATAGGGCCATTGTCATCTTCAGTGACTTTGAGAACTTCTTCAACCTTTGCCATGTACGAGTAATGTGCATCGAGCTCTTGATCAGAATCTTCATCATCAGTGTCATCAAGCATTGCTCCTTCTTCAGCTAACAATTTAACCCCTGCTTCCATCTTTTTGCATAGCAGTATCTTTTCCTTATGATAGCTGGAGTCTCTAACCCTTTTCGGCTTCCTGCATTCCTTTGCCATATGCCCATAACCTTGGTAATTAAAACATTGAATCCCACTCTGCTGAACCACTTGACTTCCAACAGTATCCCTATTCCCAGTAGCAACAGCAATCCTCTGAGTATCATACTTGGCAGTTTGTCGATCATACCTTGCAGAACCCTCAACATGTGTTGGATTATGTCGATCATACCTAGAAGGACTTTCACCACGTCGACGTGTGTCATACCTTGGAGGACTCTCAACATATCAGTTCTTGGTGTTAGATGATGTGCGAAGATTGTTGTTGGTGGGTTTGTAGATTTTCTTGTAAGTCTTCATTATGAAAGCAATTTGTTGTTTCATCTCTGGGTTCTTTTGAGCTTGGTCTTCATCACTATCTTCTTCAGATGATGACTCAGATGGTGGTGATGGTGCTCTTGGCACTTTACCTCGAGATCTTGTGGATGATGAAGACTTAGATGATGTGGAAGATCGTGGCGATGATGATGTAGTGGAATATGGATTAGGAGCACGAGAGTTATGACTTTGAACATGTTGAGTTGTAGTCACTAAAGCAATTGGATTAGCCGTCTTGGCAACACGTTCAGCTCGAATCTCATTTGCTTCATTCTGAAATTGCTTCAAGATGTCAAAGAGTCGATGATATGAGACCTCGTCTAACTTTTCTTGTTGTTTCACCAAAGTGACGAACCGTGTCCACTCGGGTTGAAGTTGTTGAAGAAATTGGACATTGACTTGCATGGTGGAGACTTGCAGATTATTTCTTGTCATGTCATTCATCATCTTATAAAACCTGGAGTAGTAAGAGTCAATTGGTTCTCCATCCCTTGAAGTAAACTTGCCAAAATTCCAAAACAAGTTTGTTTTGACATCTTGTTTGTTGAGTGATTCTCCTTGTTGCAAGCGTTCAATAGCAGTCCACATTTCATGTGCTGTCGGGCATGCATCAACCGTGGAATAAATGTTATCTCCAATCCCACTTAGAACCATATAGATGGCTTCCTTCTCCGCATCATGCCAAGCACAGTTTTCAGGTGTGAGATCGGCTCTAGTTTCATCATGTTAACTTGTAGGTATTGGATCAGTAGTATCTGTGGCAGCTCTTGGAGGAATTGATATTTTCTTGAATACATATGGTCCATGAGTAATGCATTTCCTCAAGGCATTACCATTGGGTCTTGTATCAAGATATCGGATGAAGCGTGATTGCTATTGAGCATACCTACCAGACACAAGCATTGGTGGTCTCTCTTTATTCCCCGCCACCATGATATTGTTGTTTGTGACACGATATTCTTGAGTGGAATCCATCTCAAAATGAATATGGAGTGAATAGGATCTTAAGTAGATGAAATTGTGAAAAGATTGTGGTTGAAACTTAACGAAATTGTGAAGAAAATTTTATCCAGAAACACAAGTAGTTATCCGAAATATTATCAAACACTTATCCGGAATATTATCAAGGATACCTTATCCGGAATAATTCAAAGTGAAGCTTATCCGGAATATCAACGTTCTCTTTATCCGGAATGTTTTATGTTCTACGTATCCGGAATAAATGTGAGATGAGTTATCCGGAATCACAAAAATTATGGTTATCCGGAATCTTTGTGGAACTTCTTATCCAGAATAATTTGTTTTCTCTTATCCGGAAAAAAAAAACTGTTCATCTGGAATGTTTATCCTTCGTTATCCGGAATAAATCTCCTTTGGTTTATTCGGAAAAAATCTTATCCGGAATAATCTAACAAAACTCGTATCCGGAATAAACTCTTATCCGGAAAAAATAGGAACCTATTATCCGGAATGATTTTACAATAGTTATCCGGAATATACTGAAAAAGTGCTTATCCGGAATCCTCGATTGATCACTTATCCGGAATATTCTGCCAATCTTCTTATCCGGAATACCGAGCGATCTTTTTATCCGGAATATGCAGCAACACTAGCTTATCCGGAATCCACAGATGATGCTTATCCGGAATAACGTGTAACCCTAGCTTATCTGGAATGAACTGGAGCAGCTTATCCGGAATCCTCCCATCTCACTTATCCGAAATACCTCGCAAAACTACCTTATCCGGAATCTGCTGCCAAACTGCTTATCCTCAATCCCCAACGTTGGCTTATCCGGAATAATTAAACCCTTTTATTCCGGATAAAGACACAAACTCTCCAAAACGTGATTTTTTCCAAACTTTCCGAAAATGAACCCAAATTTAGCAACTTTTTATACAAAATCAAGAACAATGAGAAGCACAAATTCCTACCACAACTATGTAGGCAATTTGTATATAGATTTTGAGCTTGAAAACACAAATCTTTTTTATACGAACTGATTTTAAAGATGAAAATCACACGAAATCAAAACTAATAACCACAAACTAAACACACATCTACCCCATGGCGATTGATACCAATTGTTGTCCCTTATAAAAATGATGATAGATTAAGAAATGAGATGGAAAATGATATGAGTTTTAGAGAGAGAAAGTAGTGAGAGAAAGTAGAGAGGAGGAGAGGATTAACTTGTAGAATCTTTGATTAAGAAAGTGATTAGAGTACAAAATGATTATCCCACCCTCCTAACATGCTAGGAGGGTAGTATATATAGTCCACCCACATGCGGGATTTAATGGACTATATATTGGGCCGGGCTTGACGTTTGGACTTTAACTAGTTTAAATCCAAGCCCGTAAACCACGACTAATAAACTACTTATTACAACGTTCTAATTAAAGTTACAATAGAAACCTATGACCGAACATTCTTGTTTGACTCAATATTTTGAGGCTAACAAGAAATATTTTCCTCGTAATGAGATTAGGAAAATGGAGGAAGAATTCTATAATCTAGTAGTAAAGGAAAATAATCTCAAAGTTTACATCCAAAGATTTCAGGAATTAGCATTATTATGTCCTAATATGGTGCCTAATACTGAAAAATTGATAGAAGCTTTTATTGGAGGATTGCCTAGAAGTATAGAAGGGAATGTTACCGCCTCTAAACCCCAAACTTTAGAGTAAGTTATCACCATTACTCAAAGATTAATGGATCAAGTGATAAGGTATACTCCTGTACAAGTGGCAGTTAATAATAAGAGGAAGTTTGATGATAGGTGGAGTTTTCCTGTTAATCATAATTTCCAGAAGAATTGTTTTCGTAACTCTAATCAAGGCAATAATCGTCAACAGCAGAACAAAAGAAATGATGTTTCTAAAGTTTATGCTGTAAATTCAAAGCAATGGTTATAGTGGAAGACAACCCCTTTGTCTGAGGTGTTCCCTACATCACACAGGATTTTGCACTATCAAGTGTCAGAACTGTGGAAAAATAAGACATAAGACAACATTCTGCAGAAGTAAAGGATTAGCTACTGGAAGTAATCAAATTCCTATAACTAAAGTTTGTCAAAGTTGCGGAGGAAAAGGGCATCTGATGAATGAGTGTCGTGAAGAGACCAATAGCCGAGGAAAAGCTTATTTGCTAAACGATACTCAACAAGATTAGAATACGGTTACGGCTATGTTTCATCTAAATCAATGTCTGCTTAAAGTAATATTTGACTCAGGAGCTGATAGAAGTTGCATATCTATTAAAATTGCTGCTAAGTTAGACATTTCGATTGTTTCTTTGAATACTAAGTATGATATAGAAATGGCCGCCGAAAAAATAGTTACCACTAATACCGTTATTCGAGTATGTATCATTACTTTATTACATCAATCCTTTGAAATCGATCTTATACCCATTAAGCTCGGTAGTGTTGACGTAGTCATTGGAATGGACTGGTTATCTAAATACAATGCCAAAATTCTATGTGACGAGAAAGCCGTTCATATTCCTATTAACGGTGAAGTTTTGATTATCCATGATAAGCGAAGTAAAACTCGACTAAATCACATATCATGCCTTAAGATAAATAAGTACGTATCCCGAGGTGGTCAAGTTTTCTTAGTTAAAGTAGCGGAAAAGGAAAAAGAAGAGAAGCGATTAGGAGATATTCCGATAGTTCGAGAATTTCCTAAAGAATTACCAGGTTTGCCGCCTAAGCGTCAAGTTGAATTCCAAATCGATTTGATACCAGGAGCAACACCAGTTGCTAAAGCACCTTATCGATTAGCACCTTCGAAAATGCGAGAATTGTTAAGTCAAATCCAAGAACTAACTGATCGAGGATTTATTAGACCAATTATATCACCGTGAAGAGCTCCAGTCTTATTTGTGAAAAAGAAAGATGGATCTTTTAGGATGTGTATCGATTATCGTGAGTTAAACAAACTTACTATAAAGAATCGTTACCCATTACCCAGAATCGACAATTTATTTGATCAATTCCAAGGATCAAGCGTATATTCAAAAATTGATTTACAGTCAGGTTATCATCAACTGAGAGTTAAGGAAGAGGATATTCCTAAAACTGCTTTCAGGACGCGGTATGGACATTATAAATTTCAAGTAATGCCTTTTGTTTTAACCAATGCACCAGCTGTTTTCATGCACCTCATTAACAGAGTATGTAACCCTTTGGATAAATTCATAATCGTGTTTATCGATGATATTATTATCTACTCTCGTAATAGAGTAGAACATGCCAAGCATCTTGGTATAATTCTCGAATTACTTAAGAAGGAGAAGTTGTATGCTAAGTTCTCAAAATGCGAATTTTAGATCGATGTTGTTCAATTCCTATGACATGTCATTGATATCCAAGGTATTCGTGTGGATCCTTCTAAGATTAAAGCGGTAAAGAAATGGAGTAAGCCTAGTACGCCTACACAAATAAGACAACTTTTAGGACTTGTTGGGTATTATCGAAGATTTATCGAAGGTTTTTCAAAAATTTCTAAACCTTTGACTGAATTAACTCATAAAAACAAACCGTTTGACTGGCGAGATAGTCAAGAGACAGATTTTCAATTATTGAAGCGAAAGTTATGTGAAGCACATATCCTAGCATTACCAGAAGGTAACGATGACTTTATCGTTTACTGTGATGCATCTATTCAAAGAATGGGAGCAGTGCTTATGCAAAGGAATAAAGTTAATGCTTATGCATCAAGGCAACTTAAACCTAATGAGAAGAATTATACTACTCATGATATAGGATTAGGAGCGGTTATATTTGCTCTTAAAATCTAGAGACATTACCTCTATGGTACGAAGTGTGTTGTATTTACTGATCATAAAAGTCTTCAATATATTCTTCATCAGAAAGAATTGAATATGAGACATCGACGTTGGTTAGAATTACTTGCTGATTACGATTGTAAAATTCTTATCACCCAGGTAAAGCCAATGTAGTAACTGATGCTTTAAGTCAAAAAGAGCGTGTTAAGCCGTTACGAGTTAGATCATTAATGATAACTCTTTTACCGAAGTTACCTACCCAAATTCTCGAAGCGCAAGAAGAATTACTTAAGGTAGAAAATGTAGGAGCTGAAAAGTTAAGAGGAATGGATAAAGAATTTGAAGTTCGTCAAAATGGAATTTGTTGTATTAAAAATCATAGTTGGTTACCTGCCCATGGTAATTTACGAGATTTGATTATGCACGAGTCTCATAAATCGAAGTACTCTATACATCCTGGTCCCGACAAGATGTATCGAGATTTGAAGAAACTCTATTGGTGGCCTAACATGAGAGCAATCATAGCAGAATACGTTAGTAAGTGTTTAACGCGTGCAAGAGTTAAAGCAGAGAATCAAAAACCATACACTCTATTGATGCAACAAAAGATTCCAATATGGAAGTGGGAAAGAATTACGATGGATTTTGTGACTAAATTACCTAAGACATCAAATGGACATGCCACCTTGGGTTATTGTTGACCGTCTTACAAAATCTACGCGATTTCTTCCAATTAAAGAGACTGATAGTTTGAAAACTCTTACGAGATTGTACATTAAGGAAATAATCTCTCAACACGGAGTGCCTGTATCTATTATCTCAGATGGTGGTAGTCGTTTTACATCTGTATTTTGGGGATCAATGCAAAATGCTTTAGGTACTCAATTGGACATGAGTACGACATATCATCCACAAATAGATGGACAAAGTGAAAGGACTATTCAAACTCTCGAAGATATGCTTAGACTTGTGTGATAGATTTTGGAAAAGGATGGGAGAAACATCGAAATTTAGTAGAATTCTCTTATAACAATAGTTATCATGCTAGTATTAAAGCATCGCCTTTCGAAGTACTTTATGGAAGAAAGTGCCGATCGCCTATTTGCTGGGCCAAAGTTGGAGATATTCAACTAACTGGACTAGAAATAATACATGAAACTACTGAAAAGATTGTTCAAATTTGACAACGATTACAAGCTGCACAAGATAGACAAAGGAGTTACGCTAATACTAGACGTAAACATTTGGAATTTGCAGTAGGATATCGTGTTATGTTGAAAGTTTCGCCTCGTCAAGGAATTACTCGATTAGGAAAGAAGAAGAAACTGAATCCAAGGTATATAGGACCATTCAAAATAACCAAAAGAATTGGCCCTGTGGCATATAAAACTAGAGCTACCTGAAGAGCTTAATAATGTTCATAATACTTTTCATGTTTCGAATCTGAAGAAATGCTTATCTGATGAATATCTCATCATACCGATGAAAGATCTTCAACTGGATGATAAGTTAAATTTTGTAGAAGAACCTATAGAGATTATGGATAGAGAAGTGAAACGCTTGAAGCAGAGCCGTATCCCAATAGTTAAGGTACGATGGAACTCGAAGAGAGGACCTGAGTATATTTGGGAACGTGAAGATCAAATTCGAGCTTAATATCCGCATCTATATTCTTTTGTTACCCCTAGTTCTAGCTAAATCTCGGGACGAGATTTAAAACAAGGAGAAGAGACTATAACATCCAGTAGTTTTGACTAATGTAATATCAATGTTTATAAATAAAGAGGTGATTTTATTAAGAAATTTTTGCTTTTTATTCTGATGTATGACTAAACTGTTGAATATATGAATACTCACTATCTCAATTATCACATCCACATATGCCTATATGTTACATACACTATATATATATATATATATATATATATATATATATATATATATATATATATATATATGTATATATATATATATATATATATATATATATATATATATATATATATATATATATATATATATATATATATATATATATATATATATATATATATATATATATATATATATATATATATATATATATATATATATATATATATATATATATATATATATATATATATATATATATATATATATATATATATATATATATATATATATATATATATATATATATATATATATCAAGTCTGAGTTCTAAAGATAACTATATGTACAAATAATGAATAAGAACAACTCCAATATAACAAAGATACCCTAAATAGCCATAGAAACCCTAGAAATCCCTTATGAACTAATATTTCAAACAATATAACTACAAAATAACTATGTATCCTTATTAAACGCTTTATACTAATTCTAGTCGACCATATAAAGAAAAGATAAATAATCACAGAACACTAATATTCACTAATCATAAGCTAATTACTAGAAAATAACCTAAAACTTAGATTAACATATAAATTCCAATCTATAATGAATTAGAATATAATATTTGAAACAAATTATAAAACTCAACTAAGTATCATAATATAATCATACTTTCATCTTAAACTAAGTTACAAATTATTAAAGCATAAAGTACAAGTTTTCAAAGCATAGAACCTTAAGCTTACTTAAATAACCCTAGAATATGATTAACCTATATAAACCCTTAAACTAAGAATGTAGAACCCATAGAAGTCATAAACATACTATATAAGACTTTGAATAAGTGTACATTAAGATACAAACCCTAATTACCTAAAATAGAAAGTCATTAGGCTTAATGATATAGAAACCCTTATATTAAGAAATCTACATGGAATCATAACCTAGTCTTTTAGGACAAGTCTATAAACACTCATAGGACTTCATTAAGGTTATAAGATTATGTTAATACAAAGTACAAGTACCCTAATGCACAAGTTACAAGATTTCAATGCATGACTTGTAAATTAGGTCAAATTAGGTATTTTCACTCTTTAGACATGTTTACCTAAACTAAACCCTTAAACCAAGTGAAAGAACTATTTAGATACTTAAGACACAATGTATAAGACCTAAATTAAGTTTAAATCAGTAGTTAAGAGGAGGATAATCACATTTACTAAGATTAAACCCTAGATCATTAGAAAACCCTAATCTACAAAAGTATACTTCCCATTTTCACATCAAACCTTTGTTAAACTTCAAACCAAGGACCCAAATCTCTTAAATATAATACATAAACCTTAATTAAGCCTTAATCATTCACTAATCACTTTCCTAAGTCCCTAATCACCAAAAACACAAACCATAAGTTACAAGCCCTATAAATAGAATCCGGTTTTGTATTTTGGCTCCAAAACTTATTTTCAAACCATTTCGCTCCATTTTATGTTCAAAAATCATATATTTAGGACTTATAAGATATTTTAGGAGTGTGACGAGTAGGTGGATCACCTCCTTGATTCCTACACATCACCATTCTCATCTACATGTTGCCGTGATCCATTTTTAGCCACAAGTAAGGATTAGGAATAAGCTAGAGTCTAAGAACCTGTGTAGAGATTAACTAGCCTTCATTAGTCATTCATCTATCTATCTTACACGTTTAGATGCCAAACTTGGATCCTAAGTGTTGCTATTACTATAAATATAACCGTATACCACAACATGAAGACTTGTACCCTGTTTTCTTTGTATCCCCAACCCATTCTCCATTTACATTTCTATAAACGTCTTAGGACATCCCCCAAGACCAGAAACCAGGTCTACAAGGTTTCCATTGAAGCCCTTGAAGCTTTGATAGCAAGTAGTGTTCATAGGAAGCCATAAGGAGCCATTTTAGAGCTACATAGGTAATTTCTATACTAAACAGGCTTTGATCTTGTTATAATGAATTATAAGGCTTGTTATAATGCCAAAATTATGTTAGAAAGACAATCCAAAAAGAACTAAGTCATTTCACTAAATTAAATGAAAGTTATAAGCTAAAGATGTCTTAAAACCCTAGTTTTGTATTTTACATAAAATAATGACTTAAAATCCATTTCAAGAGCTATAATTCTGATAAAATGTTTTTATTATGATTATAAATATGTTTTAAAACTTTGTTTTAAAATCCTAGATCATCTGGTACATTTTTGAAGAAGTTATATGATTTTTACAAGTATAGGAACCAAAACTGTCATTTTTGAAACTATATGACATTTTGTGCCAAAAGTGTCATTTTATGAAAGTTAAATCTATAATAATAAAAGTTGGACAGTTTGAGACCCTATGATTAAATATTAATGGATTAAATTGTAATATAATAAAACTATATACTTAAAGAGTTAAAAGTGTAATTATGCTAAAATATAACTATCAGAACTATTTTTGCCAATATTAAAACTAAAGAACATAAAATATAATAAAACATAATGTATCATGTTAGTAGGGAGTTTTGTACAAAGATTTTTCGTCTTGATATTACGTTCTGACTGAGTGGTTGGGTTTACGATTTAAAAGGCCCTCGCTCCTCAAACGTTTATAGAATGGATTCTAAGTATAATGGCCCGAACAATGATACTATAATAATAAAATACAAAGAATCAAAGAATAAATAAAAGAAATAATAAAAGAATGAACTCAGCGAGTATGACTTGATATATCTATATATTGTATGTTAACTCAGATATTGTGAGAAGGTTGTGATTAGGTATAGCTGATTTAATCAAGACTCTCTATGCTAAGGTGAGTTCATAGCCTCACTTTTAAATGTTTTATAAATGATTTGAAAACACATGAGGAGGATATATGCTAATACTGGAATATAAGTGTTTTTGTATGATGCCTATATTAATATTGACACTACGTTTACTAGTTGTCGTTAAGGCCCTTTTTAATCATGGACCGCTAATCATTTAATGAGCACTAATATTGTGAATAGTACTATTTAAGACTGACATCTCCTATTTGGGCAAGTCGCACTTGCTAGCAGCTAATGGTTCCTACCTAGGCTAAGCAGATATGCTTTATTTTGCATTTAGGATAGTCCGACAAGCTTCCTACTTAAGGGCAAATTTGATGGGTTTTCTTGATAATGTCTAGTTGCGGGGTCATGAGCTAGTGCAATAAGAACTGATGGAATTTAAAAAGTTGGGTGTATAATAATGTAGCCCTGGAGTCGTACTTGTATTCAAATATTTTATAAAAACCTATGAATTCGCCCAACCATTGTGTTGGCTTTAAGGAATATATTTCAGGTGAATGAGGACTGCGGGCTACGGATGGTGGTGTCTTGAATAAAGTTGTCATCCTAGAAAATAAAACTAGATCTTTGGAGAAAACCTGTGTTGTACATTATTGTACAGTTGTTTTTATTAACTCTAAATAAATGAATGATGACATTAATATTTATAAAAATGTTTTTAAGCATTTTCTATTATTATGACTATGATACTTTGATAGTAATACCCCAAAAATTAGCTTCCGCTGCTATAAGGTAAAATGAGGGTGTTACACTAACCATTCCTTTTAGGACAACAACTCTGGCATAGAAGAAGATACAAGAAGTAGTCAAGAATTTCTTGATGAGTTGCATGCAGAATTCCATGATAGGTCCAAAGTGATTTGCTACACATGTGGTAAAGTTGGTCATTTCCAAAAGGACTTCTAGTCAAACAAGACTTCCTCTCCAAGCTTTCCCTCATCCAACAATGATCACAACAGCAAGAAGAAGTTTGTTCCATCTCCCTTCAAGCATACTTCTCACTCTGACTCTGAGGGAAAGAAGGATTACAAGGTCAAATATAAAGCACTGAAAGGTAAGTTGGTGAAACTCAATAAAAAGGCTGATGAAGCAGCAAAGAAAAAAGATAGCAAAAAGACTGAAAAGGGTCTTATCGCCGCCTCCTTCGATTGGGATGATGAACCCATTACATCAGAGGATGAAGGAACCACTACTATCAGAGCTTTTATGGCCGTCGCTGATGAGGAATCGGCTGTTGGTAAAAGCGAAGGAAGATCTGGACAATGGGTGGATATTACCATGAAAAAGGTACATAGATTGGTTACTATGCCTGAAGGTCCTGATAGAGACCATGTCAGTGACTACACCTTGGTTGAACTCTATTTTGTGGAAGAACAAAGAAAGAATTTGTTAAACAAATTTCATAATCGTAAAACTGAGTTAAATCTTTGTCAATCTGCGTTAACAAATCTCAAACCTTTTGTGAATCTTGCAATTCAACTTCAAAATGAAGTAAGCAAACTTTTCATTGAAAATGAATCTTTAACCGATGAAAATGTTGAACTTAGAAGAACCATTGAAAAAGGGAACATAGGTTAATTCACTATGGAAGAATTGGTTGCTGAAGCCATTCCAGGGGATGTGGTTCAAGCAATAGGGGTAAGAGTAGGTTTAAAAACCAAATACCAGTGGCCAAAGTAAAATTTGTCCCCTAAGAGGATCCTTATCCGTTTTCCACCTCTGTGGATGAGAATGACTCTGATAAAGAATCAGATGTTTCCAGACCCCTACCAGCTTTACCCAAACTCGTTGGTGCTGATCCATCTGATTCCTTACTTGGCCCAAAACATGCCATCAAAACCTCTGGGACATCCAATCTCAGAGTTTCTGAGAAAGCACACAAAAAGGTTTTTGTAGCCAAAGAACTTGCCAAACCCATTCCTCCCACTGAAGAGCTTTCACCCACCAAGAAACTTCTCCTTACCCTTATGGAAGAAGTAAAAGGTTTGAAAGAAAACATCAAAACTCGGGCTGACAGTCCATTTGTTAGTTCTCTTGGTAAAGGATCCAACATCTCAAAGGGGAGAACTTCGTTCAGGCCTTGCAAACATTGTGGGCTTAAAAATCATTTTTCTGAAAATTGTTCAAAGAAACCCAAATGTATCACATGCGAGTCCACTGAACACACCTCTAGAGAACATGAGGAGACCATAGCTGTCCAAAAGACTAGACTACAATTAAGGTCCAAAACTCCTTACAAGTCCTCTAGGAGACCAGAACCCAAATCTAGGGACACTCCTCAGAGTTTCAAGCCATTTCCTCCTTGAAAGTACTGTGGTTTCTATGATCATCACTTTGATGAGTGTGAACACTATCCCGGATGTAACATATGTGGAAGTATGCGTCATGAAACCAGATACTACAACCAAAGAGGGGGAGAAAGGAACCAAGGAAGACCTAATGTCGCTCGTCAGCGACAGCATGGTCCCACTAGAAAGTGGGTTCATCATTGAAACTAATTTGGTTTTATTATATCTATGCAGGAATACTTGAAGAAATCTGTTTGGTATCTGGATAGTGGGTGCTCCAGCACATAACAGGGGTTAAACAATATCTGCACAGATATAAGTGTTGGGAATAAATTAAGGCCAGAACACTTGAACGCTGACAAGAACAACTCAAGCGTTGACAAGAGTAAAGTGAGCGCTGATAGCATAAGCGTTGACAAGTTAGAGTCAAGCGTTGACATATTGAAGACAAGCACTGATGGAAGATGTGAGCTACACGTTTATTATATTCTAGAATACTTCTAGTAAGGATAGAGACGACAATGTATTTTCTATGTTTATCTTTACCTAGAATAGTTGATTCGTAGCTTATTATACAAGACTTCTTGTTCTATAAAAGAAGATCTCTTAGGTTAAAGTTAATATCAGTTTTCATAGGTATTCGCAAGTTAAACCTCTTTCATTGTAATCAAGTACGATCATTCTAATACAAGTGAAAGTTTGTTTAACATCTTTGTGTTTTAGATCAAGTGTTAATTCCGCATAACACTTTGTTACTTTATTCATAAGCAAAGGTTTCTCTACGTGTAGTACTTGATCTAATCTCGTATACACAAAGATTAATCGATCTAAGTTTGGGATCAACAAGTGGTATCAGAGCTTGTTGAGAAACTTTTGATCTTTAAGTAACGCAAGAACCCTAAAACACCAAAAACCCTAAAAACCCTAAAATTCTCAAAACTCTAAAAACACCATGTCTGGCACAGATCAACCTGCTGCTTTGCTACAAAACAACTCCACAAATCCTAGTATCAAAATTCCCATGTTTGATGCCAGGAACTTCGAGCTTTGGAAGTCCAATTTTGAGCAATATATAGCTATTTATGACTACACTCTTTGGGAGATTGTTGAATATGGGAACACATTCGACAAAGCACAAAGGATTGCTGCTGCTATTGCCACAAGGACAGCTGTTCCTAATTGTCCTGAAGTTGATAAGAAGGAAAAGCCTGGAGATGGGAGAGCTGTATCTGTTGAAGATATAGCCAAGAAGAGGGTGGACATGAAAATCTTGAACATCATGAAACACGCCCTAGGTCATGAGAATCAGCACAAGTACAAACGCTTTGAGTCTGCAAAAGAGCTTTGGGAAGCTCTTGAAGTAGCACATGGTGGCAATGCTGACACAAAAGAAGAAAAGAAGAAGCAACTCTTGCATGAGTATGCTGTCTTTAAAGCTCAACCCAATGAGAATCTCAGCAGTGTGAGAAGTAGACTTCTTGACATCACAAGTCAACTTTCCTTCATGGGAACACAGATTGATGACCCTGAATTGAATGCTACTTTTCTCAAAAGCCTTGGTGATGTATGGAGAATTGAGACAAGATCCATTCTAGTCAATAATACCCACAAGACCTCCAGGTTTGATGACATCTTCAACAAACTAAGACTGTTGGAGAATGAATGGCAATTGGATAGTGATAATAAATCTTCCAGTAGTAACATGGCCTTCTTCTCACAAAGTGAAGGCCAATTTGATTCCATGAACTTCTATGGACATCCAGCCACTGGATCTCAAAGTGTCAGCACTGGATGTCAGTCTGTCAGCGCTGGATCATATCCTGTCAACGCTTTATACTCAAGCGCTGACACACACAACTTTGGCGCTGATAGACTTAAACCTGCTGGTTTAGATCTAGATACTGTGTGTGCATTCATTGCTTCTTTGCCCAGTGATTCAAGGATTACATATGAAGATCTTGAGCAGATAAGTGATGAACAATTGGAAGAGATGGACATCAAGTGGACTATGGCTCTTGTAAGCTTAAGAGCAAACAGGTTTAATAAAAGGTTCAAGAAGAAGATGACCTTTAATGCTAAGGATGTGCTGGCTTTGACAAGTCCAAGGTTGAGTGCTACAACTGTCATAGGATGGGGCACTTCATGAGGGAATGTAGATCTCCAAGAAGATCTGATGCTGGTAAGCCCTCAAGCCAAATGGTTAAGAGCCAAGATCCCAAGGCCATGGTTGCTGTTCAACAAATTGATGGTGTTGGAGAATGGGACTGGAGCTGGATGGCCAAGGATGAGGAAGAGGACAGAGCTTTGGTTGCTGAAGTTAAAGAAGAGCATGTTGAATATGCTCTCATGGCACACTCCTCCTCTTCATCAGATAATGA
Source organism: Glebionis coronaria (assembly GCA_025667525.1). Lineage (NCBI taxonomy): Eukaryota > Viridiplantae > Streptophyta > Magnoliopsida > Asterales > Asteraceae > Glebionis > Glebionis coronaria. The sequence goes on from CM046876.1 coordinate 52,564,497, forward strand.
GGTATATGATGATGCTTTCTGTTCTAAGGGTTGCCGTTTAAATACTGAAAAACTAAATCAAGAGATAGTAAAATTATTAGATGAGGCAAGTACTGAAAGATGCAAAGTATCTAATTATCAAATTGCTCTTACCCAAACAGAAAAGACAGTAGCTGAGTATAAGAAAATGGAGTTTGATTTAAAGGATCAAATAAATATCTTAAAACATGAGTTACATCAGAGTAAAGATGTTCAAGATATAGTAAATAGGGTTAATCTTGATTTGATAGCTCAGTTAGAGGAGGCTAACAAAAATAAGGATAATGTGAGTCTTAAAATCCAGAGATTTGATAAGGCCACACAATCCCTAGGAGAGTGTGTTAGTAAACAAAGAGACTCTAAGGATATGAGTGGGATTGGGATGAAAGATTATACTGGTGTTCCACCACCAGCTGGGGATTTCTATGGTGTCCAATCAAAGGACTTATCTTGGACTGGCTTGCCAGAACTTCAAGAGAAGGAATTTATTCCTCCACCTAGAGTGACTTCCCTAGTTGAGGAATACAAGCAAAAACTGACTGACTTAGATGAGTGGAAGAAAGCTAACCACACCTTGTTTGTTAAGGGAGGGTTGTTGTGTGAAAGTCCAAATGAGCCCACACCAAACATGATACCAATTGTGGAGTCCAATGATCCTAAACCTATTAAAATCACACACCCTACCACTGGCAAAGCTGTTGACCTTGGCCCACAAACTGTTAGAAAACCTAGTGTTAAGTATGCAGAGATGTATAGGAATACTAGGTCACCAAAAAGCCAAGTTAGTAACCAAGGAACAGGCTTCTTTGCTTCTAGACCTAAGACTATGTCTAGAAAAGCTTGTTACACATGTGGTAGCTTCTCACATTTGGCATACAAATGTGTCAACGCTTCCAATGTCAACGCTGATAGGAACCATTTCAGCACTGACAAAAGTCAACATAGGTCAAACACTGTCAGACCCAATACCTTTGTGAACAAAAGTTCACAAGTTGTTAGACCAGCCCCATTCTTTTCTAGAGGGTCTAACACACAAGGCCTAAGACCTTTTCAAAAGTCAAGCACTTGGTCCAATAGGCAATGGGTTCCTGTAGCAAACCCTAGGTTCAACGCTGATAAAGGCAATCGGGGCGCTGACAAGAACAATTTCAGCGCTGACAGACACACTGCCAAACCTAGGTATTTGCAACCACATGGAAATAGGTCTAAAGCTTCTACTAGCTTGACATGGAGACCAAAACAAGACCAAAACCCTAATTCTACTGGTATTTCTATGACATGCAACAGGTTTCATTATATTTCAAAAGCATTGTCAACACCAATTGGGGTTAACTGGGAATTTCATTCAAACAGGGATGAAAATGGGGTTGTTATGAGAACCAAGTCTGTTCTTGTTGAACAACCAGATGAATCCAAGTCTTCCAAGGCTTGGGTTCCCAAAGAAAACTAATGTGTTTTCTTTATGTGCAGGGCATTCAGAAGAAGATCAATGATTATGGATATTGGGATAGTGGATGCTCAAGGCACATGACAGGGAAGGAAGACTATCTGACTAATTTCTCTCCTATTCAAGATGGTGATAAGGTATACTTTGGAGGGGGCTATGGCACCATCACAGGAAAAGGAACCCTTGTCACCAACAATCTACGATTTGAGAATGTCTTCCTGGTAAAAGAACTGGATTATAATTTGTTTAGTGTATCACAAGTGTGTGATAACAAAAATAAGGTTCTTTTCACAGATACTGAGTGCTTGGTGTTAAGCAAAGATTATAAGCTCCCTGAGGAAAAATACATAGATTTTAGAACACCAAGGCATAAAGACATATATAATGTGAATCTTAATGGAATTAAGATAAATAATAAAATGTCATGTCTGTATGCTAAAGCCTCAGTAGATGAAAGTAATCTTTGGCACAGGAGATTAGGGCACATAAACTTTAAGAATATCAATAGACTTGTGAGGCTTGGTTTAGTTGATGGTTTGCCTGAAAAGGCTTTCCACAATGACCACACTTGTGTTGCATGTCTTAAGGGCAAGCAGCACAAGGTCTCATTCAGGTCTAAACAGGTGCACTCTAGTTCTAAACCACTTCACTTATTGCATATGGACCTCTTTGGTCCAACTAATATAGAAAGTTTGAAGGGTAAATCATATTGTTTTGTTATCACTGATGATTATTCCAGGTTTACATGGACTTTCTTTTTAGCCAAGAAAAGTGAAACTGCCCAAAGTCTGATTAATTTCATTACCCAGATTGAAAAGAAGAATGGTAATGAGGTCAAAATTATTAGAAGTGACAATGGGGGTGAGTTTAGAAATCAGTTGTTAGATGATTTTTGTGCCAAGAAAGGGATTACTAGGCAGTTTAGCATAGCTAGAACCCCACAGCAAAATGGGGTTGCTGAAAGGAAGAATAGGACCCTTATTGAAGCAGCCAGAACCATGTTGGCTGATGCCCACTTTCCTATAGCCTTTTGGGCTGAAGCTGTTAACACAGCTTGTTATGTTCAAAATAGGGCATTGGTCAACAAAATACATAATAAGACACCTTATGAATTACTTTGGGGAAGGAAGCCAAATATTGGCTTTCTCAAGCCTTTTGGTTGTCATGTAGTTGTTTTAGAAACTAGTGAGGCCCTAGGTAAATTTGACTCAAAAGGTGATGAAGGCTACTTCATGGGTTATTCAGTGCAGAGCAAAGGATATAGGGTTTACATTAAAAAGGAAAAACGTATACTTGAAAAAGTACATGTTAGGTTTTTAGAAAGTAAACCTAGTGATCCTGAAAGTGGTCCAAATTGGTTGTTTGACTTAGAACCTTTATCTAGAGCTTTAAATTATATGCCTGTTACTGATCCAGACATTGTGAAGGTAACTTCAAGTGTTTTGGAAAAGAGAATTGGTAATGTTTCAGGTATACAGGTTGCTAAGGAGGATGGACCACCAGCAGTTAAATCATCTCCCACACAAGAATATGTTACACTTCCTATATGGACAGATGAGTATTATGCTGCTGCTGCTGCTGCTAGAAAAGATAATGGTGGTTTTCAAATACCACCAAATACAAACATGCATACTTCTTCAGGCACTGACAAAGGGAAATCAAGAGCTGACAAGAGCAATTCAGACGCTGATGGATCAGATGCTGACACCAACAGTTCAAGCGTTGTTAGCCCAAGCGCTGACAAACAAGGTTCAGACTTTGACAACACCTTTGCACATCTTTTCTCTTCCCATTTTGAACAAGGTGGACCTTCCAATGTCCATGAAAAGATTTATGTTGATCAAAGAGAGTCTGATGAAGAAGATATTGGCAACATGGAGCATGAAGTTGAGGACACCAGACTTTTTGAAGGAGGAGTTCTCACTTCCACAGCAAAGGATCACCCCACATCTCAGATCATTGGTGATGTTATGGCTCCAGTTCAGACAAGAAGATCCCATCAAAGTCTTGGTGGATTTATTGCCAATATACACAAGAAGGTTGATACCCCTCTTGTACAAGCATGTTTGTTTGCCTGTTTTCTGTCACATGAAGAACCCAAGAAGCTTTTTGATGCTCTCAAAGAACCTAGTTGGGTGGAAGCAATGCAGGATGAGCTTCACCAATTTGCTATACAAGATGTTTGGGAGCTGGTTGATTGTCCTAGATATGTGAGACCAATTGGGACAAGATGGGTTCTAAGAAACAAGAAAGATGAAAGAGGCATTGTGGTCAGAAACAAGGCACGTTTGGTAGCTCAGGGATATACACAAGAGGAAGGCATAGATTATGAAGAAGTTTTTGCTCCTGTTGCAAGGATTGAAGCTATCAGAATTTTCTTAGCTTATGCCTCTTGCATGAACTTCACTGTTTATCAAATGGATGTGAAGAGTGCTTTCCTCTATGGGACAATTGTTGAGGAAGTGTATGTCATGCAACCTCCTGGTTTTGAAGATCCTGAGAATCCAGACAAGGTTTATAGAGTGAAGAAAGCTATGTATGGACTTCATCAAGCCCCTAGAGCATGGTATGGTACCTTGTCTACATATTTAGTGGACAATGGATTCAAGAGGGGCACCATAGATCAGACACTATTTACAAAGAAGAAAGGAAAACATGTGTTGCTTGTGCAGGTCTATGTTGATGACATCATTTTTGGGTCTACTGATCCAAAAATGAGTGAGGACTTTTCCAAGCTCATGACAGATAAATTTAAGATGAGTGCCATGGGTGAGATGAACTTCTTTCTAGGTTTACAAGTTCAGCAGAAAGAAGATGGTATCTTCATCTCCCAAGACAAGTATGTAGCTGAAATCTTGAAGAAATATGGTTTTTCTCCACATGAAAAGGATGCTTCCACTCCTATGGATAGGGAACACCCTTGGGGAAAGATTGGAGCTGGAAAGGATGTGGATGTTAGGCACTATAGATCAATGATTGGTTCATTGATGTATCTTACAGCTTCCAGACCTGACATCATGTTTGCTGTGTGTGCATGTGCACGCCATCAAGTGACTCCCAAAGAATGTCACCTTTTTGCTGTGAAGAGAATTTTTAGGTACCTAAGATGTTATCCAGATCTTGGCTTGTGGTACCCAAAAGATTCTCCATTGGATCTTATTGCATATTCAGACAGTGACTATGGTGGTGACAAGTTTGATAGGAAATCCACAACTGGTGGATGTCAATTTCTTGGGAGCAGATTGATATCTTGGCAATGCAAGAAACAAACAGTGGTGGCAAACTCTACAACTGAAGCAGAATATGTGGCTGCAGCTGCTTGTTGTGGACAAGTCTTATGGATTCAGAACCAGCTGTTGGATTATGGGTATAATTTTATGCATACCAAGATTTTTGTAGACAATAACAGTACTTTATGCATTATTAAAAATCCTGTACATCATTCTAAAACCAAACACATAGAAATTAGACATCATTTTATAAGAGATTGCTTTGAGAAAGGTTTAATACAACCAGATAGGGTAGCTACAGAGGATAATGTGGCTGATTTATTAACTAAACCTTTTGATGCTAGACGATTTCAATATTTGGTAACAAATATTGGAATGGTTAATCTCACTTAATATGTGTTTTGGAACCCTTTTTGTAAAAGTATGTACAGGATAATGCATTGTTATTGGTCTTTGTGATGATTTAGATTTTCCACATTATTTTTCTAACACTGACAAAGGTAAATGTAACGCTGTCAAGTGTTATTTTGCCGTTGTTAGAGATATTATTGTCTCACGCTGACAAGAGTTTCTTCAACGCTGATAAGTGTTGTCGGGGCGCTGTCAGCAACAAATGTTAGTTTTGTGGTTTTCATCTAAATGTGTAGGTAGGTGGTAGCTTTATGCCATTGGATACAGAGTTGCTTATGGATCTTTGAAGAGTTATTTGGACATGTTTTTGTTTATGGATGATGGTTGGAATATTTATATTCCTATCTTGACATAAATTTTTAATGTTCATATATTTTTTTTTGAGAACTCATGTATCATAGTTTGAGGGGAGGTTTAAGGAACCTTTAGGACTCTTGGGTATTCTTACAATACTCTCATCACAATTCTAGATTGTGTCCACAGGTGAGTATGGGTTAGTTTTACTAAACCATGAGGCACTGTAGCATGCATAGTATATCAAATTTGCATGCTGCCAAGACATTTTTGGCCTAGAATTGGTTGTGGTCTGTTGGGAGACTTGGGAATCATTTTGATATGGGTTTTACCTGGGAGTAACAAGGATTTTATAAGGTAACTTGGTTGTTAAGAATTTTGGTTAGCAAGGGACACTAGAGGACTGTTATGTCTATCTTGCTTATGCAAGTGTGCATAACTGGACAGTGCTTGCCGCCCTATGATAATTATCAGCTTTTGGTTATCTTCTCTAGGATAAATTACTTGTTAAGGTCATTTTTCACTTTTTAAAACAATTTTATTTTTGGACGCTGACAAGATTTTTCCAAGCGTTGTTGTGACCAAAATGGACGCTGACATGGCTTTAGGCGAACGTTGACAAGATTATAGCCGTTGGGCGTTGATGGGTTATTTTTGACCGTTGACAATCAATGGGACCTACCCAGTTGTTACTTTTTGACATATTTTCAAGCCGTAATTTTAGGAGTTGTTACTTTCACTAAATGCATGAGATAACTTATAACTTTTTCAATATTTTCATGATTAGTTTTTGAAAATCTTTGCCTATTTTTGGGCCAATCACATGCATTCATCCACTCCTATAAATTTGGCTCCTATTTTTAAACAGGGTATCTATAATTCTTGTCTAACAACTTTTCTCTTATCAACCTTCATCTTTTATACTTCAAATTAACAGCTTTCATCAATGGCACCAAGATTTAACTCAGCAGAATTGGATTTGGGGTTCAAGTCTCAACACAACATGATTGCTTATCTTGTTGCTGATAATACTTTGTTCCCTCAATACACTCAAATGGTGGAGTATTTGAATGCATCCCCATTAAGGTATGCTCTTTCTCATGCACCACTCATTCCAGTCACACACATTAAACAGTTTTGGAACACTGTTAGTTCCTCAACAGTTAATGGAGTGACCACATTAACTTCTATTGTTCATGGGAGATCTTGGGTGGTTACTGAGGCCTTGGTACGCCAGGCCTTGCATCTTAATGATGCTGATGGTATAACCATTCTTCCCATATCTGAAATAGAACAAGGGCTTAGGGCTTTGGGATACCCTATTCCTGATGAAGGTACTCTTAATAAGTACCATAAGCAGGAATTTCCCCCAGCCTGGAAGTACCTCATTCACATTCTCCTTCAATGTTTGAGTCCCAAATGTACTGCACACAATGAGATCAATAGATCCATTGCAACTGCTATTGTGTGTATTGCAACAGGGCAAAAATATAACTGGTCTAAAATGATTTTTGAAGGAATGTGTAAAAACAAGGGGACAAAAATGACTTTCGCTTATCCCCGTTTTCTGCAAATGATTTTTGATGCTCAAAGATATTGTTCAAGGGATCACAATGATTTTTATAAAATCCCTGAACAAAAGAAAGCTATTTTTACCAAGATGAACTCACCACCTCATAGAGACCTACCTTTAACCCCAGCCATGCTTGCTGTTATTGCAGCAGCACAACCCCAACCAGACCCCCAACCTCATATTGACCCTCACCCACAACTTGAACCTATCCCTGAACCTTTACCCTCACCTGACCAAATGCAAATAGACCAAAATCCCTTTGACGCTGACACATTTAATGTGGGCGTTGATGTGCCTATTTCCACCGCTGACACCCAACCATCACAATCCAAACACCCCTTAACCAACCCACATCTACACCTTCTTCTACACCATCTTCCACACCACCTGAATATAGGTTGTTTAAACGCCAAAGGACTGCTGGAGTGTTCTCCTCTAGTGATCCTAGCCATGAAGCAGAGAGAACCACCACCACAAGTGTGGCTGGTGACCTGGATGAGGCTGGGACTATTGGTTCTGGCTTAGCAGCTGGCCAAGGCAGTCCCACCATAATTAAGTCCTCATCCATGCCCAATGAACCTGACTTGGGAGGTCAAATCCCCATTTTGGAAGAGGGCAGACTGGAACCTATGACGCTTTTGGAATTGACGGCTGTCTGCATTAGCTTGCAAAAGCAGAATGCAGACTTAGTACAAATTGTCAATAACCAAGGCCTTGAACTCAAGGAATTGAGGGAGAGGATTGTTGTTTTAGAGAGTGCTCATTCAAAGGGAGGTATGGAGGAGTCTTCCAAAGGGGAGGAAGATCAAAGAAATCTGAGTGATAAGAGCAGTCAAGATGGTCAATCATTGGATGTTGCTGAAGCTCTTACTACTTTGAAGGAACAAACAAGTTTTGATACGTCCTTGATATCTCCAACCAATTTAAATTTATCATTTACAGATATGTTGAGAGAGGTTACACAAGGCGCTGAGGGAAAATATTTGAGCGTTGACAAGACAAGTTTGGACGCTGATAGAAGTATTTTGGGCGCTGATAGAGGAAATTTGGGCGTTGACAGATCTGCATATGGAGGTGATGTATTCCAGTCGTCATCTATCATCAAAGATGTTCCTACTCAGGTATTATCATCTACCCTACCAACAATTGCACCAACAGATAAGGGTAAGGGTAAGTTGGTAGAAGAAATTGTTCCAAAGAATGCAGCTCAGGTTGAATTTGATAGAAGATTGGCTGAGCATATGATGGAACAAGGTGAAAAGGAAAAGTCACCATTTGTTGTGACTTCTAAAGAAGAAAGTGATGGAGCTAGCTCAGATTCAAGTGTGATGATTGTTGAACCAGAAAGACTTGAGTATGGTGATGAGCTTGCTAGGGAAAAGCTGAGAGATTTGAAGTTGCAGATTGATTTTGATATGCCAGAGGTGGTTCAGATGTACAATTCTTGGGAAGAAAGCTGTATGGATAATCCAGACTTGACCATTTCAGATCAGATATGGGGTTTGGAAATTCTTCTTAGAGTTCAGAAGGATTGTAAGGTGATTTTGAAGCACAAGGCAAGCAACATTCTCTCTGAGTTGAAAAGGGATAGAAGGAAGCTCTACTTTATGTTGCTCAAATGTCATGGAGTTGGATGGACACATCAGAAGCTGAAGGCTTTGACATTTGATGAGTTGGAACATAGGGCTTATCCTATTTGGGTGAAAGTGCAGGAAGAAAACACTTTCAGACTTCTTTCAGATGAAAGAAAGGAGCAACTTGCAGAAGAGATGGAAATCAAGAAAGCTATGATAGTTCCCAGACCAGTGAAGAAGGGATTTGTACTTGAGTTTCCAAAAGATATGAATCAACTATATCCAAGTGAAGCAGTTATTAGAAAGAGCCTCAAGCTCTCCCCATTAGAAGCTTCAGATATGGTGCATGTGTTACCACTAGATTCCAGGAATCCAATTGTGAGTTATGATGAAGATGAATGTGGATTCTGGAAAATTGGAAGATTTGGCAAAGAGGTACACACTTTTACCACTCTCATATCTTTATTTGCAAGTTGTGATAGAGAAGACTTGGTGGACCTTTGGAGGTTGCTAGAGACCAAGTATGAGGCTGAAGCACCAACTTCAGTCAATGGAATAAAACTTTGGACCACATTCAAAAGAATGTGTGGGACAAAAGAAGAAGATCCTGAAATATGGAAGGATCTTGAAGATGACCTCAGTGGTCTTCAATGGAGGTTATATTCAGCTGCTGGTGTATACCATTTGAGTTCTACAAAGTTTGCTGAGTATTTACTTGTAGATGCTCAGTATTTCATATCCAAGGCTGTTTTGGAGAAGATGAAGGACACCCAGTTGGAGATAGACTATACAAGTGACGTGGCAAAGAATTTGATCAGATTTATTTATTACCAATATGATAAGGTTTGTCAGACTCCTCCAAGTTCTTAGTGTTTATTCAGAAACTTGATCATAAGAGTGGATATCAAGTTTAGGGGAGGATTGTTGGGAATAAATTAAGGCCAGAACACTTGAACGCTGACAAGAACAACTCAAGCGTTGACAAGAGTAAAGTGAGCGCTGATAGCATAAGCGTTGACAAGTTAGAGTCAAGCGTTGACATATTGAAGACAAGCACTGATGGAAGATGTGAGCTACACGTTTATTATATTCTAGAATACTTCTAGTAAGGATAGAGACGACAATGTATTTTCTATGTTTATCTTTACCTAGAATAGTTGATTCGTAGCTTATTGTACAAGACTTCTTGTTCTATAAAAGAAGATCTCTTAGGTTAAAGTTAATATCAGTTTTCATAAGTATTCGCAAGTTAAACCTCTTTCATTGTAATCAAGTACGATCATTCTAATACAAGTGAAAGTTTGTTTAACATCTTTGTGTTTTAGATCAAGTGTTAATTCCGCATAACACTTTGTTACTTTATTCATAAGCAAAGGTTTCTCTACGTGTAGTACTTGATCTAATCTCGTATACACAAAGCTTAATCGATCTAAGTTTGGGATCAACAATAAGAAGGATTCTGGTCCTAAAGTAGTCTTTGGAGATGACTCCTCAGGGGTTACTGAGGGATATGGCTTAGTGGATTGCAATGGAATCACCTTAATAAGGGTCGCTTATGTCAATGTACTGAAGCACAACTTAATCAGTATCAGTTAACTCTACGATACTGGTTTCAAAGTTATATTCACCAAGACCCAAGGAACAATCTTCAATCAAAATGATGATTTTGTTCTTATTTCACCTAGAAGAAGGGATGTGTACGTATTGAAATGACATCATGTACAGAAGGAAATAATACATGTCTCTTTGCCAAAGCATCTGATAGTGAAAACTGGCTCTGGCACAAGAGAATCTCTCACCTAAACTTTAAAAACATCAACAAACTGGCCAAGAATGATTTAGTCGTTGGGCTTCCATCCTTGACCTTTAGCAAAGACAGACCATGTTCAGCCTGCGAAAAAGGGAAGCACCACCGAGCTTCGTTCAAAACTAAACAATCATTCTCCATAAATAAGTGCCTCCACCTTCTTCACATGGACTTATTTGGACCAGTAAAACCTCAATCCCTTAATCACAACAAGTACACACTGGTCATTGTTGATGAATTCTCTAGGTTCACTTGGGTATTCATTCTTAAAAGAAAGAGTGATGCAGCTGAAAGAATAATGTCCTTCATCATAGAAATAGAGAACTTCAATGACTAAAGAGTTAAGGCTATCATAAGTGATAATGGCACTGAATTCAAGAACCATGCCATGGAAGCCTTTTTTGATGAAAAGAGAATCTCACAGAACTTTTCAAACCTAGGCACCCCAGAACAAAATGGTGTCGCTGAAAGAAGAAACAGAGCTCTCATAGAGGCTGCCAGAACTATGCTTAGCGAATCAAGACTCCCAAAGAAATTTTGGGGTGAAGCTGTGTACACAACATGTTACATACAAAACAGATCCATTATTGTGAAGAGACATGGCAAGACCGTTTATGAAGTGTATAGGAAGAGAGCCCCTGATGTAAGCTACTTCCATGTCTTTGGTTGCCCTATTTTCATTCACAACTACAAGGATCATCTGGGAAAATTTGATGAAAAGTGAGATGATGGGTTCTTTCTTGGATACTCTCCTACTTCTAGAGCTTTTAAAGTATTCAATATCTGTAGGAAAGAACTTGAAGAATCCATTCATGTTACCTTTAATGAAGCAGATGTTGTCATCACTCACAATAACTCAAAGGACTGTGACATTGAATTCAATGAAGTTAATGCATATCCAGAGGATGATTTCTCAATTCCCAAGAAATCATCTCAAATATGTCACAAGGATTTCCCTTATGTTCATGCATTTGATCCTCATTCAATCTATGATATCACTCTAGAGGTTGTTGTAGCTGAATCACAATCACATACTCCACCACCCATAGAAGAAAATGCTGATCATAACTCTCCAATCCCTCAAATAGATGAAGAGATCATCGATGAAGAAATTATCTGTGATGAACCACCAGCATTCATTGAACCTGTTGTGACTCCTGAACCCACAGAGACTCCTGCTCCTCAATCCAAATGGAGTAGAAACCAAGATATTCTTCTCATGAATATTCTTGGTGAACCCTCTAAGAGAGTAACCACCAGAGGAAAGTTAAGATCTCTGGAAACTGCTTCAGTGAATGAATGCCTTTTCATTGATTTTCTCTCTGAACATGAACCAAAGAACGTGGCTGCTACCCTACTAGATGAAGGATGGGTTGTGGCCATGCAAGAAGACCTCAATCAGATTAAGAGAAACAAGGTGTGGACTCTGGTAAAAGCTCCAGCTGAAAAGCAAGTGGTTGGAACCAAATTGGTCTACAGAAACAAACGGGATGAAGCTGGCATGATTGTTAAGAACAAGGCTAGGCTTGTGGTGTTGGATTACAACCAATCAGAGGGTATTGATTATGATGAAACCTTTGCACCAATGGCCAGATTAGAAGCTATTTGAATCTTCCTAGCCTATGCAGCTTATATGGGTTTCATGGTTTACCAAATGGATGTAAAGAGTGCCTTTCTCAATGGGAAACTTGCAGAGGAAGTATATGTCAAACAACCCCCAGGGTTTGAGAACAGTGACTATCCTGACCATGTCTGAAGACTTCACAAAGCACTCTATGGGCTAAAACAAGCGCCTAGAGCATGGTATGAAACTTTATCAAAATTTCTATTTGAAAATAAGTTTGTCAAAGGTACTATTGACCAAACCTTGTTGACTTATAGGTCTAAGGGTGATGTCATTATCGTACATATTTATGTGGATGACATAACTTTTTGTTCAACCAGCATTACCTTGAGCAAATAGTTTGCCAAACATATGACCAAAAAGTATGAAATGAGCATGATGGGGGAACTAACTTTTTTCTTGGGTTTTTAAATCAAAGAAAACTTAAAAGGAATTTCTATTTGTCAAGAAAAATATGTTAAAGATTTGCTCAAGAAGTATGATCTGTCTAATTGTGCATCAGTGAAATACCCCATGCTTCCTCCCAAAAACTTGGGAGCTGATGACTCAAGGGTCTCTGTTAATGAGACCTTATACAAAGGCATGATAGGGTCACTAATGTATCTCACAGCAAGCAGACCAGACATCCAATTCTCCACATGTATCTGTGCTAGGTACCAAGCTAACCCCAAGGAATCCCACCTTGTAGCTGTTAAAAGAATTTTTAGGTACTTAAAAGGATCCCACTCAGTGGGTCTCTGATATCCAAATGGATCAGGCTTCGACCTCAAAGCCTACTCAGACTCAAACTATGCTAGGTGCTGCCTTGATAGAAAGATCACCTCTGGGAGTTGTCAAATCCTTGGAGGAAAGTTAGTATGTTGGAGTGCAAAGAAACAAAACTCAGTGGCCATGTCATCAGCTGAAGCTGAATATGTCGCTGCCGCTGGTTGCTGTGCACAAGTTCTCTCGATGAAAAGTCAATTGGCTGATTATGGAATCAACTATGAACAAGTTCCCATATTTTGTGACAACACAAGTGCAATAGTCATCTCAAATAATCCTGCACTTCATTCCAGAACCAAACATATTGACATCATGTATCACTTTATCAGAGACCATATCTTAAAAGGCGATATTGAGCTTCACTTTATACCCACTGAATACCAGCTCGCTGATATTTTTACCAAGCCTCTCGCTGAGCCAAGTTTATTAGGTTGGTTGCTGAGCTGGGTATGCTCCATATTGGGAAATAAGTCTGATAAGTGATCTCTGTCTCTGGACATTAAAGGGAAGTGAATGTAACGAGGTAGTTACATTCCAACGAGAACTAATATATTCCAGTATTTATATCAAATGATTTTCTTTCAATGTAAAAAACTTTCCCGCTTTCCAAGGGGACAAAGATCACATGAAGGGTCAAGGGGTCCCACGTTTTTCTCAAAAGGTAAAATTTGCATTAAATACTTTAATTGGAAAACGACAAAAACTTTTCACAAACCCTTGACTCATTTTATTCTCACCACATCATAACTCATTTTCACACACACATACTGTTCATCTTTCTCTCTCTATTCCTCCAAACCTTCACTCGATCATCAATGGCGTCTTCAACTACAAACCAAACATTCACCGTCTTGGCCGCATCCAACGTTGATTTTGGCATAACTGGAGGAAAGATTGCTCTCAACAACTATGTTACTCTTCCCGAACACAACAATCCACTCTACACACCATTGTTTACCTTCTTGAAGAAATCCCCCATAGACGAAGCCATTACAATAGAACCCTCCACCTGCTACTCACAATACTTGAAGGAGTTATGGTTCTCGGCTGAAGTAGACCAAACTTCTTCAAACATTACCTTCAACCTTTCCACCCATCCATAACCTGTCACTTTTGATTTTAATGACTTTGCCAGGGTCATTGGACTGGCTGTTAATGATAATATGGCCGCTGTACCAAAAAACGCCATTGTAAAGAAAGCACTGGCCACTCTAAGACCTCATGACGATGATGACAAACCCTTCACATCCCTAGCCTTCCAAAAAAAATCCCTGATAAAGGTCAATTACTTGTCACCTATCTGGAGAACGCTGATGTTTTATATTGTCAAATGTCTGGGAGGGAACCAGGGATCACATGACCAGCTGAATGGATCACAGTAGGCTATTGCCTACAACCTTATATGGGGGCTAGACATAGGGATCACCCATATTCTCTACACTGATCTCATTTCCAAGCTTGAGAACAAAGGAAAGAAACATCGTCTTGCCACCATCTTCTATACAAGATATCTCTTACTCATCACTAAGGATATCCTTCGTGAAACCTACGACAATGAAGAACTCTAATACTTCTCTCCCTTTCACATCACACCAGCTTCTTTGAAGACACCCTTAGAGGATGAGGTGCCACTCACCAGGCACAGGCTAAAGGTTGTTGGGCTACTTACACCTGGAGATGAAGAGCCCTTGATCCCTCATCATGAGGTAAATATGAAGGAATGACTGACAAGTCTATGTCCCAGACCATTGTGCAGTCTTCTTCTCGGCCTAAGGTGCTTAAGGAAAAGAAGAAGAAGAGGAAAGAAATCTGACTTTCCTCTGAAGCACCTTCTGCTAATCCATCAAAGAAGATCAAGACCAAGAATGTCACATCCCCTACTCTAGTGGATGAGGAAAGAGAGCCTACCACTGACAAATAACCAGTGTATAACGTCTCTAAGTCAGCAGAGACAACTAAGAACCTTCTCAATGCTGATACCACTAAGGTATTAGTTTGCCTTTTTTTTCCTTTGGAGGTTCACAAGCAATCACCCTAAAAAGTCTGCAGGAGAGGGTGATGAATTTTAGGGTTTGCCTCAACCCATAGAGTGTCTCTGTCAGCACCTAAATCTTATAGAATATCTGTACACTTTGTCTCTGCACTAGGAAATTACTCATTTGTGCTCTTAACACACCCCGATGATCTTTCACCCTCTGGACTGTGCTCTTGCAAATAATAACTTGAGTACATTATAAGTCCCGACCTAGAGTCTCTGAACTTCACTCAATCTCTGGGTCCCCTCATAACTAAAAGAGTCCCAAATAATTTATTCTTTTGGGGAGGCTGAATAATCACCCTTAGTCTTCCTAGGGCCAATGATAAAATGCGACCTTTACCTTCATATAATTCACACTTAAAATAGTCCCAAGGAGCAATCCTTCAGGGGAAGTTGGATAATCAGACCTAGCTATCCTAGGGACAGAGAAAGGCGACCATTCCCATATCATGTCTCATAATCAAAAGAGTCCCAAGGAGCAATCCTTCAGGGGGAGCTGGAAAATCACACTCAGCTATCCTAGGGGCAACGAACGGCGACCATTCACCATATAATGTTTCACAACTCAAAAGAGTCCCAAGGAGTAATCCTTAAGGGGGAGCTGGATAATCACACCCAACTATCCTAGGGGCAGCGAATGGCGACCCTTCACCATATCTTATTCACAATAAAAGAGTCCCAAGGATAAATCCTTAGGGGGGCTGGATAATCACCCCCAGTTTTCCTAGGGGCAGCGAATGGAGATCCTTCACTTTATTATAAATTCACCAACTAGTTACTAATAACTTTCATAACAGGACTTTAATCTTCATGAGGAACAGCAAAATGACGATCCATTTGCCTATGCTGGTGATGATAATGCTGAAGCCTCTACAATTGATATTTCCGCTGTGTCTGGCATTGAATCCATGCCTGATGATGAAGTGTTTATCATTGAAGATCACTCAAGGTTTAAAGACATGGATGTTGATGATGATCAAGTCTCATCTGCTGTATTGACGCCCATTCCCTTCCCCACCATGGTCAGTGTACGGGAACTCGATGCCAAGCATATGCGGGAACAGAGACCTACTCCCCCAACCCCAGTTCCATTCCCTACAATGCCCAATGTCTTGGAGCTAGGGCAAGAAAACACTAGGAACACCTGCAACAACTGAAGCCCATCCCTGTTCCAAGGATGACTAATGTGTAGGCACTCGAAGCTGAGGAAATCTAGGTGAAAAGTGGTGACATCAGCATCACCAAGCCTATTGTTACTAATGATGTCCTCCTCTTAGAACTCAAAAGTCTAACTAATGCTGCTGAGGAGCTCACTACCAACATAGAGACTTCCACGACTTCATCCGTGGAAGCCACTCTAAGATCACTACTTCCTTAGCTGTTGGGGAATGCTCTACAAACACATCTTCCATTAGTGGTCA
This sequence comes from Glebionis coronaria, assembly GCA_025667525.1. Lineage (NCBI taxonomy): Eukaryota > Viridiplantae > Streptophyta > Magnoliopsida > Asterales > Asteraceae > Glebionis > Glebionis coronaria. Next base: position 52,580,699 of record CM046876.1, read on the forward strand.
CCACAACTCTCCAAGAGCAGTTGCCCTCAGCACTTAAAGAGGCAGTCTTGGCCAATGTTGCTGAAATAGCCAAAGCCTCTGATCTTTTTCGAACACTCCTCCAAGAGCTGTTACAAGAGGAATTAAAGGAGCTCTACCTTTTTTCCATCAAGAATTTGTGAAATTTAACAAGTCAGGTTCAGGCGCAGCTACCTCTGGTCACCTCTTCCTCTAATGATGATGATCAACATGTCAAGGAACCACAACCTATCACTCAACCAAAAATCACTCACATTCCTACACCCACTCCTACCAGATCCTTCAAGCCCATAACTGAAACCACAAGGGATAAGGGCAAAGGCATAGCCACTGATGAACTTGTCATAACGTTGCAATCCCTGCAAGAAGAAGGAGGATCCACTAACAAGGTCTGTGACCTTAACAAATTTAGGAGTGTTTATGAGCCACCTATGACTCCAGAGCAAGCTAGAGCTCAAATGATTGAATAGAAAAGGCTCGCTGATATTAAGGCTGCTGAGATCAAGAGCAAGGAAGCACTGAAGAAAATCCTTTCACCCTATGTTAAGGAAGCTCAGCTAAACAAACTCAAAGAACTTGAAGCTAAAAGAAGCAATCTTCAAAAGGAGTATGAGAAGCTTGTGAACCAGAGAGCTGAGCCAGGGCAAATCACCAAATACAACTGCTTTACTGACAAAGATAAAATTTTGGTCATGACCCTATATAGAGGCAACCAAATAAAAAACTACAAGGTCAGCAATGACTTCAAACTCAAGGATCTGGGTCTCTCAGAGTGGTTGGAACTGCTGTCTCTTGCCAAAAAGAAAACTGGGTCTGGTGCAGCCCAGATGATGAAGAACATACAAGCAAAGCTTAACTGGGTAAGAGACACTGCAAAGAAGCTGAAACTCCCTCTTCCACAACAACTATCATAACAACAGACTCAAGGTCAAAGAAATAGGAAGAACCCAATGGGGCCTCTTGTCAAAAAGCTAATCACTGAAAATGTTGTAGTAGATGGAATGTACAGAAATCTTGTACTTCTAAAAGAGATCATAAAGCCAGTAGGTGGACAAGTCTACACTGAGCCATAGAAGGGAATTGTATTTATGAATGGAAATTATGAATATTACTTTCAGAGGGAAAGTGAGCTACACCTGGCTTCAACTATCTAACTCATCAGACTCAAACAAGGTATCTTGAGAAATTGTAACCACGCTAGTGACTTCAAATTCGAGATTGAGTTAATCATTAACTCTAGAGCTGATAAAGTTAAAGCACAGAGAATTTGTGACCAAGGCCTTGATCGATGAAGAACCTTTGTAATTTATGTTTTATCTTACACCTCTGTGTGTTCATGTAATAGGTTTAGGTTCTTTATGTTTTAATAAAACTCTGAGGTATGTTTGTTAAATTATGTGTAAGAAGAAGCTGTGTACTCACTTACAGTAATTTCAGACTTAGTATAATTTATAAACAAATAGGGGAAGATTGTTGGGCCAATGAAAGTTTTAACTATGGCCTAGTCTAGATTTGTTTAAATTAGACTAAGTGTTACGTGTCGCTGAGGGGACCAACGACAGAGATCAGACCAGCGGACGATAAAGCCTCAGTTGGCACACCAGGAACATTCAAGTCAAAGACAACATTAGAGAAGTCAAAGATTATCTGAAGTCAACTCACCAGCAGTTATGAACAAGCTGGGATGTAGAAGGAATGTACTGGTGTTCAAGGATCTCTGAGATAACAATACTCAAAGATCACTTACAAGCCTATGAAGACTTATGCAAGCAGAGACTTGCCTTACCATTTATAGTTTAGGAGGGAGAATCTCCAAGGTGTTTTGGGCAGGACAAAATAGGATATTCAAGATAAAGCCTAGTACGACCTAGTGGGACAAAAGTGAACAGTTAGCAGAACTTTTCACTTAAAGTAGTTTAAAGGTATGTCTCAATATAGACATACATTTAATACATTGTACTCTTCCACTCAGAAGATGACACGTATCAACTACTCCCACTAAGGAAGCAACCTCGTACCACTATAAATAGGAGGGAGAAAGAAGAGAAACTCAACCCTTGTGCTTGGAAAAACTATCTAAGTTTCTTTCTCCCTTTGGAACCTCTGAGCCCTCAGTTGTGTATCAGTGACTCAAAGGTTCTCTTGTAAACTTGAGTCTCGAATCAAGTTTACTTGTTCTAGGATTTATTTCTTATTGTCATTCAACGGGTGTATCCATAGCACTTTGTAATACTTAGTTTATAACAGTTAATAAATCATTACTCGTTTGAAAAGTATTTCTTTATGTGTTCATTTTTATAGGAGTCATGGTATCAACAATTGTTGTATTTTGGGACTTTCACTTCCAAGAGAAAGTATTATAAGGCAATTCTGAAAAGTCACCAAAATTACAAGGACAAACACTTGAAAGGTATGTCCTTTGAATAACTTGAGAAAGCAGTTGCTCCTGTCCTGAGAGAAGTGGAGGTTTGGATTCCTATGCATTTTGAGACAGAAAGAAAATTTGAAGAAGATTGTAAAAAGAGGAGAGAATCATTTAGATTAAAGAGAAAGAGATCTACAGAAGATGTTCAAGGTTCTGCTCCATAATAACCAGAGTCTACTCGGGGATCATCAGTTCCTAAAACTTTGCATGAACAAGAAACTTCAAAGATATAGGAAAGAATGGCTCCAATTGGAACATTTACAACAAAGGATATGGGTCTTTCTAATGAAGAGCCAAAAGGATGTTTGGAGCTGGTTGTTGCTGATAACTTCTGCCTCTAAAATCAAAGTATCTAATAATTAATTATAAGATTCATTATGAAGGTATTGAAATATGGTGAAACCTTTATAGAGCCGAAGGAGGATCAAGAGTATATCAGTTTCTGGATAATATGTTTCAAGTCTTGGATAGAGAAGACTTGAATGATTTGTGGAAAACATTGAAGGATAGGTTTGAAACTAGTAAGACTGTGGCTATTAAATAAACAATAGATTATTATCAATGGGAGACTATGAAGATAATGTATGAACCAGATGATAGTGATTACATATGGAGAAGTCAAAGTACATTAGAGATGATGCATTGTTATTTATACAATTCCTCTGGGTATATATCAGTTGGCAATGAAAAACATTTCTACATTCTTACTTATGGATAGGTTTTATCCATTTTCTCAAGATACTCTTAAGAATATGGTTAATACTCAGCTCAAGGTAGATGTAAAAGATCATGTTGTTCTTTATTTTCTCAAGTTCATTCATAGCAAATTCATAAGTGAGTTAGTTGCAAGTTTTGTTATTCCTATTTTTATTCCAAAAACTTGTGGATTTGAAAGAGTAATCACAAGTTTAGGGGAGGATTATTGGGAATAAAATTAGTGTTATTTTTATTTTTCACTACCAGTATTAATCGTATTAATGTTGGAAGAGATATTTTAGTACTGGTGTTGTCTTGTCAAATATGGCCAAGCTGATCGTGGTTAAGATTAGCGTTGTTAGAGATACTAGTGCTGCTGTGAAGATAAAGACAAAAATGGTATGAATGTCTAAATTATTGTATAGGATCTTTATCTTATAAAGGACTCCTTGTGTTATAAAAGGATGTCCTAGGAATAAATGTTTTATACACACTCTATCTATGTTTTATATTTCAAGGTTTTGTAACCTTAATACTTTTCTCTGGAGTATTCATATTATCTCAATAATATTGAAGAGTTTGGTTTGCAAGATCTTTCTAGTTTGTTTACAAACTTCACATATAATCTTCATAGTATCAAAGAGTAGATTCCATATACTCTTTGATATTAACTTAAAGTTTCTACTATGACTAAGTAGAATTTATTCTGTTTAGTCTAAATCTACAAGCTAGGTTTAAACGATCAAAAAGATCAACAAGAACGTGGTAAGCTTATTTGATATCAGACGACACTAAATTTTGGGATATCAGACTGAGATGGAGTTTGAGACAGTTTGTGATTTTTGGTTTTTAGGACAACGTTGTCATTCTAGTTTATTTGGTTATTCATAGCTTTGGGATTAAAGGTCCAAAGAGGCTTTTATATTTATTGTTTAAATGCTCATGAAGAAAATTGACTATTAGCTATTTGAAGATGAAGTAGGATTGTTCGAGTACGTATTTTATTTGTGCTTTATTCTGTGATGACGAATTGGAAAGAATACTAGTAAAGGTTTCAAATTTTTTTAGGATGCTCTATGCTCATACTTTCTATCACTTGGTTATGTGTCTCAGAGAAGATGAGGTACTTGTCAAGGGCTTGAGGATCCCTTATACATCAATAATGTGCATACGTTCGAAGTCACGAGGATGATGTAAGATATAAAACATGGATTCGGGTTCTTCTACTACTCTATCAAATAGGTAATACTGAATTTTCTTCAATAGTGATTATTACTTTTGAAGATTCAATAATGGTTAGCATATGGGTTCTAGAGGAAGCTTTATGTTCTAAATTCTTAATGATTTACATGGTACTTGTATGCTTCATAGTTGATGTGACAAAAAGAAGGAAATTAGGTAACAAATTAAGGGGGTGGAGGACTTGTATCATATATAAAGGATTCATGCTTAAGGGGAAGTTTTGTCATCATCAACTAGGGGAAGATTGTTGGGAAATAACTATTGAGTTGATGTGACAAAACTTAAAGACAAGGACTAAATCTAACAAAAGACCATTCTACAAGCTAGTAGACAAACTTGGTAAAAGATCATATTAGAAAAAAATAAGTTTTAGTTGTCTAGTAGTTGTCTTCCTTTGTAAGTCTGTATTTTCTATTATGTAAAGAAAATAACAGACGTAGGTTTTTATTCATTCAGTTTCACAATGTAAAACCTAAATGAGTATTGTGTGTCTAGGCGTCCTGTGTTCTATGTAAGGCGCCTAGGGTTTGAGTTTGTTAATGTTTATTGAAGTAAACGTTGGAGACAACATCTTGTGTTCATGTATCAATTGTTTAATTCCGCTATGTGTTAATTATACATATGAACATTTGATAATACTAGATATATGACTAATCATCCTAGAGTCTAAAGATCTAGAGAATCATACGTCCATTATGATTCAACAATAATCTTGTTTTTAAGCTTAGTATGGAGCGGGTGAAAATCAAGGACGTTGAATTTATCTTCTTAGACACTTATGTGTTCTTATTCCATGATCCTAAAAGTTATTTTGAATAATAAAAGCAATACATTATGTCCGCAATAAATAAAAGTTAAATAAATTTTGAATTAATGTAAATCGGAGTTCCTTTGTTACTTTATCCTAGCATTACGTGAGGACGTGACAATGGTTTAGTATGGGCGATTTTGATATGTGCTAAAATACATATCTTTATTTCTCGTAAAACGGACTTAAAACGGTTAACATATCATCAAATGTGCTTTGTATATCCTTTGTGTAACAACCCAAAAATCGTGGTCATTATTTAATTATATTTTTACGTATATTTTTGAAATTTTTGACGAGGTTGATTTTCATGATGATTGGTAATTTGATTTGGATGATGTTGAAATTTTATCTTTACGTTTTGACGAGTTGCAAAGATTATTAGTGATGACGATATCGACGGATGCCCGAGAAATTTTACATTTTATTTTAAACATGTCGATGTTTAATATTTTGACGTTTTTATTTTAATGTCGTATTAAGTCGTGCCGGGACTATATAATATATCGTTTTGAGTGCGTTTTATGTTTTGAGAAGCATTTTTATGAAACCCGAGACCCGTAAGAATATTCAAAAGTAACTAATAGTCATTTTCCGCTTTTTAACAAAGTATTTACACTTTGGTCCAAAAGAATCACAATTGGCAAAATCTACCCTAAACTTTCCCCATATAAAAGGAATTTTAAACACAAAAACACATACAAACACTCCACTCAAATTTTTTTTTCTCTCTCTCCCCTCTCCCCTTCTTCTTCCCGTCACCCCCACACCACACAAACACCACCATTTTTTTGATTTTGAGCTTGAATCTATAAATTCTAATCAAAGACCATCATTCCCTACACATTGGTATGAAAATTTCCCACATGCATTAACATTTTTGAAAAACCCATTTTTGGATGAAATTCTTGTTGTTTGATCTTAAATTCTTGTGGTATGTAGGTGTTTATGTTCATATGTATACATTTTATTGATTGCATGTTGATATTTTTGAATTTGGTTTTTATGAATTGATCATCTAGGATGATTTAGGATGTTATGATATGAACTAGTAATGTAAGAATGCTTATAGTGGTAAAAATGAGGTTAATTTATGGTGAAAATTTGATTTTTGGTGATATTTAAAGATGCATTTTTAGGCAGATTATTAAGTTTAATTTTCTGAAAATATGAGTTTGAGTTTGAGATGAACTAGTTAGATATTGTTGTAAAGGATGTTTTTACCTTCGTTTTGGTATAAGGTAGGACTTGTAGCTTCAAACGAGCGGAAAGTTACGTTAGTTTGATTATTTCGTGTACCGGGAGACGAGTACCGACACAATATATAATTGTTGTCGATATTTGGATCGAATCTCGGGGACTATAAAATGGATTTTTGAAATGTGTCATGGACTGATTTTTAAGGTTAAGTATGAGGATGTCGAGTTATTTTCAAAGTTGAGTGTCGGTTTCATAAACGGAGAAAAATAAATGTGTTAAAAGACTATAAGTATTGTTGACGTAAAACTGTCCGGTTTTTGTAGTTCAAAGATGAGTCGGGCAGGGAACTTTAAAACTAAAATCTTTTGATGTGTTTTTAACAGGGCGTTCTATATATAGTAAGTGAAGTTACTGATTAGTATCATAAAAATTTGACGTGTTTAAGTGGGGTAAACGAGCTTGTACATTTGGTGTGTACCGGCAGATTTTTATCAAAGGAGTCAACTAATAGTAAAAATATAGAATGGAATAAAAGGGCATTTGTATTTTTTATTTTTTTTTGGATTGGTTTTGATTTTATGATTTTGGGTTTTATATTACTAAGTATGGATTTTACTCGAGTTTATTATTGATGAACGCGCCTTATTTGATAGGTTGCGGTTTTTGTGTTTACCGGGCATCAACTATCGTCGAAGATCGTCATACTACTGCTATTACTTCAGGTGAGTCTATAGCCTCGCTTTCTACTTGTTTTAATGATTTTAAAACCCGCGAGGGGGATACATGCTATTTGAAGTAAAATGAACACATGTCATGAGTAATTGTTGGACCCGATGTTGCCTTTGATGAAATGAATTGTATAAGTACCTAATTGCATAAGACCCTAAATTCATGAGCCTTAACTATCTTCTGACTTGATGTTGCGAGTTGGGAATAGCCGCTTATTCTAATAATAGTACTATTGGGCTGACAACCCTATCTGAGACCAGGGCTTTACGTTAAGTAACCCGCTGGGAAGGATAATTTTACGTGAATGAGAATTGGTATTCTTGCAATTAATACCCTAGTAGGGGCACTGGTAATTTATTTTTCTAGTCATGCTGGCATTTGGCGTGGGTGACTAAGTTAAGGGGTCGGTGTCATGAGCTTAATACAATTCGATAACTATTGTTATATAATATACCGGATTGATAGATTGTATGGCCACAATTCTATTAAACAATTGTTGATGATTTTTACGATGTGTTCAATATTGTTTTGTAAAACCTATAGACTTGCTCAACCTTTGTGTTGATGATTTTAAGCATGTATTTCATGTACTTGAAGTTGTTGATTTGCGGAGCTTGCTGGAGAAGGATTGCGGGATTGCTTTTGTAGTAATTTGGTCTAAAACAGGATTTCTTTCCCTATTGTCATAAACATTTAGGAAATGGTCAAATATTTTGGTAAAAGGTTTGTTGTTTGATTAAGATCCTAGGGGAACCTGTACGCTACTCTGATATATTTTTAAACTGTTTTTACTCGGGATTGAAAGTTTTAGACATTGATTTAAATTATTTCCATATTTATTCTTAAATATACTATTTTTGGGTCATTTAAAGAGTTGTGAAATGAAGTTTGTAATTAACACCCAATTGTGTATTTTCCGCTGCGCAATGTAAATTGGGGGTGTTAAAGATTGGTATCAGAGCTTTTTAGTTATAGCGAATTAGGTCGATTTTTGAAAAATGTCCTAAACTATAACTTTGGTGTCGAAAGTATTTTATAAAAGCAACGCAACTTCTCTGCAAGGCTCCGGTAAGATTATTTATTTTTGATTATGCTTTGTTATTATAGATGTATCCCTTATAATTGTTGTGAATTCTTGAGTATTTATTAAGTAAATACTGCAATGAGGTATTGGTATTAACGAAAGGACGTGGAGTGCTTTCACCATAATTTCATCATAATTTCATTTTTATGAATATTGTATAATTATCATTTGCATTGCATCCCATTGCATCGCATACATATATATTTTGCATACGTAATTCATTTGCATTTGCATGACCATGCATTGCATGTATATTTTTGAATAATGACCTTATGTACTTTTGAATTTTCTGTGATTTCAGAAAATGTCTACATACCATATTACGTCAAGAATGGGGGATTTGCTGTAGGCCAGTGGAGTTTGCAGAATCAGTATGTAGGTGATCATAAGATTTCAGGTGGATGGTTAGATTACGTGGATGATACGAATGATAAGAAAAATGTTGTAGAATCTGATAGTGATAATTATTTGACTGAGAGTGAGGTTGGAAGAACTGAGGTTAGAGCAGAAGTGAGAAGTTATGGGACTGATTTTGAGAAATATCAGAAGGAGATAGATAGGCTTCGCAGGTTAAGTGAATATGTAGATCATGTTGGGTCGTATCTTGAGCCACATTGGAAGTTTCAGGATAGTGAGGTGTATGCTAATACTCATTATATGATAAAACCACCGTGTCAAGAAGGAATTTTGAAGTATGGATTAAGGGATCCACCGTGTTTAGATCCAAAAGGGAGGTGATGCAAGTTAGGACCAGTTGAAGATGAAGCAGGAACGAGCCAAGTTGGAGAAAGTGATGGACCACATCCTATGGAGTGATGTAGTGATGGATTGTTGTTGTATTTCAATTTATTTATTTTTGTATTGTATTTGGATTATCTAGATGTTGTGAGGTAGTATTGTGATGGAGTATTATTATTGTTGTTGTTTAGGATGGTAAGGGTAAGTGACATTAGCAACAAGGTTTTGTTGCGATTTTCTCGGATTTATGGATGATATCTACTATTACCCTTTAGTATTTTGACGTGTCTTTGTTATCTTCTTTTCTTTTGATATGATTGTGCAATTTAGGTAGTATTGTGTTGTTGGCGTATGTAGTATTCATGTTATATCTTGATAAAAATATCCTATTCTTTCTATTTAGATGTGTATACTTATCAAGTTTCTTTCTACTGTTATAACAATGGAAAGAGTTGAGTGAGATATGTTTCTGTCATTAACAGCTATTCCTGTGTATGTGACTGAGTATCTTGAAATATGTTGTAAAACCCGTAAAAATAAGGTCATAATTTATTTCTATTTTCAATTATTTTGAAGTATTTTATAACGTTAAATATTATTATGTTTAACGGTTTAAGTTGAAACCGATATTAAATATTATATTTTAATATTTTGACGAGTAACGAGGACTACTAGTGATCGCGATACTGACGGATGCCTAAAATTTTATATTTTATTATCGATCGTTTCGATATTTAATATTTTCGACGATATCGTTCTAATTACGTATCGAGTCGTTATATTATTATTTTTCGTGTGCGTTTAAACTTTTAAGTATTTTTATGAAACCCGAGTCCCGTAAATATTTGTAAAATTGACTTTTAGTCATTTCCCGCTTTTTAACTAATATTTATATTTTGGACCAAAACTATCACAAATTGGCAAAAACTACCCCAACTCCACACTATACCTAACATTTCCACTAGCACTTTCTTTTAATAAACTCATTTAACAAAAAAAAAATCAACCAACTTCTTCTTCACCCTTTGTTTAGCCATCCACCATTAACAACACAAACACCTTAACCAAAAATTTTCTAGCTTGATCCAAGAGAAACTAAAACAAGTCCCATCCTCCATTTTCAAAGGGCTACAATTTGGTATAAAATTTTCATACATGCAACCATATAAATTTTTCAAGAAAAGTTGGTTATGTTTGATCCAAATTTGTTGTATGCATGTGTTAGTAATGATGATCAAAAGATTTTCATGCCATGTTTTTGTTAAAAAGTTGATTTTTAATTTTTGTGTTTTTGATTTTGATGATGATGCAAGTGTTAGGAATGGTTTATGATGATATTAGGGGTGTAGGATGATGAGGAAAATTGTTAGAATTGATCAAAAACATGATTTTGTGGGAGATTTTAATAGTCAATTTTGGGCAGTAGGTAAACTGAAAAATCCGAATTTTTATGTTTCGAAAATGACTTAACTTATAGCCTAGGGTTGTAGATAATTTCCTTAGCTTCGATTTGATATAAGGTAGGCCTTCCAACTCCAAACGAGGTGGAAGTTACACTAGTTTGATTTTCGTGTACCGGGAGACGAGTGTCGACACAATCCGAAAATTGTTGTCGATATTTGGATCGAATCTCGGGGACTATAAAATGAGTTTCAAAATGATTCAAGGGCTGTTCTCAGGCTCCAAGTTTAGCATTTTGAGTCTATTTTTAGAATCAAGTGGCGGTTTTACAAACGGAGTTGTTTAGAATGGTCAAAATGGTTTCGTAAGTCAAGGTCGCTAAACTGTCCGGATTTTGTGATTCAAAGATGAGTCGGGCAGGGAACTTTAGAAGTAAAATCTTTTGATGGGCTCTTGAGAGGACTTTATACATATAGTAAGTAAGTTCTCTGAGTATTATCATAAGAATTTGATATGTTTAAGTATGGGAAAACGGCTTGGACATTCGGTATGTTCCGACAGATTTTTATTAAAGGCATATAATAATAAAATGAATATATAGGAGAGTAAAATAGAACCACTTGCATCGTTTTCTCTCGAGTTGTCGTGATTATATACTTGAGCTTGATTTTATTAAGTATCATTTATTTCTCGAGTCTATTATTAATGTACGCACCTTATTTGCTAGGTTGCGGTTGTCGTGTTTTTCGGGCATCTACTATCGTCGGCGATCGTCTTCAACTACTATAAGTACTAAGGTGAGTCTATAGCCTCGTTTGAGCTCATTCAAATATTTTTAAAACCCGCGAGGGGGAATACATGTTTTTTTTTAAACTTAGAACACAAGATTTTTATGGTATGCTTGTCCCTCTATGAATGGACCCGTGGTTGCCTTTAAATTGCATTAAGTGATTGCCTTTGTTAAAACCTCAATTATGGACCGTTAATTAACCTATGATGGGTTAACCGCTAGTACAATTAATAAATCTATGGGGGAAGCCGCCCCGGTTCAGTTTTTGTGGACTTGTCATAGAAGCTTAGGCCCGACCTTGATTGTAGAGTTTTACTACTCTTTAGGAAAAGAGCGTAAATAGCGGTAAGTATCGAACAAATGACTTTAAGAAAAATCAAGTGTTAATGACCCAGTCACTTAAAAGAGAGAAAAGTTCGTTTCCCAAGGAGGTATGGTGTTGTGAATTAACTTGTATTTATTTGAGATTAATATTGAGAAGAATGGGGATGAGAAGATGAAAGACGGTTACGTTAAAATTACACTATGACGAAGAAAACGTAAACGTAAAGCCGTAGAAAAATCAACCAAATTAAAAATTAAACTAAAACCAAAAACAAAATCAATAATTAAAAAGGCTAAAAAGAAGTCTAAAATAATATAAATAAAGACAAAAATCCAACAAAGATATTTTAAAACCTTTTATTAATTAAATAATTAATTTTAAATGCTAATTAAAGCCATAAAATTAAATTTAACTAATTCAAATGTCTAAAATATGATTTTATTGAATAATCACTTAACTTATATTATTAGAAGACTAAAAAGTAATTTTCTAAAAATTAAAACCTATTAAAACTATTTTTAAAACCCTAAAAATGATTTAAAATAATTAAAACCTAATTAAACTTAAAATAATTATAAAAATAAATCTAAAAGCTAGAAAATTATTCTAAAAATGGAAAAGGTCCTAATTAATGATAAAGAATCTAGGAAAAATGAAAAAGAAAGAAAAATGAAATTTTGAAAAATTAATAATAAAATAATAATAAAATATTGCTAAAAATAAAAGTTTCTAAAATTTGAAATAAACAATTTCTAAAAATCCTAAATAATATAGTTAAGAGAAAAACACAAATTAAAGCTTCTAAACCTTTTTTATTAATTTTATAAAAATCTTTAAAGTTTATAAAAAACCATAAAATAATATAAAATTAAAAATTAAAGTTTATAAAACCAAAATAAGATGTAAACCTCAAGTTATATATTAAAAAGCTAAAAACTATTTTTCCTAAAAATTTAAAATCTTTTTGGTATTTTTTAATGAATTAATAAAAAACGTCTATTAAATAAATCCTAGAAAATAATTAAATGAACGGAAAAATATAAAACTAATTTTGAAAAGTCTATAAACCTAATAGGATCCCAAGAAAAATAAGCCACACAAAATAAGCTTATTAAATAAGCTAGAAATGGAAAAATAAGCCACGGCTTATTAAATAAGCAAATAAAAGAAAAGTGGTTAAGTAAATAACGTTTTGAGAGGCTAACAGAAAAAGCCTCATAGATCAATGGTAAACCCTTTCACTCCTGCACGACAGGTCGGGGGTTCGAGTCCATGCTATGACGGTTTTTTACACTTATTTTCTTTTTTTTTTTTATCTTTTTTTTTTTTTTTTTTTTTTTTTGTTTTATTTTTTTTCAAATAAAACCAACTTTTATTTCAACTTAAAAGGAATTACAATATTTGGGAGGAAAACTGGAACCAGGGATCACCACAGGCTGGTGTCTCCTTTTATAGAGCTCTAAGAACTATCTAGAATGCAAATAACAAAACCCTAATGCATAGAAAATCCCAAAGTTGCCCTTGACGGTTTTGAGTGAATGAGCTGTCCAAATTTGATCCTGGCTGTTCATTTGTGCGTTGTGAGTAAGCTATACATCATGGACGTTCATTTTGGACACGTCATGTGCCTTGGGGACTAAGGTGTTCTCTGATTGGTGGATTGGGGAATTGGGGGTAGGGTCCACACGCATGGGATTGGGGATTTTAGGAGTGGGATGAGTTTGTGTTGGTGTGAATTAAGCGTGGGAGGGTTTAATTAGTTTTTACCCAGGTTAAAGTGGAAGTGAATTCTGGGCTGTAAAAGATGTACAGTAAACCCTTTTTGATCCGATTTTGGGGGAATAGTGGGTGTTTGGCGCAAATTTGGTTTAAATGTTTCATTTGTGACACATTTGGTCCTTTCTTTTCCTTTCTTTTGTCTTTTTACTTTAAAAACCTGTCAGCGCCCTATTAAGCTTGTGTCAACTTTCAAGGTTTGGCAATTTTGGCACAAACTTAATAAAAAGGTTATCAAGGGTAATTTTTGGCATTTTTGAATATTTCAAGGGCTGTTTTTGGAAATTGTTGATCTTCCAAGGTCTTCTTTGTATCTTCAACTTCATGAGGGACCATAGTTGACAATTTGATTTTGTTGAGGGACTATTCTTGCCATTTCTTCAAAGTTGAAGGACCTTTTTGCAATTTAGACAAACTTAAGGGACCAAACTTGTAATTATTAATATACAAGGGTTTTAAGTGTCATTTCTTCATTCTTGGATGATCAATCTTGTTTGTCTTCAAGTCTTCAAGGGTATTTTGATGAAAATTCCATGATTAGGGCCCGGTTCTTTGTACGGCTTCGTTTCTCGTGTTCGTTTTTCCTTATATCTTGTGATCTTTTGTCTTTTTCACGATATCCATACCTAAAATACACAAGTAAACAAACACAAGCATATATATGGTATTTTATGACATTTTTATGCATTTAAAGCCCGAAAAGAACGATGAGATCATGTATAAATGCCATCTCATCACTCCCCCATACTAAGCCATTGCCGTGCCCTCACGCAATGCTAGAATAAAGTATCTAAGCATCACCAAAGTTCAATTTTATTAACCTTTATTGAAGAGTAAAAGACTTGCAACATACTACGAGATTGTGTAAAGACATAATGTATGATTTTCATCACCAAAATGTGACTTTTAGGGTCAAAGAACAGAAACAAGTTAATGTCCCTTAGAGTAAATTTCGTCATCCTTGATTGTCATACATTCCATGCTAAGTGCAAAAACAAGATCATTGTTGGTACAAGTCACAATGCTAACACTACTCATACGTTCAAATTGTGTAATACTTTTTCTCCCCGCAATCCTAGTTATTATAAAAGGAAATGGGTTACTAGCATTTTTTTATCTATTGTCATGGATCACAAGTGATTCATATTGACTTATTTAAGTAGTTATTAGTCCGAAAGCAAAGTAGCACGATTTGATCAATAGTTAGCCGAAGGACAAAATCTTTTAAAACGGCTTCTCGTGTATCTCCTTAAGTTCATATCTTGGCATAACTCGTTTCACGATTTGAGACCTTTCTCGGACCGATATTTGGCATGTACTTCATACTTCAAATCTTGGGAAGACGTTCTTGAAATTATGGTCTTCTCTTCATATGTTTGGAATTTCTTCACTTGACGTTTTTGAGAGATTCTTCATATAGGACCACGACTTCATCATTTTTCTTCAATCTTTACTTTGGATTTTGATATACAACGATCCGCCTCCTTTTCGGACTTGGATATATTTATCCTCATACCTTGTTAGGGTCTTTTTGGATAGACTTTCTCCATTCTTTAGGGGAGTAATAGCTTCTCGTCGTGTGTCTCGATCCTTCATATTGATTTTGGAATAATGATACTTCACATCATCTTTGGATCTTTAGCAAAAATAGAGCTCCTCATGCCTTGTTAGGGCCTTTTTGGATGATCGCCACTCTTCGCGTCCCGTTTCAATAAGTTATGCCTTGGCTATGAACTCTATTCAACCCCGAGCAACTTTTAAACGATCTTGCGCTAGAGGCTAAGTAACCTTTCAAATCGTACGACCTTACTTATTGCAATTATGTTTTATTCCTAATGCATTGATCTTATGGGAAGAAAAAGCCACAATTAAAAACATATGAGTTTTTGAAAGAACATTTTCATGTTCTACGTTTAGCATGATCACTTGTCTAACTCTATCATTTCTCGTTCTTCACTATTTAAAGACCTCTAATTAAAGAGACTCGTGAATACTTAGCCATGCAAGTCAAAATTAAGCCAAATTTGGATTAGCTTTCATTAAGACTATATCAAATCAAAGTTTTGGGTTTTCAAGCCACCTATAGGATCTTGCACTTTCTTGGACTTTTTCAAGTTTAGAGAATGCGTTTTAAAGTTCCCTTGATAAGTGACTTTCTAGAATCAATTATAGGAACTTGCGAAAAGTTCTTGTTCTTAACCCGAATGAATTAAGACTTTCGCGTTTTAAAGCTCCCTATATAAAAGTCTAGCAAAACTTGAATTGAGCGGGTTAAGGAATGTAAATGGCTCCAAATGCCCATCAAGTCAAAAATTAACTCTTATTCTACCCATCGGAAAATATACATTCGTGTCTTAAAAACACTTATGAAAACTAAGAAAAATTTTAAAATTTGGCCATTTTTAGCCTTATTAGCAAAACAAAACATTGAAAGTTGGAAAACGTGAGGGCGTAGCAAAGCAAGTACCTATTCACCCCCCCCATACTAAAAGTAAACATTGTCCTCAATGTTTCGAGTCTAAAGGTGGAGCACCCCCATACTAGAGACGAAGAGTCGAATGCTTAGGATCTAGCATGGAAAGGGTGATCAACAATATATCTAAAGCCGTTTATTAATTATGCTAAAAGATAATTGTTAGAACAATAAAGGATATGTCATGGATTCGTGAAAAACTTCTTCAAACGAACGATGGAGGCTCACGTAAACGAACACGAGAGTCTTCAATCGTAGACGATGATGATGATCTAGATAACACAATCACAAACAACCACGAGACAACGAGTTGGAAGGGTACAAGTCCCCTTATTAGTGAATAATAAGCATAAAGATAAGCATGGGATCTCCCCCACGAGGCACCTCGTTTTTGATTACCGAGTCATGAGCTCGACTCGATCCCCTCAAAATGTGAACATTTAGGGAAATCATGGTATGGTCAAATTTTTGATGGGGCTTACATGATAAACAAGGCCCAAAAAGCAACCGGTATAAAGGACTAAGTCCTTAGATGATGCAAAATACCGGGGTCGAAGATGGCGTTCTCGTTTCCATTGGAAAAACAAATTAACACCACTCCAACATGTGCCATAAACTCAAAGAGTTTGAAGAAAATAGATGAGAAGTAGAAGGGTGAGACAATTGGTAAGACAAAATTTTGAGCTACTCGAGGTAGACTCGCACCAAGCAAATAGATATAGTTTCCATTTATTGCATCGGTGGAAGACCGAGATTTCCCTTTACATGAAATTCCGGGATCGAATATCTCGTCCTCGGTGGACAAGGATGAGGGAACATAAGGGGCTTCCCCCATACTAGGACCACACAAAACATCGTCAAAAGGAGTAGACGAGTTTGTAGCACTCAAAACACGGTGTGATGACGGAGTTAGATTTGTAGAAAAATCAATTAAATCACATTTAAGATCTTTTCCTTTTTTATCTTTTAAACTCTCTTTATGAAAACCCTTTTTGATTATGTCGAAAATATTCGGTGTTTCTAAGACGATGTTAGTTACACTAAAAATTCTCACATTTTGAAACCGTTTTGGTTTTGGTGGTGGCAAGTTCTCAAAACGTTTATCGACGAAGAAAACCTCCCCATTGGGGTCAACATATTCATCATCCGAAAGATCTTCCGTAGAAACCGGCAACTTATCAACACTTTTCAAAAATGAATGTGAAGGATTTTTCGATTCAAGTATTGATGGTTTCTTCTTTGTAGGTTTAGCACTCATAACCTCCACCGGCGGAGGAAATGGTAAATTGTTTTTGGAGACATTCCCTAAAACTCTTGGTGAAAATTCTTTGCAAATGACATTGGTCGAGTCACCATGGTTTAAAGTTGCAATAGAATATACATGAGAAAGATTGGAGTTTTGTGTTGCATTGATGACAAGTTCTTCTTCATTGAAACGAAGGGTGATTTTTCGAGCATGAACATCGATAAGTGCTCTTGATGTATCCAAAAATGAACGACCCAAAATGAGAGGAACTTTTCGATCGATGGGAATGTCTACAACGATAAAGTCAACGGGATAGTAAAACTTTCCGACTTTAACGAAAACATCCTCGGCTACTCCACATGCCATGATCGTAGAATGATCGGCCATCTCGATGGACATGTTCGAAGGAGTAAGAGCCGGAAGCGAAAGCGATTTGAAAATCTCGAGAGGCATCAAATTAATACTAGCGCCAAGATCGGCCAAGGCGTAGCATTCCTCCATATCTTGTATAGCACACGGAATCAAAAATTTACCGGGATCACCGACTTTTTGTGGTATGCGGCTTAGGAAAACCGATGAACAACTAGACGTTTGTTGTAACTTCTCTTTGTTGTTTAGCATACTTTTGAAGTTTGCGGCGAATCGAGGCATCATGATTAAAGCATCGGCAAAACTTATGTTGAAATGCAAATCACGAAACATTTTCATAAATAGCTCAAATTGATAATTGTTCCTTTCTTGTGCTTTCTCTTTGTTACGTCTCGAAGGGTAGGGTAAAGGTGGTGTGGGTTGGTCATTAGGCAACGGCCTTGGAAACTCGGGTTCCATAATTGGTGTTGGTTCAACCGTAGGTGCGGTATGAGCGGTACTTCGTGGGATTGTAATATGCTCCTTTTCGACCATCACCTCGGGTTCTTTCTCGATTTCCTTCTTCGTAGAAGTACTTGGACGAGAGATTGGTTCTTTGAAAGTTTTACCACTTCGTGTAGCAACAACCTTCAATTGTCCCCTCGGGTTGTTAATGGTATCACTAGGAAGACCACCCGAAGAAGAGGGCTTACACATGATAGCTTCAAACATCTTAGCCATTCGGTCCTCAAATTTTGATTGCCTAGCATCCGCTTTCAATAACTCTTGCTTAATCTCATGTTGTCCTAATTCCATCTTTTGTTGGTTTTGTTGAAGACGTTGGACATTTCCTTCCATTTTGTTTGCATGAGTTTTAAGTTCATTAGCAAGTTCATTTTTAAGCTCGTTTTTCAACTCGGACCTTAAGCTAATCATCTCACGTTGCATATTATCAAATTTAGCATCATTTGCTTTTGCATAATCTAAAAATTCTCCTTGCAAATTTTTCGTGTGAGCATTTTGAAAACCTTGTGTAGTGTTTTGAAAATCACGGTTTTGATTTTGATTAGAGATTTGTCCATTCCCACTTTGATAATTCCCTTTGTTGTAATTGCGTGTGTTGCCTTGGTAATTACCTTGGTTGTTGTTTCGATAATTGTTAGCATTTTGGTTTGGTGGAGCTTGATTTTGGCGGGAACCTTGGCCGTTTTGGTTGAAAGTTCCCGTTGCTACATAAGCACTCGAAGTGTTACCATCCGCGGTAATGCACTCGGAAAGATCATGAGCTCCTCCACACGATAAACAACTCTTAGCAACCGCTTTAACCGAAGCGGAATTGGAAGCTTCTTGAGCCTTCCAATGGGACATTAGATTAGCAAATCTATCAAAAAACCGATTTTCCTCATTAGCTTCATCATGTAAGGCGTTAATGCTACGAGACGATTGTGATGACGATGACGAACCCATATTGGCAACACTCGGTGTGTTACGAGGGCTATAAACCTTAGATCTATTTTCAATGATTTGTAAAGCCTCATTTGTCGTCTTGCACAAAAAATTGCCACCCGCGGCGGCATTCAAATAATCTCGTTCATGATCATTAAGCCCATTATAAAAGGTATCAATTTGATGCAATTCCGAAAAATCATGGTGAGGACATTCATGTAACATCTCTTTAAATCGTTCCCATGCCATTGAAAAACTTTCATTGTTACGTTGCACAAATCGTGAAATCTCATTTTTTAAGTGTGTTGTTTTCGATGGTGGAAAAAACTTGTTCACAAACTTAGAAACGAGATCGGCCCATGTCAAAATCGAATTTGGCGGTTCTTTCTCGAGCCAAATTTTTGCGGGTCCATCCAACGAGTATGGAAACAACATCATCTTAATGGCGTCATGCGGAACATCTTTGAATTTGCTAGTGGCGGTGAGACGGTTGAAATTCCTAATATGGTAATGCGGGTTGTCTTTCTCGTGACCTCGAAACTTGTTTGCTTGTAGCATCGACATTAAACCCGTCTTAATCTCGAAATTCTCCGCAAGGATGGCGGGAATAACAATGGCCTCTCCAAAACCCTCGGTGGGTGCTTGTAGCAACTCCATCATAGTACGATTAGCCATTACGACTTCTTGTTCTACAATAGGTTCAACAATTGGAGGTTCTTCAACAATCAACGATCCTTGATTTGCTTGCTTTTGTAGACGTTTACGAGCTCGTTTAGCTTGATTACGAGTGATCATAAACTACACGAAGAATGGGAGGTGAGCAAAGAAGATTCTTTTTGGTTGTTTTGTGGATTTTTAATTTTTTTTGTGTTTTTGATGATATTTATTTTTTTTTGGATTTTGGTGTATCTTCGTAGACAACAATCTACAAAATCTCTCCTCGAATCAAACTCTTGATTAAAGAAGCCTCAAAGGAATGAAAACGATCACGTGGAGTGAATGCCTTCGAATGACTTTAGAACTTTGGTGAAAACCAAATTGTTCACGAGGGTTTAATCACAAAGAAAACCAAGCAAATATAGTATACGTATTAATACTTTGGGCGGCAAAACCCTCGATTAGCCTTCAATCTCAAAATACTCACAAGCAAGCGGGGAAACGAGGCGGCGCGAAGCACTTAAGAGCCTTTTTCCTTAGGGTATATTTTATAATACCCGCCTTATACCCACCTTATAGTTTGTATTTTTCAAAATCGAGCTTCACGAAAGTATTTATCTATTTTTGCCTTTTCTTTTTGTTTGAGATTCGAATACAATAATTAGGAGATCAAATCCCAATTAAGGTTGTGTTTTCACACTTTTGGAGATATTGTATTTTGATTGTGATACTTAATACAATATATTAATAATATTCACAAAGAAAAACCAAGAAAACCGATAATACGTGTTAAGGGAGTTCCACTTAACACAAATACTATTTATGGATAATATCAAAAACAAAAGTTTCCAAATTAAAGCACAACACACCTCCCCGGCAGCGGCGCCAAAAATGATTGTAGAGTTTTACTACTCTTTAGGAAAAGAGCGTAAATAGCGGTAAGTATCGAACAAATGACTTTAAGAAAAATCAAGTGTTAATGACCCAGTCACTTAAAAGAGAGAAAAGTTCGTTTCCCAAGGAGGTATGGTGTTGTGAATTAACTTGTATTTATTTGAGATTAATATTGAGAAGAATGGGGATGAGAAGATGAAAGACGGTTACGTTAAAATTACACTATGACGAAGAAAACGTAAACGTAAAGCCGTAGAAAAATCAACCAAATTAAAAATTAAACTAAAACCAAAAACAAAATCAATAATTAAAAAGGCTAAAAAGAAGTCTAAAATAATATAAATAAAGACAAAAATCCAACAAAGATATTTTAAAACCTTTTATTAATTAAATAATTAATTTTAAATGCTAATTAAAGCCCTAAAATTAAATTTAACTAATTCAAATGTCTAAAATATGATTTTATTGAATAATCACTTAACTTATATTATTAGAAGACTAAAAAGTAATTTTCTAAAAATTAAAACCTATTAAAACTATTTTTAAAACCCTAAAAATGATTTAAAATAATTAAAACCTAATTAAACTTAAAATAATTATAAAAATAAATCTAAAAGCTAGAAAATTATTCTAAAAATGGAAAAGGTCCTAATTAATGATAAAGAATCTAGGAAAAATGAAAAAGAAAGAAAAATGAAATTTTGAAAAATTAATAATAAAATAATAATAAAATATTGCTAAAAATAAAAGTTTCTAAAATTTGAAATAAACAATTTCTAAAAATCCTAAATAATATAATTAAGAGAAAAACACAAATTAAAGCTTCTAAACCTTTTTTATTAATTTTATAAAAATCTTTAAAGTTTATAAAAAACCTTAAAATAATATAAAATTAAAAATTAAAGTTTATAAAACCAAAATAAGATGTAAACCTCAAGTTATATATTAAAAAGCTAAAAACTATTTTTCCTAAAAATTTAAAATCTTTTTGGTATTTTTTAATGAATTAATAAAAAACGTCTATTAAATAAATCCTAGAAAATAATTAAATGAACGGAAAAATATAAAACTAATTTTGAAAAGTCTATAAACCTAATAGGATCCCAAGAAAAATAAGCCACACAAAATAAGCTTATTAAATAAGCTAGAAATGGAAAAATAAGCCACGGCTTATTAAATAAGCAAATAAAAGAAAAGTGGTTAAGTAAATAACGTTTTGAGAGGCTAACAGAAAAAGCCTCATAGATCAATGGTAAACCCTTTCACTCCTGCACGACAGGTCGGGGGTTCGAGTCCATGCTATGACGGTTTTTTACACTTATTTTCTTTTTTTTTTTTTTTTTTTTTTTTTTTTTTTTTTCAAATAAAACCAACTTTTATTTCAACTTAAAAGGAATTACAATATTTGGGAGGAAAACTGGAACAAGGGATCACCACAGGCTGGTGTCTCCTTTTATAGAGCTCTAAGAACTATCTAGAATGCAAATAACAAAACCCTAATGCATAGAAAATCCCAAAGTTGCCCTTGACGGTTTTGAGTGAATGAGCTGTCCAAATTTGATCCTGGCTGTTCATTTGTGCGTTGTGAGTAAGCTATACATCATGGACGTTCATTTTGGACACGTCATGTGCCTTGGGGACTAAGGTGTTCTCTGATTGGTGGATTGGGGAATTGGGGGTAGGGTCCACACGCATGGGATTGGGGATTTTAGGAGTGGGATGAGTTTGTGTTGGTGTGAATTAAGCGTGGGAGGGTTTAATTAGTTTTTACCCAGGTTAAAGTGGAAGTGAATTCTGGGCTGTAAAAGATGTACAGTAAACCCTTTTTGATCCGATTTTGGGGGAATAGTGGGTGTTTGGCGCAAATTTGGTTTAAATGTTTCATTTGTGACACATTTGGTCCTTTCTTTTCCTTTCTTTTGTCTTTTTACTTTAAAAACCTGTCAGCGCCCTATTAAGCTTGTGTCAACTTTCAAGGTTTGGCAATTTTGGCACAAACTTAATAAAAAGGTTATCAAGGGTAATTTTTGGCATTTTTGAATATTTCAAGGGCTGTTTTTGGAAATTGTTGATCTTCCAAGGTCTTCTTTGTATCTTCAACTTCATGAGGGACCATAGTTGACAATTTGATTTTGTTGAGGGACTATTCTTGCCATTTCTTCAAAGTTGAAGGACCTTTTTGCAATTTAGACAAACTTAAGGGACCAAACTTGTAATTATTAATATACAAGGGTTTTAAGTGTCATTTCTTCATTCTTGGATGATCAATCTTGTTTGTCTTCAAGTCTTCAAGGGTATTTTGATGAAAATTCCATGATTAGGGCCCGGTTCTTTGTACGGCTTCGTTTCTCGTGTTCGTTTTTCCTTGTATCTTGTGATCTTTTGTCTTTTTCACGATATCCATACCTAAAATACACAAGTAAACAAACACAAGCATATATATGGTATTTTATGACATTTTTATGCATTTAAAGCCCGAAAAGAACGATGAGATCATGTATAAATGCCATCTCATCAGACCTCCACACTGTTTGAACATATTGTATTAAGAAGTCAGGTATACGGCAATGTACCAATAATCTGGAGGTAACCGACAATTAATAAATCTCTCGTCTTATTAGACTGATATGGGAGTGTCTAAGGGCTCGGTTCCATGAGCTTATTGCAATTTATCCTATATACAATTATTATTGTTGATGTGAATTATTATTTGATGCTTGTTGCCTTTAAGCATGCCACAAACTTATAATCTTTGCTTGTGTTCAAAATGATTATATAAACCTATAGATTCACTCGGCATTTTTGCTGATGATTTTCTCACATGTATTTCAGGTAATCAAGAAGGCTGAAGCTTGGAAGCCACGGGAATGAATGTTGTGCACTACTTTGCAATATAAACTCTTTGAATATTTGTCGTTCCTTTTGTTCAAAACAATTTAAATCTTTTGTTTTGGTTGTACTTTGGTTACGATGTCTTGGGACTACGCTACTCTGACAAATGTTTTAGGAACGATAAATTTGAAACGTCTCTTTTCGAGTCGTTCTTTATAAATTATGTGTTGTTGTATCATTGTTTAGCACCCAAAGATGTATTCTGCTGCGTGTAAATTTGGGGGTGTTAAAGATTGGTACCAGAGCCATGAGTTATAGAGAACTAGGTCTTTTTCTAAAAACCTAAACTATAACTGTCGGTTTTATTTTTTTCAAAGAGTCGGTGCACACGATTTCGCGTGACTTCAGGTTCAAGCTACTTCTGAGATTACAATTTTAGTATACGTTATTACGTATACCTTATTGCCAAGTATTTGAAAAAATAAATACTATGATCCATTTACGGATATATATTTATATCTAGGATCCCTTTAATCGATATATATATTTATGTCGTTAAACTTTTCGATAAAAGTTTATCATTTATTAATGATTAACTTAAATAAATACATTGAATTTTCAAGATCTTTCTGTATTTATTTTTGAAGTATTTAAATTGCTTTTATTACAAATTTTATATTATGACCTTACATACCTTCATCTGCGCACGTTACTTTCATTGTTTAACCCTTTGTGATATCTATATAGATATCCAAATCGTCTTTCGGCTGTTTGTGCTTGGACGTCTTGAAACGTAGTGTCTAGACCATTGTGTAGCTCAATGTGTCCTTGGAATAGACTAACCGCTATCGTGTGAGTCACACATTTTGAAACATTTCCTATAATCGTGTTGAATAATATCATGGTTTTCATAATATTTTGTTGATTTTTATCACCGTTTTATACGACATGTGAAGATTTAATTCGTTGACATTTATATGTATCGACTCCGAAGTGTATTGTTCGCTTATATCTTGGTAACGTCATTCACCGTTTTGCTTCCTAAATTTCGTGTTGAATACCTTGAAGCATCTTATGTCATTCATTATACTATATTTTTATTTGATGCTCATTATGAGATTTATTTTTCATTGTTGTAAAATCCACAAGACATGTGTGTATATATTTTGAGCCGTTAGAAAGTGTCGAAAAATACATTTTATGTAGAAACTGCGGGGGCAGTATAAACAGGTCACAACTTAAAAGTAAAACATGCTTTTAAAAAAAAAAGTCAAACCTGCACAGAACTTGCAGGGGTATTTTGGTCATTTTACATTGGTTTTCAGGTCTCGGGTAAAACTAGAAAGTCGTCTGAAACGTCGTTTTGCATCAAAATGCTTTAAACTCCGAGTCTTGGAGATGTCGTTTATCGGGTCAATTAATCGGCTCATATTTAAAAGTTAAATCTGATAGCAAATTCAGAACATGAGTTTTAAATGTTTCTAAGCTGTTTTGATTTCATTTGAGATCGTAAAATTTTAACAAATATTATTTTACAACTAACGAATACTAGTTGCATGTGAAAATGTTTAAAAATAGAAACAGTACAGGATTAGCAATTACCGGATTAATGGTGTAATGTAAAAACGAATAACATACTTTCTTAAAAGCATGTTGTGTCGAGTATCTTACAAAGAATACACATGTGGATTGTTTTATTCTTTTCATATATATGACTCATTTGTCATTCAATGTTATTTTATTTTCGTTTTCTTCTAACCTTCAACTGATTTGGGTTGAGTTTTGAAGTTTTGCCTTCACATTCTTCGTTGACATTCTTATCGCGTATCTCATGGCGTTTTCGTCTAAACCTTATAACCTTTTGAAACCTTAACAACTTGTAACCATTTCATTTGTTGTTTTATGAGCTACTATTTGCCACTTTTTGCAAACCTTTGACTACTTTATACGTTGTCATAATGTCATATTATAAATAAATCTGATATTGTTTTACGATTATTTTCACCAATTATTTTTACTTTGGTCTTATAAAATACTTTTCGTAACATTAAAAGTTGCTTATTAAGTATCTCACAAATTACTTGTATCCTATAAATTTATAAACTATTTTTAAATTCCATTTTACAAATGGCATGGTTTATATATAAACATAAGAAACCTAATACTTTTTGACGAAACTGAGCACTGCATTGCTAGCCCTAAATTATACATGGCCTGATCACCTATGTCTAATTTAGAAGGAGCCATGCTAGGCTGAATAGTAGTCACCTTAAAAATCTTGATAATAAAGAACTTTTTACTTGTATTTATGATAAAGATAAATAAAATGAAATAAAGTGAAAAGAATTTTTGAAAACCTTTATATTTTATGCAAGTGGCGCAATTTCTATGCATCCGCATACGTTTTCTTACCTTTTCTTAAACGAATTACGCGCTTACGAATACGTTTTTACTCGACGATCGCTTTTTCACTTGTTACTTTATTTTATCTTATAACTGATTTCTTTTGACCGTTCGTCTAATTACTGACTGTTGATAAATGACTTGAAAGTCTCAATGTTTTATCCTTCCTTCTCGTCCAATCTTCTTTTATGCGACTGGATAGATCTTTGGAATGTCTCCGCACGTGAATAACGAATTATCACTAGAGTGATTTCCGTCTATCCGGGATGACGTCCGTCACTCTCGTTTGTCTCGAAATCCACTCTTGTGAACGGTGCTTTGACTTCTCTCTTTAAACACTAACATCGTTCATTTGATTTGTTTTAATTACAAGTGATTATTAGGAATTTTATTTTATTAAAATTTTTGTGTGGATCTTATTTCCGATCATGTATCGACCACCGCTAAGTTAACGAGCTGATGTTGGTGAACCACCTACCGCACTAACAAAATTGACAACTTGTTTAATCTATTATTTCTTATCGTCTTACCATCGACGCCTTTATTTTATTATTCTCTTTAAGAATTCATACGACATTTGCTTCGTTCTCTTTTGTACCATTGATTTCGTATTAATTATTGACTATTATTTTCATTCGTATTCGTTTGTTATCTTGTCACATTTTGAAACCTGAATATATTCCATGTTTATATTGAAATAATAAACACCTTTAAGTATTTCTACAACATATTATAAAATTTTTATGTTTATACATTTTCCAATGATTTTCAATTATCGAAATAACCATCACAAGTAAAAGGTCAAATTTATACACCATATTTTGTATAACTAAAACTAATGTTTAAAACAAAATTATGTTCTACCTTTTGAACTAATTGACTTATCATACTTTACTTTTAATGTAATGAAATTACCAGTTTAATTTATATTCCTAATAATGATTTAGTTTGGAAATTATATTTTCTAATTGTAACCATCAATACGAGTTTAATTAATAAATTCATGTCATTCTTTCAAAGTTTATTAAGACAACAAAAATAAATTATGAAGCTATTTAACTTCTATCTTTAATATATCATCTTTATCAAGAAAGTACCTCAACTGAGTTTTAAGGTAATACCAAATCCGGGACGGATAATTGTGACAAACGTTATTTTAATGTTAATATTTAATTTATTCTTCGCTCTCATTTTTCTAGTATTGTGAATTATTATGTTTTACGGTTACGTGATTCGAGATCCCTCGTCGATCGTCAACCTTAAATCATTTTACCACATGTTGTCCGTTTATGCGTTTATTGAATTCATTTTTATCTCGTTCTGTTCCTCGTATTGAAGATTACTATTTTATTCTGAGTTTAAAATGAATCTCGGGAAGCAGTGTATAAGAAGAAACGATAAGTGTCACCAGGATTTATGCGTGTACTTGTGGAATGATTGAGGACCGAATCTCTTAATGAATGGAGTTAATAAATTTGTTACAACCTCGAGGAGCATGTTGAAGCCGACACCGCAAGTGGAAAGACTCTTGTGATCAAGTGGTTATTATCAAGTGTTCGTTCAAGGTTTTCTCGATGATTATCGATGGAAATCTATACTTGATGTTATTGTTCGACCTTTTATTTTTATGTACTTATGTGGTGTGTGATCTAGTCAAATGATCGTAAGTTGTGAGAACTTGAGACGGCATCATCTGATGACGTCCGATCATGTAGAACACATATTATGTAATATCTTTTTGACTTTCAACGACGATGTTTATTAAGACTTTAATGCGCGTTGGCGAAAGTGAGATGATGTATTTGTATTATCTTTTGAGTAGGGACCGGCGTGTGAGCACCCTTCGATGACGAAAATGTTTTCTTGTTAGTTCTTTTGATGTGTGTCCATGGCTATCCGGCCGATGGATATCCTTTAGTTTGCAACCTTCCTCTTAACTGGACTTACCTGAAAATCCTGTCATCTATTCTTGTCGTCGAATGAGCTTCGTGTGATTCATAAAATTTTCATGTGTCGAGTTTGACGGGTGACTGATGGATAAGGATTTATTTATTTATTTTTTTGGTGAGATACAACTTGACGACAAGTTGCGTTTTGTAAAAGAACCAGTGGAGATCGTGGATCGAGATTCACGTGGGAACGCGAAGACTTCTTTATAAGGAATGTCGTCATCCTTCCGGGTAGTGATCAACTCGTGTGTGAGGTGAGTTGAGCGCCGGGACGTCGCTCCCTTAAGGTGGTGAGGATGTAAAACCCGTAAAAATAAGGTCATAATTTATTTCTATTTTCAATTATTTTGAAGTATTTTATAACGTTAAATATTATTATGTTTAACGGTTTAAGTTGAAACCGATATTAAATATTATATTTTAATATTTTGACGAGTAACGAGGACTACTAGTGATCGCGATACTGACGGATGCCTAAAAGTTTATATTTTATTATCGATCGTTTCGATATTTAATATTTTCGACGATATCGTTCTAATTACGTATCGAGTCGTTATATTATTATTTTTCGTGTGCGTTTAAACTTTTAAGTATTTTTACGAAACCCGAGTCCCGTAAATATTTGTAAAATTGACTTTTAGTCATTTCCCGCTTTTTAACTAATATTTACATTTTGGACCAAAACTATCACAAATTGGCAAAAACTACCCCAACTCCACACTATACCTAACATTTCCACTAGCACTTTCTTTTAATAAACTCATTTAACAAAAAAAAAATCAACCAACTTCTTCTTCACCCTTTGTTTAGCCATCCACCATTAACAACACAAACACCTTAACCAAAAATTTTCTAGCTTGATCCAAGAGAAACTAAAACAAGTCCCATCCTTCATTTTCAAAGGGCTACAATTTGGTATAAAATTTTCATACATGCAACCATATAAATTTTTCAAGAAAAGTTGGTTATGTTTGATCCAAATTTGTTGTATGCATGTGTTAGTAATGATGATCAAAAGATTTTCATGCCATGTTTTTGTTAAAAAGTTGATTTTTAATTTTTGTGTTTTTGATTTTGATGATGATGCAAGTGTTAGGAATGGTTTATGATGATATTAGGGGTGTAGGATGATGAGGAAAATTGTTAGAATTGATCAAAAACATGATTTTGTGGGAGATTTTAATAGTCAATTTTGGGCAGTAGTAAACTGAAAAATCCGAATTTTTATGTTTTGAAAATGACTTAACTTATAGCCTAGGGTTGTAGATAAATTCCTTAGCTTCGATTTGATATAAGGTAGGCCTTCCAACTCCAAACGAGGTGGAAGTTACACTAGTTTGATTTTCGTGTACCGGGAGACGAGTGTCGACACAATCCGAAAATTGTTGTCGATATTTGGATCGAATCTCGGGGACTATAAAATGAGTTTCAAAATGATTCAAGGGCTGTTCTCAGGCTCCAAGTTTAGCATTTTGAGTCTATTTTTAGAATCAAGTGGCGGTTTTACAAACGGAGTTGTTTAGAATGGTCAAAATGGTTTCGTAAGTCAAGGTCGCTAAACTGTCCGGATTTTGTGATTCAAAGATGAGTCGGGCAGGGAACTTTAGAAGTAAAATCTTTTGATGGGCTCTTGAGAGGACTTTATACATATAGTAAGTAAGTTCTCTGAGTATTATCATAAAAATTTGATATGTTTAAGTATGGGAAAACGGCTTGGACATTCGGTATGTTCCGACAGATTTTTATTAAAGACATATAATAATAAAATGAATATATAGGAGAGTAAAATAGAACCACTTGCATCGTTTTCTCTCGAGTTGTCGTGATTATATACTTGAGCTTGATTTTATTAAGTATCATTTATTTCTCGAGTCTATTATTAATGTACGCACCTTATTTGCTAGGTTGCGGTTGTCGTGTTTTTCGGGCATCTACTATCGTCGGCGATCGTCTTCAACTACTATAAGTACTAAGGTGAGTCTATAGCCTCGTTTGAGCTCATTCAAATATTTTTAAAACCCGCGAGGGGGAATACATGTTTTTTTTTAAACTTAGAACACAAGATTTTTATGGTATGCCTGTCCCTCTATGAATGGACCCGTGGTTGCCTTTAAATTGCATTAAGTGATTGCCTTTGTTAAAACCTCAATTATGGACCGTTAATTAACCTATGATGGGTTAACCGCTAGTACAATTAATAGATCTATGGGGGAAGCCAGTTTTTGTGGACTTGTCATAGAAGCTTAGGCCCGACCTCTACACTGTTTGAACATATTGTATTAAGAAGTCAGGTATACGGCAATGTACCAATAATCTGGAGGTAACCGACAATTAATAAATCTCTCGTCTTATTAGACTGATATGGGAGTGTCTAAGGGCTCGGTTCCATGAGCTTATTGCAATTTATGCTATATACAATTATTATTGTTGATGCGAATTATTATTTGATGCTTGTTGCCTTTAAGCATGCCACAAACTTATAATCTTTGCTTGTGTTCAAAATGATTATATAAACCTATAGATTCACTCGGCATTTTTGCTGATGATTTTCTCACATGTATTTCAGGTAATCAAGAAGGCTGAAGCTTGGAAGCCACGGGAATGAATGTTGTGCACTACTTTGCAATATAAACTCTTTGAATATTTGTCGTTCCTTTTGTTCAAAACAATTTAAATCTTTTGTTTTGGTTGTACTTTGGTTACGATGTCTTGGGACTACGCTACTCTGACAAATGTTTTAGGAACGATAAATTTGAAACGTCTCTTTTCGAGTCGTTCTTTATAAATTATGTGTTGTTGTATCATTGTTTAGCACCCAAAGATGTATTCCGCTGCGTGTAAATTTGGGGGTGTTAAATATGTCTCCAAAGGTGGCCAACCATTAGGGTAGATTATATGATTGTGGGAATAGTTGTTAGATTGTTTGAGGCTGATAGTGCTGAGAAGAGACGAGATGCTGCTGAGATTGAAAATCCTGTTGTTTTAGTTGAAGATGCTGCTGAAACTGAAGATGCTGTTAAGACTGAAGATGCTGCTGAGATTGGAGATGATGCTGTTCCAGTTAGAGATGCTGTTGTTATTCTGCAAGATTTTAAAAGGATGTTTGTGTATTGGATTCTTAGGACTGAGAAGAGATGCGGTGAAGAGTGCCGTACGACTATTGATGGTAATTGGAAAGGTGCAACTATATGGATAAGTTCGAGTAACTGATGGATGTTTAATATATTGATAGTCATTTGGGAATGATCAACTCGACGAAAAGAGATGGTAATTTAAAGATTGATCCTGATTCGAAATTAAGTGTGGCAGAAAAGGGTAAAGGAATGGTATTGTTGCGAATGACAATAAGGAATAGGAATTTATTCCCTCTAAGAGAAGGTAAACTTGGAATTTAATAATCTAAGATAAGAAGAGATGGTATTCAAGAAGTTGCTATGAATCGGGTAAGCAGGAGGAAGTATGATGTGTAGATCACATATATTTTATACCACTTAAGTAATTATCTATTTACTTGATGTAAGTACGGACTAGATGGAGGTCGAGCTGCTGAAGGAATAACAAGGAATGTGGTATAAAAATTAGTATTTCTGTGGTAATGGAATGTTTTCATTTCGGTAAAGGAGATTGAATAAAGGAATTATTTAGAGAATGGAAAATCAATATGAAGGGAATGTTGTTGCTATTTCAGCCTATATTTTGGAAATGCTGATAAGATTTGAGATTTAGATGAAGTAATTTGTATATTCATATCTGGTAATCATTGAGTTAGAAATTTTATTAAATTCTGAAAGTGATATTGATGGTGTATCTAAATTCTGAAGGCGTTAATGAGGATATATTGAGATTTGAAGATGCTAGATTTTAGCTGAACTGAGGACGAGAAATCAACGAGAATTTGCGATTGGTTGAAATGAGAAATTCACCGACGGAAGAATAATATATATATATATATTAAGGAAATATTTTCTGAGTTTATGGAATTAAGAAGTATAGCGCAATCAATTGAAGTAGAGTTGTGAGAAAGTTAACCAGGATAAGGATGGATATCATAGGATATGATAAATAAAGGTGGACAGAATTAAATTGGAATGTTGTTGAACATTGAGTAATGATTTCAGGGAGTAATCAGTGGAATTTCTACTTGACGATTTTGTTGGTCAATGATGAGAAGGTATGTAGTAGGAAACTACAATAAGTCAAATTTTCTGTGCGATTTACTAGTAGTAGTCGGAAAAGAATGAGAAGATGGGTTAGTACTTGAGGATACTATGTGATTATTCTGCGGAATCGTAGAATTCACTGTCGTCATGGGAAAAAGGAAGATTTGTGTTAGCTTTGTGATAGGAGTTATGTAATCTGATTGTATATTTTATTATATGGCATTGTCAGGAAGTTGAGGATGGTAATATGATTGATAGTAAGGATTGGCAGATGAGACAATAAGGATAATCTGATTTGACTGGAAGGGTAAGTCATCAGAGAAGTAATAATGGAAGTAAGGAAAGAAGCTGGATGTTTTGTGAATGAGATGATTGTTGTGGGGCTAAACAAACTAAGCACCAGAGATCGGTGTACATTATTGACTGTGAATGTTTAGTGTGATGAATAGATGATTGAAGGAAATAAAAGTATTCTCTAACAATTGGAAAATTGTTTTTAAAAGGAGGAATGGTGTGTAAAAATTCTTTGGATAAGAAATTTTAGTTGAAGTATTATAGATGTTTTAGAATGTGCAATCTATGGCTGAAGTGACCGTGAAAATCTGACTAGATTCAAACGATTGAGGCTTTGTTGATACCGATGAAACCGACTGAAGCTTGTCAATTCCTTTGTGTAAGCTGAGTATTATCGGAGGTTTATCAGGAGGTTTTCACTGATTGTTAAACCAAGGATACAACTGACAAAGAAGAACTTAAATATATGAATGGAGGTAGATGTATGAATGGAAAATATATTTAAGTTGTGGTTGTGAGATCTGATTTTGTAGTTGAGGAAGTTGTGTATGAATGCTGAGGATAGATTGAAGTTCTGTGCCTGTATAATTAGTATTGGAGGAATCTGAAGGAATTATAAAGCTGTAATGATGATATTTGGATAATATCAAGTGGAAAGGAAAGCAATAGTAGTGTGTTGACTTGAATAAAGAAGTATAACGGGATTTATATAATCACGAGATTGGACATTGTGGTATTTATTTTGGGATTGAAAAGTATTACTTGTATGGAATCAAGTATGAAGAAAATAAGAATAAGAAGGACTTGTGTATAAATGCCATTCGGGGATTTTAAAGGAAGAGGAATTAAGGATTACTTAATGATGACTGATAAATAATAATCGGTAAATTTTAAACGGGATATGTTATAGTTGTGTATTACGAAGTGTATTTCAGATTATGAAGGATAAGTGTGGATACTTTCACTATCGACTAGTGAGTATTTAGTAAGAAGGAGAAGGAAAAAGAGCTTATAAAGTTTCTGAAGTAATTGAGAATTGACTCTTAAGTTTTGAGATAATTGGAATATTGGTAGCAACAAGCAGAATGGATGGAATGGAAAGAAAGAATCAAGGTAAAAAACTAATGGAAAAAGGAATATCAAAGAAAGAAGATCAACAAATTGTTGGGAATTTTGAAATAGAATGGTAATAGAAATGAGAAAGTCGAGATGTATGTTTTTGTGGGACAACAACAAAAACAAAAACGGTTATTGTGATTATCTAAATTTTCTCCTATCAGGTTAGAGAGTGTGTTAAGAATGCAAGGACCAGCAGTGAATGAATTGTTCAGATTAAAAAGAGAATTTAATTATTCTTAGAGTGCTGAGAGTGTCGCATGTAGGATTGAAGGGATTTTACAAATTGAAGTATTGATACAGAATGGTCGAAATAAAATATATTACAATATCAGGAAGTGATTTGACCATTATATATTTCAGATTTGAATATATGAGGCTAACGGAGTTATTTAAACAGTGTATGATACGAGGAAGATGTAATAATGAACTATGGAAGGTACAGTAATTCAGTGTAGAGATTGTTGGAAATATTGAAGGTGGAAAATGAGTATGGGAAGTATATAAGTGACTGATCAGAATTATGGATAATTTCATTGCATTTAGTTTGAGTGTAACCTCAGGGCATAGAGGCAGAGTAATTTTTGAATACTGGAAATCGCTGTGATAAAGTATGAGTATTGGATAAGGTTTGAACATAGTATTTGTAACCCAGAGACTGAGATTGACTTTTGGATATTAGAGATTTCTACAGAAAGTGAGAAGAATTGAGTTAAGAAGGAATAGCGCGTATTTTTGGAAAGCAAGGGACAGAGTGGAAGAATGAATTGAACGATGGCAATAGAAACTTGGGATGATGATATCATGATATTTTACTGTGAGGACTAATGGAAATTAGTGAAGATGGAATCCTTATGCGATAATAATCATCATATCAGTAGTTAAGAGGTCTAAATTGAGAACATACATAGTTGTGGTATATATATGTTGTCAGAGAGTTGTGGTATATGTACGTTGTCTGAATTGTGGGGTCAAGTTATCAGAGTATTGGGGCAGGAATGAAACTGAGAAATTAATGATGAAGAAGTATGAATGATGAAGGAATATTAGCATAATAGAAGGTGAAGTTGAAAGTTGAAGTGTAGTAATAGATGTAGATATGGTGATATCATAAGAATTGAGTTGGACTGGTGTGAAAGGCGTGAGTATCTCTTGAGGATAACAGGTCACGTTGACTCTAGAAGTGAGGAAGTGCGAATGTGAGGCGGGTTGAGCGCCGGGACGTCGCTCTCTTTTAGGAGTTTAGGATATAACATCCCAAAAATTGTGGTCATTATTTAATTATATTTTTACGTATATTTTAGAAATTTTTGACGAGGTTGATTTTCATGATGATTGGTAATTTGATTTGGATGATGTTGAAATTTTATCTTTACGTTTTGACGAGTTGCGAGGATTATTAGTGATGACGATATCGACGGATGCCCGAGAAATTTTACATTTTATTTTAAACATATCGATGTTTAATATTTTGATGTTTTTATTTTAATTTCGTATTAAGTCGTGTCGGGACTATATAATATATCATTTTGAGTGCGTTTTATGTTTTGAGAATCATTTTTATAAAACCCGAGACCCGTAAGAATTTTCAAAAGTGACTAATAGTCATTTCCCGCTTTTTAACAAAGTATTTACGCTTTTGTCCAAAAGAATCACAATTGGTAAAAACTACCCTAAACTTTACCCATATAAAAGGAATTTTAAACACAAAAACACATACAAACACTCCACTCAAATTTTTTTTTCTCTCTCTCCCCTCTCCCCTTCTTCTTCCCGTCACCCCCACACCACACAAACACCACCATTTTTCTTGATTTTGAGCTTGAATCTATAAATTCTAATCAAAAACCCATCTTAGTTTCATAATTCCCTACACATTGGTATGAAAATTTCCCACATGCATTAACATTTTTGAAAAACCCATTTTTGGATGAAATTCTTGTTGTTTGATCTTAAATTCTTGTGGTATGTAGGTGTTTATGTTCATATGTATACATTTTATTGATTGCATGTTGATATTTTTGAATTTAGTTTTTATGAATTGATCATCTAGGATGATTTAGGATGTTATGATATGAACTAGTAATGTAGGAATACTTATAGTGGTAAAAATGAGGTTAAATGTGGCGAAAAATTGATTTTGGGTGATATTTAAAGATGCATTTTTAGGCAGATTATTAAGTTTAATTTTCTGAAAATATGAGTTTGAGTTTGAGATGAACTAGTTAGATATTGTTGTAGAGGATGTTTTTACCTTTGTTTTGGTATAAGGTAGGACTTGTAGCTCCAAACGAGCGGAAAGTTACGTTAGTTTGATTATTTCGTGTACCGGGAGACGAGTACCGACACAATATATAATTGTTGCCGATATTTGGATCGAATCTCGGGGACTATAAAATGGATTTTTGAAATGTGTCATGGACTGATTTTTAAGGTTAAGTATGAGGATGTCGAGTTATTTTCAAAGTTGAGTGTCGGTTTCATAAACGGAGAAAAATAAATGTGTTAAAAGACTATAAGTATTGTTGACGTAAAACTGTCCGGTTTTTGTAGTTCAAAGATGAGTCGGGCAGGGAACTTTAAAAGTAAAATCTTTTGATGTGTTTTTAGCAGGGCGTTCTATATATAGTAAGTGAAGTTACTGATTAGTATCATAAAAATTTGACGTGTTTAAGTGGGGTAAACGAGCTTGTACATTTGGTGTGTACCGGCAGATTTTTATCAAAGGAGTCAACTAATAGTAAAAATATAGAATGGAATAAAAGGGCATTTGTATTTTTTATTTTTTTTGGATTGGTTTTGATTTTATGATTTTGAGTTTTATATTACTAAGTATGGATTTTACTCGAGTTTATTATTGATGAACGCGCCTTATTTGATAGGTTGCGGTTTTTGTGTTTACCGGGCATCAACTATCGTCGAAGATCGTCATACTACTGCTATTACTTCAGGTGAGTCTATAGCCTCGCTTTCTACTTGTTTTAATGATTTTAAAACCCGCGAGGGGGATACATGCTATTTGAAGTAAAATGAACACATGTCATGAGTAATTGTTGGACCCGATGTTGCCTTTGATGAAATGAATTGTATAAGTACCTAATTGCATAAGACCCTAAATTCATGAGCCGTTAACTATCTTCTGACTTGATGTTGCGAGTTGGGAATAGCCGCTTATTCTAATAATAGTACTATTGGGCTGACAACCCTATCTGAGACCAGGGCTTTACGTTGAGTAACCCGCTAGGAAGGATAATTTTACGTGAATGAGAATTGGTATTCTTGCAATTAATACCCTAGTAGGGGCACTGGTAATTTATTTTTCTAGTCATGCTGGCATTTGGCGTGGGTGACTAAGTTAAGGGGTCGGTGTCATGAGCTTAATACAATTCGATAACTATTGTTATATAATATACATGATTGATAGATTGTATGGCCACAATTCTATTAAATAATTGTTGATGATTTTTACGATGTGTTAAATATTGTTTTGTAAAACCTATAGACTTGCTCAACCTTTGTGTTGATGATTTTAAGCATGTATTTCAGGTACTTAAAGTTGTTGATTTGTGGAGCTTGCTGGAGAAGGATTGCGGGATTGCTTTTGTAGTAATTTGGTCTAAAACAGGATTTCTTTCCCTATTGTCATAAACATTTAGGAAATGGTCAAATATTTTGGCAAAAGGTTTGTTGTTTGATTAAGATCCTAGGGGAACCTGTACGCTACTCTGATATATTTTTAAACTGTTTTTACTCGGGATTGAAAGTTTTAGACATTGATTTAAATTATTTCCATATTTATTCTTAAATATACTGTTTTGGGGTCATTTAAAGATTTGTGAAATGAAGTTTGTAATTAACACCCAATTGTGTATTTTCCGCTGCGCAATGTAAATTGGGGGTGTTAAACTTTGTGTTGTTGTTTGTGTATGTGCAAGTAAGAATATCAAGAAATGACAAGTAAACGATCAAGAAACAGTAAACGGACATGAGAAACAAGGACATACAAAATACCAAAGCCGGAAAGTTACTTAACGGAGTTTACAAGCCCTAAATCCATAAAATACCCAACATATCCTTTCCAAATTCCAAAATCCAAAAATACCCTTTACATATTCCAAGTTACCCAAATCATCCTTAAAGTTAATCGAAATAACACTTTTGGTCCTCAAAGTATTACACCGTTAGTCCTTAGACTAAGGGTGCTAACATGAATGTTAACCTTTGTTAAAAATTTAATATGAATGATAACTTTACTTAGCATTTTTACCCGTTTGTGATCCCAGTACAACAACAAAGCAACCCGACCAAGCCCAAAACCACTCTCTAGTCAACAAAATCCAGACGAATAACAACTTTTCCCGCCTATTTTATAGGAGGGAAAAGTTTTTATTACGTCTTCCCCGTTTCACTTTTACCAT
This sequence comes from Glebionis coronaria, assembly GCA_025667525.1. Taxonomy (NCBI): domain Eukaryota; kingdom Viridiplantae; phylum Streptophyta; class Magnoliopsida; order Asterales; family Asteraceae; genus Glebionis; species Glebionis coronaria. The sequence continues at coordinate 52,618,167 of CM046876.1, forward strand.
AGAGCTTTACAAACTTCAATTCACCTCTCCCGAACCTTAATTACCCTATCTCCTAAGGAATCCCACATGGGAATAACAAGTTGGTAATCCATGCCAACAAGCACACATCCAAAGGAACATATTGATGTATTGTAATGAAGCAACGCCCAAGGGTCCTCCCAAATCTATAGGAGAGATAAATGGGCACAAGAAGCTTCCTTCATGTCTATATGAAGAGCTCTTCATTCACAATTTTAGGCCGTGTAGTTTTTAGCAAGTTGTAGCTTATTTTTAGCTTATTTAATTTTTAAAAAGCTTTGTAATTTCTTTTTAAGTGTTGTAATCTCTTTTTAAATCAATAAAGTTTGAATTTACTTTAATCCTTTGTATTGTACTTCTATTTGTTCAAAAAATTTATAAGTTGCTAATAAGCTATAGTTAAGCTATAAGCTCACCTCAAAACACTTATATCTCACTCACACAAGCTTTTGAAAAGCTTGTATGAGCTTTGGTTCTTTGATTGGAAGCTGCTAGGAATTTTAGAATTTGGTTGAAATTGGGAGCTTATTAAAAATAAGTTGGTATTAAGCTTATTATGTTCGTTTCGCAAGTCTTAAATTTATAACAAGGTTTGACAAAACAAGGGACAAGAATACAAACACGGGCAAGTATACCCTTTCGTTCGTAATATAGTTTTGTAGTGGTAAGCCAGGATCGTTCGCAAGGACTTAGTTTCGTTTTGGTAATCAATATAATTATTGAAGAAAGGAATGATTGAATAAGTAACAATAATAACAAGTATGACTAATATGGGATAGTTCGTATAATTTCGTGATGATGATAATAATGATTGAGATATGCTTTGTTAGGTAAAGAGTGACAATCCTTTTTCGTTAAAATGGTAATTCAATAATTTACTTTGGTATGATTCAAGACTTATGTTTGATTAGGCGAATAAGCTTAAAACAAGTTTCCAATAAGTTCAATATTTTATCAAAGTATCTAAGCGGATCTCTCCAACCAAAGATTCAAAACCATAGACAAGTTCTTAAAAACTTACTATAACAACTTGACTCTCTCGACGTCAAATTATCGTAACAAATCAACTCTTGATAAAATATGGTGATAGAACTAAGTGGCAAAATGGTTCTACAATATTAGCTTGAAATCAAATTATAAAGGATCATATCATAGCATCATCACTAGTTATAGTCACATACCCATATAGTCACAAATACCTTAGCATATCATAGTAATCAAAGTAACAAATGGAAAAGAGTAAAAGAACATCATACTTAGATTGACTGAATGGACGAGTACACAAGTGTCACGATTTTATCGTCTTTCCAAGAACCAAAGAATAAGATACTCTCGTTACAAGTATTTCCCAAAAGTGGAATATACTAAAATATTACTAAGAAAGCTAAAATACTCGGATTATAGAGTATTAAATAGAATAGGTGTGTGAAAAATTAGATGAGAAGGTCTTTATTTATAGTGCAGACGGGGGGTAAATGTGCGCCACACTTCTCCAAAAGTGCGCCTCACTTTGGAGGTAGGATTTGTGTGCCGCACTTTTGTGCGTTCCAGAATATTCTTCTCATAACTCTTTATTATTTGCAATCCAAGGAATCTACTTTATATTTCTTCACTTTGATCCTTCAAACTTTGTACCTGCATATAAAACACAATGTATTAAGTATCAAAAGTTCTTATTTATAATACAAAGTAACATAATAGTAACGAATTGAATATGTATATTTAGATCGTTATTAGCTTATTTGGGGTTTCAAATGGTTGATTAAGCAAGTTGTGGACCTAGGGGTTGTTAGGTTAGAATTATAGGTCTTCATCAAGTTCTAAGGACTTTTATAAGTTCCTATTTCTATTTCTAGCTTATCTTAAACAACTTATGTTGATAGCTTATCATCTGCTTATTTGCTTTATCTTTTTTTATGTGCTTATTGCTTAGTTTCATAATCTAAGGTTTGCTTATTTGGAGTACGCTTAGCTTAATATCACTTATTAGTCATAACTCAGTCTTAAAATCAATTAGACATAGGCTTAAGTTGTACCTTGAGCTCTAGTTGCATCGTAGGTTTGAAATTGATTCTATTATCTTAATATAGTGTAGACATAGCTTATTTGATAGTTCAAGTACTATAAAAACAAAAACACAAAAAAACAAGTAGTCTATGCCTTTTTCATTATATTTCTAAGCTATTGCTATTAAATCTTGTTCTAGGTTTGAATTTTTGGTTCAAATAGGTGTTAGATCTCTTGTCATTTGATTTCTAGTAAGTTTAGTGGGTTAAAAATTGGTAAAAAAATTGGCTAAGTTTGTTAAGATCCTTTATAGATAAATATAGAGCTTAAAAATTGGTGTTAGGATCTAATATTTGATTCACAGTTAGATTAAAAGGTGATTTAGTGTTGTTTTAAGTCAAAATTGAAATTTGAGCTTATTAGGTTAAGTAGAGCTTATTTGAAATTGGCTGGAAAATAAAGAGTGAATAAGTGTTCTTCAACTTGGCTATTTTGGATTCTTGCTTTGTTTTTGTTGCTGTGTTGATTGGATTGTGTTTTGTTATTATGAAACCTATTTATTAGCTTAATATTAACTCACAACTTAATATTAAGATAAAAAGCAAAAAATAAAAAGCATTAAATGAGGAAGTCACAAGTATCGCCATAGGGATCGAACCTGTGACCTCAACCCACTCAACGACTCACAACACACACCAAAAACCACTCGCTTTTGGGACTTTTTCGGTAAACACTTGCAATATGAATTTACTTAACCACTTTTCACAACAATACCAATAAGCCCGTTTTCTCTTTTACTTATTTTTAAGCACTTTAGTCATGCTTATTTGAAGTTTCCTTGTATCAAAATAATTTATTTTCCATTTTACACATTTTGAAACTCGTTTGAACGTTTTTGGTCGAGTTTTGAGCTCATTAGACTATTTTGTCTTATTCAAGTTTGGTCATTTGCTTATTTCAGCTTATTCAGTGCTTATTTTTGTTCTAAAATTCCTCTAAATGATTTGTTATATGATTTTAGCTATGTATGTCAAATTTGAGCTTTTTTCATAGCCTGTAGCTTATTTTGTAAATTTTAAAGTGCTTATTTGCTTTTTGAGCTTTTTGAGCTTATCAAGCTTAATCTAGTTAAAAGTGTCTATACTAAAGTTGTTGAAGTTTTCAATTAAACATTTTTGAGCAAAAAAATTCACGATAAGATCAACTTTCGTGTATAGGGCCTCTTAAGCCCATTAAGAGTGCTTATTAGCTTATACAACTTATTGTAATTATTTTAAAGCTTAACTTCTTTAGAGAAAGTTGTTTAGAATTAGATTTTAAGGATTTCCATCTTTTTATGATTCATTTTTCTTATCAGGACAAAAATCCCAAAAAGCCATTTGGGCTTTTAATTCGAATTTCGGGCATTTAGGCCCATTAAGGGCTTTTAGTAGTTTTTAATAATTAAATTACTTTTAATAAAATATATAAAAATTAATTTTGAATTTTTTTATAATTTTTTGGATTTTTCTTGATTTGTGTAATTTCGTACTTTGCGTATTTGGTATCCGTAATTGTTTTCATTTTCATGTAGGATTTTTATAACAACTATTTATAAACCAAAATTCGATCATTTGTCCAAATTTGTAAGGATAATTCGCAATATCTTCGATGAAACAACGACCCGGGATCAATTTCGTGATTATGTCCATCGTCGTAGGTTTTTGTAAGATTATTCACGTTAATTCTCTTATTGAACTTACCTATAACATATATTACATTATGTATAGCTTACCCCTACAATCATATTGGACGACTTACAGCGTGTATTTCTTGTCAGACCTTTTGCACGTAGTATTAAATGAGGCAAAACATGACATGACTACGATCATAATAGATAATGTAGTCGTGGACTCGTAATGGCTAAGAGTTGCATTTGTGGCAATTATCATTTGATGATTACCTTTTGAATTACTTTCATTTCTGGCAGATCAATTGTATTAATGGTGTAAGTTCAAGTTGGGTCTTAGGCTCTTAATAAAATTCATTTTTGTTATTTATAACATAGGTAGTTAATTTTATAAGAGATTTATTTGTTGAAACTACTAATATTTTCTGAACTTTGTTTTGTAGATGGCTACTGAATGTCCCAAATTTATGCCAAATGTAATACTATAACTCCTATTACCAAATAAAACACAAATAATTACTTTTCACTCGTGTAATGCTTTATTGATATTAACAAAGTATTACAAAGTGTTATGGATCACACTTGTTGAATGACAATGTATGAAAACCATTTGAACATGTAAACTTGATATGAATTATCAAGTTTACAAGTGAAACTATGTATGTCGTTGAGTGTATCAGCTATGTGCTTTGTAGGTTCAAACAAGGGAGAAAAAGCTAACAACAATGAAACAATAAGTGATGCTTTTTCTCCCATTTACATTCCTTATATATAGTAGTATGAGGTTGCTTCCTTAGTGTGGGTTGTTAGTATGTGTCATCCTCTGAGTGGTGGACGTACACAACATTAAATGCACATCAATTCTTCTTGGATATACTTTAACTATCTTTCTGTGAACAGTTTTGTCAATTGTTCACTTTCTTCACTAGGTCATACTATGCTACTTTAAAATGAATATCCACTTTATCCCACCTAATGTGCTTTATCAGATTCTCCCGCCTAAACTATAAAGGGATAAGGCAAGTCTCTACCTTCTTAGTCTTCAAAGGGTCTGGAGTGACCTCAGAGTATTATCACCTCCGAGGTCTTCAAACAACCAACACATTCCTTCTACATCCCAACTGTTATCCATTATAGCTGGTGAGTATGTATTCAAATAATGTTTGACTTCTCAGACGATGTATCTGACTTGAATGTGTCTGTTTTGCCATCTTAAGCTTTGCCTTCAGCTGGTCCTTGTATCTATCACTGAACCATATCAGCGACTCATTACACTTAGTCTAGTTTAGATCAAATGTAGATAGGGCCTATGGAACATTCATTGGCCCGACAATCTCCCCCTATTTTAACATAAATTAAACTAATTCTAAAATTATTGTAAGTCAGTACACAACTTCTTCTACACATAATTGATATCTGAAATCAATACTTAAAACTTTCACTTCTATTTAAACAGTTAGTCTATTACAAAACATGTCATATTGCAAAAGTAGAAGTCTTCATATGTGGGTGTTCTGCTTATGTTGTCCCACTTATATTGTCCCACCTCTGATGTCCCACCTCAAGGGTGTACCACCTTTGGTGTCCCAAAGTTAGTGTACCAACTCTAGTGTACCACCTTAGTTAATTTGTCTTCACTTCTTTAGTAGTCAAGCTCGAGTTTCACAATTCTTTTCAGCCTCGACCTTTTCATCTCTAGAGTCTATCATGACTTGGATCTCATTTTTCAAATGCTTGGCATAGAAAGAGTCTACCTTTAGGATCTGGTTGAGTTTGATGAATTGAACAGTTGATGCTAGCATTAGTTTATTTTCTCAGGCTTAGTTAAGGCTTGTCCTTCAATTGACCTAATGATTTCCTTTGGGAGGATAATGTTTTCGTACATCCCATCTACCAATATGTCATCAGTGACTAACATCTCTGTTAGTTTGCTTATTGGCTTCTTTCGTTTTCTAATCGTCTTCGGTTCAGACTCAGATAGTTGTAGATGGATGGGAAGTTTCATGTTTTGAGCAGTCTTATTGATCCACTTTAACTTGTATTGGATGCTCTTCATCAGCTGGGCAGCACCAGGCCCAGTCTTATTAGAAGCCAACGAGAGTAGTTCCAGCCACTCTAAGAGACCTAGACTCTTAAAATTGAAGTCGTTGTCGAGCTTGTAGTTGGTAGGTTGGTTGCTTCTGTATATTGTCATGTTGACTCTCTTACTCTTATCAATGAGGCATGAGTAATTTGTGATTGGATCAGGATTGGCTCTGTTGTTTAAAAGGTTGAGATATTCATCCTTCAGCTTGTTTCTCTAAGCCTCAATCTCTGCAAGCTTTCTTTTCTGAGCCTTTTTTGTACATGTGAGATGCGTAGCAAGATAGCTTTAAATTTATAACTACTTTTATCCGATTAATATTACTAACACATGGGAAAATTATACCCTTCCATTTTTCAATATAGTAAAGGTAAGACCAGATCGTTCCACGAGATTCTTGTTGATGAGTAAAAATAATTATCCTTAGAGTGTCATAAATAATGAATAAAAAGGTCTGTTTGGTTTAGTCTAAGAAACATGAGAATGATAACTACCAAAGATAGATTATGGCACATAAACAAAGCATGAATACAAATGATGAGGGGTAGTCACACAAGCATCAACTATTCAACATAACAAGAAATCCTTTCGACCTTTAGATCTCATTATATCAAATGCATAAAGAACCATGTCGGTTTAGATAATTCAAGTGCTCGATGAACCACACTCCTTCGAACCTATGGTAAAGCATTTAACAAAATCATATAAGAGTTGTTACGTATTTTATCCGCGAATTTATAAAAGGGAAATATCAATATTCATTAGTTTGATGACATGAAACTCAGTCACTCATATAAGGACTTTCGAACATCTCATAATAAGGATTGAGTCAAATTTGTAGCAATGATCAAATATAATAGCATCGAGCCATAAGAAAACGCTTCAACCAAAAGTATAACCGACAAATCCTACAAGAAGTGCGGCGCACAAAGTTAATTGTGAAGCGTACTTTTTCCGTGCATTGTTAGAAAATCAATTACATGGTTCCATATACAGCAAACCAAATGCACAAAATGACTACTCCATAATCTTAGTATCAACAAACATCTTAATCAAATATAATTCGAAATTCAAAATAAGAAATAAGATTGAGAATTATACCAAAGATTATGATTGATAATATTCTAATGTATAGCTTTGTCCAAACTATTACAATAACTAGCAACTCCTCCTAACTCCCTCTTGTTACAAAAGCTAAGACTAAACTCACAAGGATGAACTTGGTGCAGTTCAACCCTATCTACAATCATAAATTCTTTCTACTAAATTCCCCTAAGGGTTATGAAATCCTTGATAATTCTATTGTAATTCTCTAAGTGTATATGCATGGTATGCCCTCTATGTTGTTATATAATGTCCTAAAAACATAGGTAGTGAATGAGGGTGATAACCCAAGAGTCCCCTCATGATTACCATGCATAATGATATTAATTTCTTGTAACATCACGCAAAGTGCGCCGCACATTTGTGTTTGTGCGCCGTACTTAGCCCAAGTACTCCATATGCGTATTTCATAGAAGTGCGTCGCACAATTGGATAAGTGCGTCGCACATTAGCAGTTTCCATATTTGTTTATCTTTTAGTCCTTCTTGTATCACTATAGGACCATTTCTTCATTTATTTATTCGCTCAACCCTATAACGATTGAAACATGAATTAGTATCAATTCAATACATAGTATATCTATTTACATAACAATATGAGACAATTTAGTCAATCCAAACATATATAACTTGGGCGTTATCAAATTCCCTCATACTTCACATCTTGCTTGCCCTCAAGCAAAGTAAAATTTTCAATTTAAAGTTTTATACGAAAGAATAGATAATGCCAAAAATAAAAAGAAAACATAACGCCATAACACATCTCACGAAGTATGTAACTTTGAATTCACACTCTCTCATATTGCAAGGTGGTAATATTTCGCTCAATTGCATGGATAAGGAAGGTAAATTATCATAGGCTTGTACATGGAAATAAACTACAACGAATGGTGTAAGCACCAAGTATGATATCAAAATAGGTCTTTTATAAACTTTTACTACAACCACATATAAAAGAGTGTACAATACATCATTATCCACCATGTTCGATTATGCTCAATACTTTCACATATACTTTCACTTCTAGGCTTTCATTTGCCTTTATTTTGTTTCTTTGATTTTCTTTGTTTCTTTCACTTTACATTGGGGTTTAAAATTCCCCAATAATTATGATTCACTATATCACACATGAACATGGTTTCTAACAACATATCATAACCTTTAGATATTGGGCAAAAACTCTTCACTATTTTTATATTTTTTTTCATTCCTCATTTTTTTCTTTTTGCCTCTTCATCGTCTAAAATACTTCTATCATACAAGTATGATCTCACTACGGTTTTGTAAAGATTACCAAACACAAGTTCTAAAATTAAACAATTCACCGGCACACACAATAATAATGATTTAAAGCATATAAGTGTATGCAATATATATATAGGCTAAAACTCCTCACAATAGTGGTTTAAAAATTATGCGAGTAACATTATCAATTCTGATTCGAATGACATTATGATTACTGGAATTATCAATATTTCTAACATTTCAAATATCCAATAAATTTTCAATTTATAATAGTTCATAAAATTTTTATAAAAATCGCTAGGAAGTGTGGCGCACATTCACAAAAGTGCGACATACTTCCTTAATAGAATACTCCTAAAATTTTCATTTTAAAAATCGATTACTTTCCGCTTATCTCCACCATACTTATTATGATCATTGTCCCTAATGCTTAACATAAGATAAAACTAATAGAAATGACATTATGATTCGAATGACATTATGATTACTGGAATTATTAATCTTTCTATCATTTCAAATATCCAATAAATTTTCAATTTATAATAGTTCATAAAAAATTTATAAAAATCACCAGGAAGTGTGGCGCACATTCACAAAAGTGCGACGTACTTCCTTAATAGAATACTCCTAAAATTTTCATTTTAGAAATCGATTATTTTCCGCTTATCTCCACCATACTTATTATGATCATTGTCCCTAATGATTAACATAAGATAAAACTAATAGAAAATGAAAATAAGAGTAATATTTCCCCTTTATTCCAAGTTGAGAACGAAGCCAAAATCTTCTTTCTTCGTCTTTATTTATCTACCAACTTGTTTATTTCCTGAAATGGCACACACATACACATCCAACATAGCATATATTACATAGAAAAGACAAAGTTTGAAATTGTTCTACATGCCAACAAGGGAATATTACATAACCTAAATATAATAATAATAATGTCTTTGAAATTGTTTTTAGAAAACCCGTGACTTAAACGCAAAGTCACATCACATGTCCTCCTCCGTATCTCCTTTTTGGTGTGGTTGGTATGGGTATAAATTAGGTGGATATGGTGGTGGTTTTTTGGTGTAGTAGAATGGCTCGTGATAATACCCGGGTGGACCATAGCTTCCATTCAAAGACACACTATTTTACTCGGCCATCCTCTCAAATACAAGAGCATATCTATCCATGCTATGACATTGTCGCTCCATCATAAACCCAAGTTTGTCTTTCCTAACATCCATACTTCCCATCCTATCACATACATCTTGGAGTGAAGCACGATGAGCTCTCAGTATAGCCACACGTGGTGCTCTAGTCGATGCATCTTCTCGCAACAACCTTACATCTTCTCCAATCAAGTAACTCTAAGTAATTTTGTCAATGGCATCACAAATGATAGGTGGACTAAGACCAAGAACCAACAGTCATTTAGAAGCTTTATCTTCCTAGCTAATCTCGTCGGAAATTTTCCACACACAACCATACTACTAGCTTGGTTCCCTGACCCTTTTCTTTCATCCATTTGACGATAACCCACGCCATATTAGCATATCTCTCACGGTTCCTGTACCTAAACATGCTCCACAACCACAATTCATTTCTTTATAATTTGTCATAACGCGTAGTCTTTTGACAAACCGCATAAGCAATCATCTTTTGAATCACCTTCAAGATTGGACTATTAATTATAGTTGTAGAGCTCCTATACAAGCTCAATGGTTCCTCATCATCATAAACAATTGTCCAAAATTCCCTAGCATCAAAATAAAAATCATCACACAACCCTCTTTGAAAATACACCTCAAATCCCTCGGACTTGAGCTCATCCTTAGTATATAAGTCCAAATTTTTAGCAAACTCCTTCAAAGAAAGTGCATGCCCATGCCCAGATAGACGGATAATTAATATCTTTTTGGGTTCCAATCGTCAACATCAACATCCTCATTAAACCTAAAAGTTGAGAAAAACTCATAACAAAGCTCCGCGTAGATTTTCCCCCTACAAGTGAATGCACGAATCCAAGCATTGGATCAAAATATTTGATCATCTCATCAGCCTCAATGACATTAATCGTGAGCATCTCCCTAATTTTCTCTCCACACTCCAATTCGTCTAAAATACCGAAATCAACGATACTAGGTGCAAAAATTTGTTTTGGCAGCAAGGTACTCAAACCATTGTTGTAATTGGCCTTGTCATTCATATTACATCTAGGCCAACCCAAAACTTCATGAGGAGGTTTCCCCATAAGTGCTGCACTTTTCGTTTCCGTCAGCCTCTTCTTCATGCTTCGGCTCGATGAGCTGGTCTCATACTCTTGTGAACCAGAAGTCTATACAATTTATCACACAAACAAACACTCATTAACGTTAGATAAAAATTTGGGGTCATGGACATTCCCTAGTATATGTTTAGAACGTTTTGTTTGGTTTCTAGAACAAAAGTGTGGCAGTGCGGCGTACTTTCTGGGTAAATGGGCACAAGTGTGGCGTACTTAATAAAAATTACGACGTACATTCTGGGTAAACAACAATAAGTCGGGGTAACTAACTATAATTAACCAAATCACAAAATATATGTTCCAAATAAATATTCAAGTCCAAAATCGAACCTTAAGCTAACTTCAAGTCATTATACCCCACGACATTGTTCAAACAAGAAATCCAATTTCAATTTTTTTTATTTTTAATCCAATTTGATTTCTAATCTATCAATTTTTAAGGCACAATCATCAGTAGTGTTCTAATGTGCAATAATCATTCAACCAATTTCAATTTAATAGCAACTAAGAACCCAAATTACAAAATTAACTAAAACTTAAAATTAACAAATTAACTATAAATAAAAGTTAAAAGAATTTAGTCGAGGCATGATTGCGTGGTGGATAGGAGAAAAACTGTTTAACATTTTTTTGTGATGATCCCATAAAGAATCGTCGGTTTTTACGGTGGTTTTTGGTTTTGTTTTGTTTTGTTCAAATGAGAAAAAGAAAGTTATATATAATTTTTTGTCCAGAAGTACGGCACACAAACACGAAAGTGCGGCATACTTCCTAGGTTTTTCAAGACAGCAGCTATAAAAATACTTGAAATACACAAAAACAACAAACATTTCTCCAATCCAACTTCATTCGACACTCCAATTAAAAAGACAAAGTAAGGGTCATAAGCCCTTCATCAAAACCTATCCTAAAACTTCTATGATATATACTTTTGGCTTACATTTTATTGATTTATCTACATACAAAAAGTAAAGTATTATTAAGGAGCTAACATTGAAACTTCTACTTCTATCATAATTCTCAACAATAAAAGAAGTTTAGAAGTTACAATAATAACACTCTCTTTATATCGATCTGAAATCTCCCTCTCATTATCCTTAATTTCACAGGCTCTTTAATAATTCCTCCCATATGGATCAACTATCTTAATGGCCACATGCCATTCATTATCTCCTCATTCTTTGATGTTTTCAAACTCCTTTCTATTGTCAATTTTCCGATCCTTGTACTTGAGTGATACGAGAAATGCTCCAAGTAATCCAATAAATTTTTTGTAAACACATATACCAAAGAATGGGTTGTGATAACTTCTCTCACTTAAAGCACGGTCCATTGCATCCTCACACTCCGTCCAAGGTTGCAAGTTTGGTCCATAGATTGGCATTCCATACTCACCCTCTTAATAGTGTAGTAATCATCATCTTCACCATCACTTTCATCTTTAGGTGTCCTATCTTTGTGCACATTAAATTGTTGATGAACTAATCCATCAAAGTTAGACATTAGTACATTTCCAACATCAATATTTGCACCAATAGTGTGCAAAACTTTCCTCTCAACCGCAAGTTGTATGTCACGTTCAATGGGTATGTCAAGTGACATAAAGTCGACCAACAAAATGGTGGTCCTAATTAGACATAATACCCCAAGTAATCTTCCAAATCTCTCGGCTTAAGAGTGATCAAGCATTTTTATCCTATCAAACCTTGGTTTAACTCTCCCACATTCCAAAAGTTTAACTATTCCAAATGGCATAGCATTAATGTTTGAAACGGTGTCAACCAAATCATTATAGGTAGGCTTTCTTTCCAACCGAATTGGTAACACAAAGTAGCTCGGATAATCTTTTTCAATCATAGTCTTGTTTTTCATAAGAGCTTGGATGGTAATGACTTCAAATTCTGGTGGCAACCCGTCTTCAACATTAAGTTTTTCAAGTAAGACACCATCAACTATCATTTTATATTTGTCACTATACTTGAGAGTTTCAATTATGGGCCTATTCGTGTTGAGTAGCAAAACCATTTCAAGTATTTCTTGCTTTAGCTCTTCCATAGTTAGTTCTTCCATAGTCATAGGTTTTGTCATGGTAAAGAAGGTCCCTTTACATTGTAGCTCATCTTATAGTTCTTTTTCCTTCAATTTTCCCCACGTTACAAACAGAATTAGGAGTGTCAACTCCTTCGAGAGCAATTGGTGGAAATTCATCAAAGTTGATGCTATCAAGTAAAGCATCTAATTCTTTAAAATCTGAACTTGAATGCTCCTTGGGAGAAAGAGTTAGTATCCCACAATTTATATCGATTTGAGCATTTACAAGTTTTAGGAATGATCTCCCAGAAATAATCCAAGGTTCCACATCGTCCTCTTTCGGATTAATAAAAAAGTCTACAAAGTATATCTCTCCTTTAAGCATGACAAATTAGTTTTTTGTCAACCTCCTTATCTCCATTTCTTCTTGTTTTGTAAGTCAAACCGAGTTCAATAACAAACTCGTTGCTAATTAAGTTCTTTTCTAGATCCAAATCCGCTTGTCCATCAAGTGCATTCAACCCCTTGACGGTGCAAGTCATAATATACTTCTCACTAGGTGTTAATTCCTCCATGCGAAAAAATAGGAACACCTTTTGTATTCCGCTATGCGCTGAGTCATCATACTCAGGCCCTATCCAATCTCCTTTGCTTTCTACCTTATCATCATAACTTATGTTCTCATCAAGTCCTACACACAATCTACCAAGGCTAGTATCTGCATCCATGTCTATCTCAAAACAACAAAGCATCAAGAGAAACATTAGTATGTTAGTACCATAAAATCTAAATGATAATATATACTTTAAAGTTCCCATGCAACATTTGTAAATCATTAATCGTTTCAATTTGATCAAGTTATAAGAAAAACGAGTCCTCTGTAAGACATGTGTGGCGTACTTCTTGTAAGTGCGACGCACATTCATGCGACCCAAGCAAACCGGCGCACAAAGCAAAAAGTGTAGCGTACTTTTCCTGTACTCAAATACAATTTCAAAAAAATAATATAATTCATAACCTTATAAAGCCAAGTAATTAAGCATTCATTGTTATATTTCATTAGAAAGTAATCAAGTAAAAGCATTATGGCTAAGCATGGCATCTTTCATAATCAATTCTTTAATCATAATTTTTTTGTATTTTTATTTATTCCTCCATTTTTTAACATTTTGGTTTCAACTAAATTTTCATTAATAATCTGATAAATCATGATAAATAGCAAACATATCATAGCAAAGCTAATTATACTACCAAGAAGCAAATTAAACATGAAATGGAAAACTGAAATCACAATTTTTTTTGTTCTTTATTTTTAATACACAATATCAACAAACATACAAGCTCAAAAAGCATAAGTACACACAAAGAAATTCTCATGTTCTCAGCAGTAAGTGTTGAAAATAAAAGGTTTTGGTGGTATTTTGAAATGGTTCCGACAAACATTGTGGAAGTTCTCCAGAAAAGTGCAGCGCACAAAGTAAAGAGTGCAGTGTACGTTCTGTAATTTTTTGACTAAAACTATTCACACTGCTAGAATTTGTACGCGTTTATTAAAATTTTTAACAATATCTCTGAAACTTTTAACTAATAACAAAAACAATCCTGGCGGCATCGCTAAAAACTTTGATGTAGAAAGAAAGCTAAATTTATAACTAGTTTTATCCGATTAATATTACTAACACATGGGAAAAGTATACCCTTTCGTTTTAAAATATAGTAAAGGTAAGACCAGATCATTCCACGGGATTGTTGTTTATGAGTAAAAACAATTATCCTTAGAGTGTCACAAGTTCTAAAGATTATACTTTTTTCAAATAATGAATGAAAAGGTGTGTTTGGTTTAGTCTAAGAAACACGATAATGTTAACTAAGAAAGATAGATTATAGCACATAAACAACGCATAAATACAAGTGATGATGGTTAGTCACACAATCAACAACTATTCAACATAACAAGAAATACTTTCGACCTATGGATCTCATTATATCAAATGCATAAAGATCGGTTTATGTTGGTTTAGATAATTCAAGGGCTCGCTGAACCACACTCTTCTGAACCCATAGTAAAGCATTAAACAAAATCATATAAGAGTTGTTACATATTTTATCCGCCAAATTTTACAAGGCAAATATCAAGATTCACCGGTGTGATGACATGAAATGCAATCAATCATATAAGACCTTTCGAACACCTCATGATTAAGATTGAGTCAAATACATTGCAATGATCAAATATAATAGTATCGAGCCACAAGAACATTTCAACCAAGAGTATAATTAAAAATCAAACAAGAATTGCGGCGCACAAAGTTAACTGTGCGACGTACTTTTTCCCAGCAATGTTAGAAAATCAATTCCATGGTTCTATATACACCAAACCAATGCACAAACTGAATACTCCATAATCTCAGTAGCAACAAACATCTTAATAAAATATAATTAATAATTCATAATAAGAAATAAGATTGGGAATTATACCAAAGATTATGAGTGATAATATTCCAATGTATAGTTTTGTCCAAACTATTACAATAACTAGCAACTCCTCCTAACTCCCTCTTGTTACAAAAGTTAAGAATATACCCACAAGGATGAACTTGGTATAGTTCAACCTTGTCCATAATCACAAATTCTTTCTACTACATTCCCCTCAAGGATTATGAAATCTTTGATAATTCTATTGTAATTCTCCAAGTGTATATGGATGAGCTACCCTTTATGTTGTTATATAATGTCCTAAAAACGTAGGTAGTAAATGAGGGTGATAACCCAATAGTCCCCTCATGATTGTCACGCATAATGATATTAACTTCTTGTAACAACACGCAAAGTGTGTTGCACATTTGTGTTTATGCGCTGTACTTTGCCCAAGTACTCCAAATGCGTATTTTATAGACGTGAGACACACAATTGGATAAGTGTGTCATACATTGGCGGTTTCCAGATTTATTTATCTTTGAGTCCTTCTTGTATCCCTATAGGACCATTTATTTATTTCTTTATTTGCTCCAACCCTATAGCGATTGAAACATGAATTAGTATCAATTCAATACATAGTATATCTATTTACATAACAATATGAGACAATTTAGTCAATCCAAACATGTATAACTTAGGTGTTATCAAGGTGTCATTTTCTTCAAAATCTCTCTTGATTTGAGTTTAGCTTGCTTGAGGTCTGCCAATAATTTTTGTTCTTCCATCTGGAGTTTGGCTTTTTCCAAGTGTAACACCCCATTTGGATAAATGGACCGTTACGTAGTAATTATGGCGTGTCATCAAAGCATGCAAGGTAAATGTCTAATACATTAAATGGCCATCAATTAAACCAAAAACAAACATCGGTTCCAACGTAAACTCAACACACAAATGCTAAAGTATAGAATTTAAGGAAAGGACTTAACAATGTCCAGCAAAGCAAAAGTATGTAACTGCATTAAAAGAGAAAGAAGACAAGGCGCCTCCATCCCATGCACGTACTCTTGAATCCTAGCTTTGCCCTTTATTACATGCCGTATTGGGACATGGAAAGAAAAATACGGCTGAGCAATACGCTCAGTGTGCGGATATATGACAATGAAATGTAAAGCATAAACATAAGAAAGTAATGAAATGAAATGAATAACAGCGGAATAAGTGTATGTACTAGAAAACTTGGTTTAAGCTTATAAGTCTGGTTTTATATTTCTGAAAAGACATATGTTTAGTTTACACTAAAAACTATATTTTAAATATGTCCGGAGGCCATTTAGGTCATGTTATATCAACGTGCATGAATACTTAGAGGGGTGACCTCATCATGCAATTAGAGCGGGTGCCCCTAATTATTATAGTTTGAGTGGAGGGATCAACTCCTGTAACGGATGCAAGGCACACACCGCAGTTACCATCTAATCTTACTAAACTTATCCTAGGATGCACCCATTCGCCCCACATGGTAATAATAACATAGGCCAAATAACTGTAAAGGGACGCTGCGAGTAATCACTCTCATCGTAGAAGAGTCATAACACCGGTGCCTCCAGTGCTATGGTTATGAAACCCCCATAACTAGGTAAAACTGGCATGCATGTATATAGCTCAGGCAATCTAAAATAAGCATATCATATATTGAAAGTGTTTAAGACAAATAACTACTGTGGAAAATAGATGGCTTCAAACGGGGAATCCTAATATAGGAAAGAATGATGTCCTTATTGAAGGACGGAATCTCCGTACCTTATGTCCAGTAAATAAAGACAAAAATGAACGTGGAAGATCACTCCGACTTCACGATAGCTACATAATAAAGGGACATGAATAAGTGTCTGTTTTACTTATACATACTGGTTATTTAGTTTACTTGACTTGTTCTTACTTATTATACTTGTTCTTGTTTAATCATGTGAATTCTTAATGTTTCATGTGTTTTAGATTAGTGTAATTCATGTTTTAAGTGTTATAGTACTTCTTATAACATAATGAGTAACTTTCTAAAAATAGCAGGTTTCTATATATAGTAACTTTCTAAAAATAGAAGGTTTCCATATATAGTAACTTTCCAAAAATAGTAAGTTTCCTTAAATAGTAAGTTTCCAAAAATAAAAAGTTTCCATAATTAGTAAGTTTCTAAAAATAGAAATTTTCCATTTTTAGTATGTTTCCATAATTAACATGTTACCATAATTAGTATATTTCTATATTTAATATGTTTCCATATTTAATGTATTTCCATAGTTAATAATAGGCTTATTATTATATATAATGATAGGGAAAATAGACAAATAAGTTACTAAAGTTTGGTTAAATTGTTCACCTAAGTTACTAAAGTATTTTTGGTTACAAATTAGTTACTTATGTTTGGTTTACCTGTTATATAAGTTACTCTTTTGGTTGCAACCTTTTGTTACCGGTAACTAAGTGACGTGGCATATAATATTAATGGGTTAAACAACATAAATGTTACCAAAGTTTGCCAATATGTTCATCTACATCACTAAAGTTTTTTTCCCGTTACAAATACTAAAGTTAAGGTAACATGTTAAATAAGTTACCCTCTATGTTTTAACCCTTGGTACTAGGTAGGTGCCGATGTGGAATTATTATTTTTTATTTGTTTAAAGAGTGAATCGTCTTTTATTTTTAAATTATGTGCATCCTAATAACACATGATTCAAGAAAAATGATCGTAGCAAACAATCTGCTCCTAAGTTATCTTCAAGTTCTTTCATTTTAATTTTTCACTAAGACATGATGAGCAACTATATTGATTGGGTTGGCGACGGAAGAAGGGTGAGTGTGTGCCGGATGAATGGTGACGGTGGTTGTAGTTGTGGATCGGTTATGATGGCCGGAGGTTGTGGTGGCTGGCGAGAGTGACATCAATCTTTTTTCGGTGGTAGCGTTTTTTTTCTATAGATACTGTGGGTGGTGAGAATTGGTGGTGGTGGCCGTTGTGTTGATGAACAAACATTAAGGAGTCAGCAACATTCTTGTTTGAGGTGGTGGTGAGAAATGGTGGTGGTGGCCGTGGACATAACAACAGGTTACCAACAGGTTTCCCACCCTCGGAGTAACCTAATTGTAACTTTTCAAAACTTCAGTAACTCATATACTTAACCCGTATACTTGAGTAACCTTTTTGTAACCAAAAATACTTTAGTAACTTAGGTGAACATTTAAGCAAACTTTAGTAAATTATGTTGGGAATAAAATGTAGCCAATACACTTGGACGCTGACAAGAGCAATTGGGACGTTGATAAGAAGAAAACAAGCGTTGACAGGACAAGCGTTGACAGGAAGAAGTCAAGCGTTGATAAGAAGAAGTCAAGCACTGATAGAAGACTTAGTCTACACGTATCGTGTTTCTAGTATGTTTCTAGTAAAGATATGATCAACAATGTATTTCTTATGTTTATCTTTACCTTAAATAGCTGACATGTAGACTTTTGTACAAGGCTCCTTAATCTATAAAAGGAGGCCTTTAGGTTTTGTTTCAATATAAGTTTTCATATGTTCTACACTTTCATTGTACACAAGTTCGATTAATCAATCAAAGTGAAAGTTTGGTATTGTTTGTTCTTTATTCTAAGTATTAGTTTCCGCATAATACTTAGAGTGTTAAATATACAAAGTTTCTCTACGTATTTTACTTGATTCAATCTCGATAATACAAAGCTAAATCGATCTAAGTTTGGGATCAATAAGTGGTATCAGAGCTTGTTGAGAAACTTTGATCTAAAGAACACAAAAATCCTAAATCGCCAAAAACCCTAATTTTCAGAAACCCTAAAAAACAACATGTCTACTCCAGACTTAAACTCCTCCTCCTCCTCAACCCCCAACATCAAGATTCCCATGCTAGACCCAGACAATTTTGAGCTGTGGAAGTTTAACTTTGAACAGTATCTTCAAATCCATGACTACACCCTATGGGAAATTATTGAATATTGAAACACATTCAATAAAGCTCAAAAGATTGAAACTGCCATCTTGACAAGAACAAATGTTCAAGGCTCTACTGAAGAGGATCGAAAAGAAAAACCTGAAGATGGTAGAGCTGTCTCAGCTGAGGACATAGCAAAGAGAAGGAATGACATGAAAACCCTAAGCATTCTCAAACTCTCTTTGGGACAAGCCAATCAGCACAAATATAGAAGCTATGAATCTGCAAAATATCTTTAGGCAGCCCTTGAAGTTGCTTATGGTGGTAATGCTGATACTGTACAAGAGAAAAAGAAGAAACTCTTGCATGAGTATGCTGTTTTTAAAGCTCAACCCAATGAAAAGCTAAGTGGAGTGAGATGCAGACTTCTTGACATTACAAGCAAGTTGTCCTTTATGGGAACAGTGCTTGGTGATGTTGATATCATCACCACTTTTCTTAAAAGTTTGGTGATGTATGGAAGATTGAAGCAAGATCTATAATTGCTAATAATACTCACAAAAGTTATACTTTTGATGATGTTTACAATAAACTGAGGCTGGTAGAGAATGAAACTCTTTTGGATCAAGGAAGCAAGTCTACCAATGGAAATATGGCCTTCTTCTCACATAGTGAAGGTCAATTTGATCAAAAGGAGTCATACATGCACCCCGTTACTAGATCAACTGGTGTCAACGCTGGATTAAGCTGTGTCAACGCCTCACATTCAGACGCTGACACATACAAGGTTGACTCTCCAAGAGTTAAGCCTGCTGGTATTGATCTAGATAGTGTTTGTGCATACATTGCTTCATTGCCCAATGGTTCAGTGATTACATATGAGGACCTTGAGCAAATTAGTGATGAGCATTTGGAGGAGATGGACATAAAGTGGAATATGGCCCTTGCAAGCATAAGGGCAAATATATGGAATCGAAGATTCAAGAAGAAGATGACTTTTAATGCTAAGGACACTGCTGGATTTGACAAATCCAAGGTTGAGTGTTATAATTGTCATTGAATGGGACACTTTATGAGAGAATGCAAATCTCCAAGAAGATCTGATGCTGGAAAACCCTCAAGCCAAATCATCAAGGCTCAGGATTCCAAGGCTATGGTTGCCATGCAAGAGATTGATGGTGTTGGCTGGGATTGGAGCTATTTGGCCAAGGATGAGGAAGAGAACAAAGCTTTGGTTGCAGAAAAGGAAGAAGAAGAGCATGTTCACTATGCTCTCATGGCACACTCCTCATCTTCATCAGAGAATGAGGTATATGATGATGCATTTTGTAGTAAGGGTTGCCGTCTAAACACTAAAAAACTTAACAAAGAAGTTTTAAAATTGACAATATATGTGGTTAATGAAAGTTTCAAGTTATCTAACTATCAACTTGCTCTTACTCAAACTAAAAAGACTATAGCTGAGTATAAGAAAATGAAGTTTGACCTAAAAGATCAAATCAATATTTTAACTCATGATTTAAATGCTAGTATTGAGGTTAGAAACATCATGGAGAGAGCCAATAGTGGTCTACAGGCTAAGTTAGATGAGGCTATAAAAAATAAAGATAATGTAGATATTAAAATTCAGAGATTTAATAAAGCCTCACAAACCCTAGAGAAATGTGTTAGTGAACAAAGGGATTATAGGGATATGACTAAGATTGGGATGAAAGAGTATGCTGGTGTTCCACCACCTGCTGGGAACTTCTATGGTGTCCTTAGAAAGGATTTGTCTTGGACTAGTTTACCAGAACTCCAAGAAGAGGAATTTATTCCTCCACCAAGATTACCACAGTAGAGGAATACAAGCAGAAGTTGACTGATTTGAACCAATGGAAGAAAGCCAACCCTACCTTGTTTGTTAAGGGTGGCATGCTTAGTGACAGCCCAAATGAGTCTACACCCATAAAAGTGACAAACCCAACCACTGGCAAGACTGTTGACCTTGGCTTAAACGTTGATAGAAAACCTAGTATTAAATATATGCAGAAATGTATAGAAAACCTAGGTCACCAAAAAGCCAAATTAGTGATAATGGAACAGGTTTCTTTTCTTCTAGACCTAGAGTTATGTCTAGAAAAGCCTGTTATACTTGTGGAAGTTTTTCACATTTAGCCTATAAGTGTGTCAATGCTTCAAAGTTCAACGCTGATAAAAAGCCAAACACTATCAAACCCAAACCTTTTTTCCAGCAAAGTCCACAAGCTGTTAGACCAGCCCCATTCTTTACTAAAGGGTCTAATACTTATGGACAAAGACCTTTTCAGAAGACCAATACGTGATCTAACAGACAATGGGTTCCTATAGCAAACCCTAGATTCAACGCTGATAAGGGTAATTTCAGCGTTGACAAGACCAAATTAAACGCTGACAGGAACGTTGCCAGACCTAATAATGGAAAATATTTGCAACCAAAAGGAAAAGGGTCTAAAGCTTCTTTTAGCTTGACATGGAGACCTAAACAAATTCAAAACCCTAATTCAGATGGGATTTCTATGACCTGTAACAGATTTCACTATATTTCAAAGGTCATAACAAAACCAATTGGGGTTAACTGGGTGTTTAATCTAAAAAGGGATGAACAAGGGGTTGTCATCAGGACTAAGTCTGTTCTTGTTGAACAACCAAATGAATCCAAGTCTGCTCAGGCTTGGGTTCCCAAAGAAAACTAATTTGTTTTCTTTATATACAGGGCATTCAAAAGTAGGTTAATGATTATAGCTATTGGGATAGTGGATGCTCTAGGCACATGACGGGGAAGGAAGATTATCTGACAAATTTTATCCCCATTAAAGATGGTGAGAAAGTGTACTTTGGAGGTGGATATGGAACTATCACTCGCAATGGCACTCTTCTCACCAACAATTTGCGTTTTGAAAACGTATTTCTGGTAAAATAACTTGAATATAATATGTTTAGTGTATCACAGGTTTGTGATAACAAAAATAAGGTTCTTTTCACTGATACTGAATGCTTGGTGTTGAGCAAAGATTTTAAATTGCTAGATGAGAAATTCATTGATTATAGAACACCTTGGCATAAGGACATTTATAATGTGAATCTTAATGGAATTAGGATGAATAATAATTTGTCATGTCTATATGCTAAGGCTTCAGTTGATGAGAGTAATCTTTGGCACAAAAGATTAGGGCACATTAATTTTAAGAATATAAATAGGCTTGTGAGACATGGTTTAGTTGATGGTTTGCCTGAAAAGGCTTTCCACAATGACCATTCTTGTGTTGCATGCCTTAAAGGCAAAACATCACAAGGTCTCATTTAAGTCTAAACCAGTGCACTCTAGTTCTAAACCACTTCACTTATTACATATGGACTTGTTTGGTCCAACTAATATAGAAAGCTTAAATGGTAAATCCTACTGTTTTGTCATCACTGATGATTTTTCTAGATTTACTTGGACTTTATATTTAGCCTTGAAAAGTGACACTGCTGATACTTTGATTAACTTCATTACCCAAATTGAAAAGAAGTCGGGTAATGAGGTTAAGATGCTTAGAAGTGACAATGGTGGTGAATTTAGATATAAGTTATTAGATGACTTTTGTGCCAAGAAAGGGATTACTAGACAATTTAGTGTAGCTAGAACCCCACAACAAAATGGGGTTGCTGAAAGAAAGAATAGAACCCTTATAGAAGCAGCCAAGACTATGTTGGCTGATGCTCACTTTCCCATTGCTTTTTGGGCTGAGGCTGTGAATACAACTTGTTATGTTCAGAATAGGGCATTAGTCAACAAGATTCATAACAAAACACCTTATGATTTACTTTGGGGCAGGAAACCTAATATTGGTTTTCTTAAACCTTTTGGATGTCATGTAGTTGTGTTGGATACTAGTGATGCCTTAGGTAAGTTTAGTGCTAAAGGTGATGAAGGCTACTTCATGGGTTATTCTATGCAGAGTAGAGGATATAGAGTTTACCTTAAGAAAGAAAACGTATACTTGAAAAAGTACATGTTAGGTTTTTAGAAAGTAAACCTAGTGATCCTGAGAGTGGTCCAAATTGGTTATTTGACTTGGAACCTCTATCTAGGACATTGAATTATATGCCTGTTACTAATCCAAACATTGTGAAGGTAACTTCAAATGTTGTGGAAGAACCAGTTGTTGATGTTTTAGATAAGCAGTTTGATGAAGAGGTTGGATCACAAGCAGACAAAACAAAACCCATACTTGAGTATGTTACCATTCCCATATGGACAGATGCATTTGCTGCTGCTGCTGCTGGAAAGGAAAAAGGTGGTCCCCAAGTATCACCAGTTAAAAACATGCATGATCTTTCAGGCGCTAACAAAGGACATACTGGCGCTGACAAGACAAATTTAGGCGTTGATGGCTCAAACGTTGACAGCTTTGGTTCATGCGTTGACAGATCTTTTGACCATCTTTTCTCTTCCAATAATTTTGAACAAGGAGAACCTTCAAACAGTCATAGAAGGGATCATTCAGATGATGATGGAAGAGAGTCTGAAGAGGATATTGGTAACATGGAAGATGAGATTGAGGATAATACACTTATTGAAGGAGGAGTGCTTACTTCTACAATTAAAAATCATCCTCCTTCTCTAATTATTGGTGATGTCATGACTTATGTGCAAACTAGAAGGTCTCATCAGAATCAAAGAGGATTTATTGCCAATATTCACAAAAAGGTTGATACCCCTCTTGTTCAAGCATGTTTGTTTGCCTGTTTTCTGTCACAACAGGAACCCAAGAAGATATTTTGATGCTCTCAAAGAACCAAGTTGGGTGGAAGCAATGTAGGATGAGCTTCACCGATTCGCTATCCAGGATGTTTAGGAGTTAGTTGATTGTCCCAGACATGTCAGACCTATTGGGACAAGATGGGTTCTTAGAAACAAAAAGGACGAAAGAGGCATTGTGGTCAGAAACAAGGCACGTTTAGTGGCACAAGGATATACACAAGAGGAAAGGATAGACTATGAGGAGGTCTTTGCACCTGTTGCAAGGATTGAGGCTATAAGGATTTTTCTAGCCTATGCTTCCTGCATGGGCTTTATAGTCTATCAAATGGATGTGAGGAGTGCTTTTCTTTATGGCAAAATTGTTGAGGAGGTTTATGTAATGAAGCCTACTGGTTTTGAAGATTCAGAACATCCAGATAAGGTGTATAGAGTGAAGAAAGCTATGTATGGACTTCGTCAAGCCCCAAGAGCTTGGTATGGCATATTGTCCACCTATCTGGTAGAAAATGGATTCAAAAGGGGCACCATAGACCAGACCTTGTTTACAAAGAAGACTGGTAAGGATTTCTTACTTGTACAGGTCTATGTGGATGATATCATCTTTGGCTCTTCTAGTCCAGATGAGTGAAGACTTTTCCAAACTCATGACAGACAAGTTTAAGATGAGTGCCATGGAGGAGATGAACTTCTTTCTAGGGTTACAAGTATAGCAGAAAGAAGATGGTATCTTCATCTCTCAAGATAAATATGTAGCAAAAATCTTGAAGAAGTTTGGTTTTTCTCCACATGAGAAACGGGCTAGTACTCCTATGGATAGGGAACACCCTTGGGGAAAACTTGGATATGGAAAAGAGGTGGATGTCAGGCATTATAGATCAATGATTGGTTCATTGATGTATCTCACAGCTTCAAGACCTGACATTATGTTTGTTGTGTGTGCATGTGCACGCTATCAAGTGACTCCCAAAGAGTGTCATCTTCATGCTGTCAAGAAGATCTTTAGATACCTTAGGTGTTATCCAGACCTAGGATTGTGGTATCCAAAAGATTCCCCATTGGAGCTTATTGCATATTCTGATAGTGATTATGGTGGTGACAAATTTGATAGAAAATCCACAACTGGTGGATGCCAATTTCTTGGGAGTAGATTGATATCTTGGTAATGCAAGAAACAAACGGTGGTGGCCAATTCTAACACTGAAGCAGAGTATGTTGCTGCAGCTTCTTGTTGTGGACAAGTTCTATGGATTCAGAACCAGCTGTTGGATTATGGGTATAATTTCATGCATACCAAGATTTTTGTAGACAATAACAGTACTTTATGCATTATTAAAAATCCTGTCCATCACTCTAAAACAAAACACATAGAAATTAGACATCATTTTATAAGCGATTGTTTTGAAAAAGGTTTAATACAATAGATAGGGTTGACATAGAAGAAAATGTGTCTGATTTATTAACTAAATCTTTTGATACTGGAAGATTTCAATACTTGGTAACAAGTATTGGAATGATCAATCTCACTTAATATGTGTTTTGGGATCTTATTGTAAAATTATGTACAGGATATGCATTTGTTATTGATCTTTATATAAAATTAGATTTTCCACTTTATTTGTCTAATGCTGACAAAGGTTATTTTGATGCTGATAAGTGTTAACGTGACGTTGTCAACAACATGTTAGTTTTGTGGTTTTTGATCTAATTGTGCATGCGTTGTTAACATTGTACCATTGGATACAAATTTGCTTATGGATTCTTGGAGCATTATTGGAGCATGTTTCAATTTATGGATGATGGTTGGAATATTTATATTCCTATCTTGACTTAAATTTTTGTTATATGCATATTATTTAGCAACTTATGTATCATAGTTTAAGGGTAGGATTAGGAACCTTTTAGGACTTTTTGGGTATTCATATAATACTCTTATCACAATTCTAGATTGTGTCCACTGGTGAGTATGAATTAGTTTACTTATTCATGAGGCACTGTAGCATGCAAAGTTGATATACTATGCACGCTACCAAGACTTTTGGGCCTAGAATTGGTCGTGGTCTGTTGAGAGATTTGGGTATGATTTATATTGGGCTTACGTGGGAGTTACAAGGGATTTTATGAGATAACTTCACTGTTAAGAATTTTGGTTAGCAAGGGACACTAGAGGACTGTTATGTCTATCTTGCATAAGCAAGTGTGCATGATTGGACAGTGCTTGCCACCCTATAGTAATTTTCAGTTTATAGGTTATCTTCACTAGGATAAATCACTTTGTTAAGGTCTTTTTTTTCATTTTTATTATTTTTATTTTTGGACGTTGACAGATTTATTTCCAAACGTTGTTGAGACCAATTTAGACGTTGACATGGCTTTTTCCAACGTTGACAAGAATATAGTCGTTGGGCGTTGATGGGTTATTTTTTTACCGTTGACACTCATTGGGTCCTACCCAGTTGTTATTTTTGACGAAAATTGGGGCCGTAATTTTAGGAGTTGGTAAATTTTAATTAATGAAAAGATAAGTTATTTTCTTTTCAAGATTTTAATCATTATATTTTGAAAATACTTTCCTCATTTTTGACCAATCACATGTGCCTACCTCTCCTATATATTTGGCTCCTTCTTTTTAAACAGTGTACTCTTATATTATTGTCTAACAACTTTTCTCCTATAATTCATCTTTCATAACCTTTCACAAACAACTTTCTACATCAATGGCGCCTAAGTTTAAACCGAGTGACTTGGTATTGGGATTCAGAAGTCAGCATAATATGGTTGCTTATTTGGAGGCTGATGATGCTTTGTTTCCTCAATACACCCAGATGGTGGCGTATTTGAATGCATCTCCATTACGGTATGCTCTTTCTCATGCTCCTCTCATCCCTGTCACTCACATTAAACAGTTTTGGAACACTGTAAGTTCCTCAACGCTTAATAATGTGACTACATTAACTGCTATTTTCCATGGGCGTCCATGGGTTGTTACTGAAGCCTTGGTTCGCCAGGATTTGCATCTTAATGATGCAGATGGTATAACCACTCTTCCTATTGGTGAGATAGAACAGGGACTCCAAGCTTTGGGTTATCCTTTCCCTGAAGAGGGAACTTTAAACAAATATAATAAACAAGAATTTCCCCCAGCTTGGAAGTACTTAATACATGTCATCCTTCAATGTTTAAGTCCCAAATGTACTGCACATAATGAAATTAACAGATCCATTGCTAGTGCAATTGTGTGTATTACTAATGGGCAAAAGTATAATTTTTCTAAACTGATTTTTGATGGCATGTGTAAAAACAAGGGTAATAACATGGCTTACCCTCTATTTTTACAAATGATTTTTGATGAACAAAGGTATTGCACCAGGGATCATGATGATTTTTGTGCGATCCCTATGCAAAAGAAAGCTATTTTTAGTAAGATGAATTCACCCCCTCAAAGAGACTTACCCCTTACCCAAGCCATGCTTGCTGTTATTGCAGCAGCACAACCTCAACCAGACCCACAACCACAACTTGACCCATTACCTGAACCATCGCCTTCACCTCAACATATGGAACTTGACCAAGATCCCTTCAACGCTGACACGTTAAATGTTGGCATTGATACTTCAAATCCAAACGTTGACACATTTTTACAACAAACCCAAACACCTCTTAACCTTCAATCTGCTACCCAATCCACATCATCTTCTTCACCCCCAGACTATAGGATGGAAAAATGCCAAAGGACCATTGGAGTGTTCTCCTCTAGTGGTCCTAGCCATGTTGCAGAGAGAACCACCACCACAAGTGTGGTTGGTGACATGGGTGAGGCTAGGACTATTGGTGCTAGCTTAGATGCAGGCCAAGCCAGTCCTACCATCATTAAGACCTCATCCATACCCCATGAATCTATTTTGGGAGGTCAAATCCCCACTCTAGAGGAGGGTAGATTGGAACCATACACAATGTTGGAATTAACGGCTGTCTGCATTAGCTTGCAAAAGTAAAATGCAGACCTGGTACATACTGTCAACACACAAGGCCTTGAACTCAAGCAATTGAGGGAGAGGATTGTTCTTTTAGAGGGTGCTAACAATAGGCGTGGTATGGAGGATTCTTCCAAATGGGAGGATGAGCAGGTACATGTGAGTGACAAAGGCTCACATGATGGAGAATCTTTGGGTGTGGCTGAAGCTCTTACAAATTTGAAGAAGCAACCAGGTTTTGATGTCTCTTTGGTTACTCCTACAAATTTGAACTTATCCTTTACAACAATGATGGAGCAGTTCACAAGAAGCGCTGACAAGAGTAAGGTGAGCGTTGATAAGCAGATTGTGGACGCTGACAAGCCAAGTGCTGACAAGAGAAATTTGGGCGTTGACACACAGAATTTGGACGTTGATAGACCTGCAGAGATGGTTGATGTATCCCAGTCATCAGCTATCATCAAAGAAGTGTCTTCACAAAAACAGAGGTTCCCAAGGATGCAGAACAAGTACAATTTGATTCAATGTTGGCTACAAGACTTATGGAACAAGAAAAGAAGAAGGTTGTTGAGTCACCATTTGTGGTTACCTCTGAGGAATAAGAAGGAAGCAATGAAGAGAGAACAGATTCAAGTGTTATGATAATTGAAGAACCAGAAAGACTTGAATATGGTGATGAGTTGGCAAGGTAGAAACTTGCAGAATTGAAGTTGAAGGTAGATTATGATTTGCCTGAAGTTGCCCAGATGTACTTTTCTTGGGAAAAGAAGATCATGGAAGTTCCAGACATGTCTTTATCAGACCAGATTTGGGGACTGGAAATTCTTCTTAGGATTCAAAGAGATTGTCAGGTAATCCTAATGTATAAGGTAAGCAAAGTGTTCTCACAGTCTAAGAGAGAAAGAAGGGAGCTTTATTATATGTTTCTTAGATGTCGTCAAGGAGGTTGGACTTTTCAGAAGTTGCAGGAACTATCCTTTGAAGAATTGGAGTATAAGGCTTATCCTATTTGGGCAAGAGTGCAAGAGATGAACACTATCAGACTTCTTTCAGATGAAAGGAAAGAAGAACTTGCAGAAGAGATGGAGATTCAAAAGGCTATGATTGTACCAAGACCATTGAAGAAGGGAGTTCCACTTGAGTTTCCTTCAGATTTGAATAAAGTGAATCCCAGTGAAGCTGTTATTAGAAAGAGTATTAAGCTCTCACCCATCGAAGCTTCAGATATGGTACAAGTATTACCTCATGATTCTAGAAACCTATCATTAGTTATGAAGAAGATGCAAGTGGGTTTTGGAAGATTGGCAGATATGGGAAAGAGGTACATACTTTTACTACTCTTATGTCTTTGTTTGCAAGTATGGATAGGGAAGACTTGGCAGACCTTTGGAGGTTATTGTTGGCCAAGTATGAGACTGAAGCACCTACTTCAGTCAATGGAATAAAGCTTTGGTCAACATTCAAGAGAATGTGTGCACCAGAAGAAGAAGATCCTGTTTGGAAGGATCTTGAGGATGATATCAGTGGACTTCAATGGCGTCTATATTCAGCAGCTGGTGTGTATCATTTGAGTTCTACAAAGTTTTCTGAATATCTTGTTGTGGATGCTGAGTATCCTCCTCTAATCTTCTGTCTCTTCGAGCTGTACCAAAAAAAGCAGTTTCAGGGATGCAATTTGTGATATGTCTAAAGAAGTTTTGGAAAAGATGAAGACAACACAGCTGGAGATGGACTACTCAAGTGACTTGGCCAAAGATTTGATTAGACATGTTTATTACCAGTTTGATAAGATTTGTAAGAATCCTCCTAGTTCTTAGTTTTTATTCAGAAACTTGATTACTAGAGTAGATATCAAGTTTAGGGGAGTATTGTTGGGAATAGAATGTAGCCAATACACTTGGACGCTGACAAGAGCAATTGGGACGTTGATAAGAAGAAAACAAGCGTTGACAGGACAAGCGTTGACATGAAGAAGTCAAGCGTTGATAAGAAGAAGTCAAGCACTGATAGAAGACTTAGTCTACACGTATTGTGTTTCTAGTATGTTTCTAGTAAAGATATGATCAACAATGTATTTCTTATGTTTATCTTTACCTTAAATAGCTGATACGTAGACCTTTGTACAAGGCTCCTTAATCTATAAAAGGAGGCCTTTCGGTTTTGTTTCAATATAAGTTTTCATATGTTCTACACTTTCATTGTACACAAGTTCGATTAATCAATCAAAGTGAAAGTTTGGTATTGTTTGTTCTTTATTCTAAGTATTAGTTTCCGCATAATACTTAGAGTGTTGAATACACAAAGTTTCTCTACGTATTATACTTGATTCAATCTTGATAATACAAAGCTAAATCGATCTAAGTTTGGGATCAACAACTTATTTGTCTATTTTCCCTACAATGATATAACATATAGTTTAATAAGCATATAATATGTCATATTGAATTATATTGTAAAGTCTAATAATGATTAAGTACTTAGTCTTGACTTATAATTATTAATTAATAATGATGTTAGATGTTATCATAAGTTATTATTAATTAATAATATTGCATGATTATTATAATTACATTTTACCTTAAAATGATATAAATTAATTAAGCTAAGTTTTTAATTAATTTAAATGTACATGAATAATTAAGTTATTAATTATTTTATCATAAGTTTTATTTAAATAAAATAGACATAATAATAACATGATTTTATTTAAATAAATTATATCCTATGTCATAAACATTAATTAGTTTAATTAACCATGTTTTTAATTAAACTAATTAATAATTAAAATAAATACACGTGTTTGTAATAGTTTAGCCAAATACCCCTTGGTGTGTTTGGTGTTAACCGAACCCCATTCGAAACTCAACCGAGAACATGGGGTCTCGGTGTCGCCTCGAATGCCACGCATCATCACAGCCATTCAGCTATGGCTTACGGCCGAACACCATAGCAGCCACCGACAGTGGTGTCGGTGCCACTACTGCTGCGACGCAGCCCCTGGCTAAGCCAGGGTTGCCGCTGCTGCTGCTGTTGTTCCCCCTGTTAAACTGCCATATCACTGAGACCACCAAAGGTCTCGGTTTGCCACTGCACGCCTACGCACCCCACTTTCGTGGCAGTAGGAGTTGCGGCTGGCAACACAAAACACACGTCGACCCATCTTGGGTACGGTTGTGTGTGATTCGAACACCACCGAGGCCTTTTAAGGTCTTGGTTTGCGTGCGATCCGACCAAAACCAAAACCAAATCCTTAATCTTGTTTATTCTTAATGGTGTACGTGTTTTACTTGATTATTTTTAATGCTCTTTCATAATAACATAACTAAATAAAAAGAATAAAGATTCGAGGATACCAATTGCGTGTGATTAAAAAGGAATGAAACACGAACACGATACCGTAAAAATCAATGATAAAAAAGCTACGAATCGTCCTTGTGGTTTGATTGTGTGACGCGGCCAAAGAGAAGGAGGAGGAAGAAATTTTAGGGTTTTGATAAATTTACTGTGAATGTGTTTTATGAAAATCCCTGGAGTCCTTATTTGGTTATTACTTGGATAACTAATGGATTGGGCCAAGCCCATCCTCCCCTTCTTGGTTTGGACGCCACACACACAAAAGACACAAGCACATTTGTTTTATTTTTTGTGTCCTAAATATTTATCGTGTGTACTCGTATTTTATGTCTTGTATGATTTAAGTATTATACGTGAATACTTATCATGCATTAATATTCATGTTTACATACGTAATACTTATAATAATTAATTTATATACGTTACGTTCGTATTTTATGTTCGTGATTCATGTCGTATATTAATTAACTGAAAAGTTTAAATTTAACCGTGAATTCATGCATTTAATGATCTTAGGGATTTTAAAGCGGGTTTTACAACTCTTCCCCTCTAAAAGAATAATTCGTCCTCGAATTAGAGATACGATAAACTGAAAATGACATATGCGAATTATAGCTGGAAATGAGGGTAAGAAGTCCGGGTAGACTCCTTTGTTTCCCAAGTGGCTTCCCGCTCGGAATGGTCCCTCCAAAGGATTTTGATGAATGGGCTCGTCTTTCTCCTCATGACTTGATCCTGACGGTCGAGAACTTTCTCGGGTTCATCAATGTAGGATAGATCCTCTCGAATCTGCTCGAATAGATACGAAACTGTATGCAACGGATGCTAATTGTAACCTCTGAGTAAGGATACATGGAACACATCATGCACATGAGATAGCTGAGGAGGTAATGCTAAACGATATGATACTTCACCGACACGTTCAAGTATTTCAAACGGTCCGATGAAGCGAGGACTGAGCTTGCCCTTGAGTCCAAAACGTTTGACACCACGTGCTGGTGATACCTTAAGGAAAACATGATCATCGATCTTAAATTCTAGATCTCTATGATGTTTATCAGCATAGCTCTTCTGTAAAGCACGAGCTTCCTTTAGCTTCGCCTTGGCGATGGCAACCTTCTCATTGGCCACCTCCATCATTTTTGTTCCTTCAAGGATTCGTTCTCCAACTTGATCCCAACAGATTGAAGCATGACACTTTCTGCCATAAAGCATCTCAAAAGGTGCACACTTAATACTTGTGTGCAAACTATTGTTGTAGGCAAACTCAACCAAACAAATGTAGTCGTCCCAAATTCCTATCCATTCCAATGCACAAGCTCGCAGCATGTCTTCTAAGGTTTGAATGGTACGCTCTGATTGACCATCGGTCTGAGGATGAAAGGCGGTGCTAAGCTAAAGTCTGGTGCCCCAAGCTTTCTACAAACCCTTCCAGAATTTAGACGTGAATCGAGGATCTCTGTCGGATATGATATCTGATGGAGTACCATGAAATCGCATGATTTCCTGAAGGAATATATATGCCAATTTGCTAACTGAGAAATCTTTGCGAATTGGCAGAAAACATGTTTTCTTTGAGTCAGTGGAAGTCCGGTAACGAAATCCATAGAGATTTTGACCCACTTCTATTCGGGAATCTCTAATGGTTGTAGTAAACCACTGGCCCACTGATGCTCAATCTTAACCTGCTGGCAGGTTAGACATTTGGAAATGAAAGTAGCAACATCCTGCTTCATGCCACTCCACCAAAAATGTTGTTTAATATCATAATACATTTTGGTAGATCCTGGATGAATAGAGAATGGAGAGCTGTGAGCTTCTGTATGTAAAGCTTCTCGGAGTGTCTGATCATCCGGAACACATAGCTTGGTTCCTTCCCATACGATGCCTTCTTCGTCTACACAAAATTTTGTCTGCTGATCAAGCTTCTGAATAATAGGCCAAATCTCACCATCATCCTTCTAAGCTTCCTTGATCCGAGAAATTAAGTCTGTCTTAATTCTCAGATGAGCCCAGTACCCATGTTTTCCACGTACTAAGAACTCAATGTCTAATCGCTCTAAGTCATGTATGATTTCTTCTTGTATCTTGATGCCATTAATCATGCCCGACTTCCCGCTAAGTGCATTTGCCACTACATTCGCCTTACCAGGATGGTACTAAAGATTGATGTCATAGTCCTTGAGTAGGTCCAACCATCTCCTCTGCCTCATGTTAAGCTCTCTCTGAGTGAATATGTACTTGAGACTCTTGTGATCAGTGAAGATGTCACATGATTCACCATATAGATAGTGTCTCCAGATTTTAAGTGTAAAGACTGCTGCTGCTAGCTCCAAGAAATGGGTAGGCTAATTCTCCTCATAAGGCTTTAGCTGACGTGATGCATATG